>JAFFSR010000311.1:3457500-4057500 GCA_017163975.1 Anastatus disparis
ATTAAAGTTGCAAATTTCCGGATTATTTCCAAGATCACAAAAGGTAATATAGTTAACACCGCTAATCCGCAAATGTAAACAAAGCGATAGAAAGCGTGTATTGATGAAAATGAGGATTGGTAGACTCAAATAAAATTTAACATGAGAAATTAAATAATATTTCAAAATTAGAATATTGTAAACAGTGAAACTCAACCAGCACAGTGGTGCTCAATTTGTGCTTCACTAATATTCATTTATGAACATTAGAATTCAAGTAAATAAATTTAAAATTAAAAGATAAAAGGAAATATATTAAATTAAATAAATTAAATTCAAATCAAATAGACACTTTGCAGGTTCCGTGTCACACTTATGCACAAAACTAACATATGAAATAAATTATACAGTAGCGTCGCACAATAAGGCACAGACAAATTTATTTTTCTCTTTTGTTTTGATTAAAAATTAATTTTTATTGCGAACGTAAAACAAATTCAAGAAACAAGATTTAAGAAGAAGTTAAATAATAAAAGTAAAGAAGAAAAATAAAAAAGAAGAAAAAAATATATATATCAAAATGGCGAACAAAAGACGCTCAACGATATTATTGAATGAATTGGAAAATGCTGATCAATCCTTTGATTTTAATAATCAATCAAAACAAAATGAATGAATGAGAGTAGTAACAGATGAGTTACAGGAATTATTTGCAAAACAAGAAGAAGTGGACGGAAAAATGAATACATCTACAGATTCAGAAAAATCAATACATTTAAATTTAGAAAGAACAGCACACGCAGAAACGGAAAGTGTGAGAGAACAAGTAAACGCATTATCTGACAAAATAAAAAAATTATCAGAAGATAACATTGGAATGAGAAACTTACTCAACGAGTATAAAAGACAAAACCCCTTATTGTCAGAACGAAACGATAAATTAGTCGAAGAATTACAAGGATTAAAAATAGCAATAAATGAAGATGAAGCCATAAAAATGGTACATAACAACTTGAACAGAAAAATAGATGAATTAGCATTTGAACAGGATGAAAAAATAAATCAACTTCAAGAAAATAAAATAAATAAAACAACAGAACAAGTAGCTACAAATAGTAAAAAAAATGCAAACAAAATAAAAATCCCGGTCCCAAAATTCGAAGGTAATGAAACCGAGAGGCCAATAAAATTTCTAAACGAATTGGACAAATATATTGCCCTAAAAAACATAAATGAAGAACAAAAACTTCAAATATTAGAAACGGTATTACAGAAGAAAGCAAACGAATGGTGGTATATCCATCAAGATAACGTCACTACATACAATGAATTTAAAGAATTATTTAAAGAGAGATTTTGGAGTCACGATATACAAAGGACTTCAAGACGCAAAATTGAATTTGACCAGTTTTATGAACAAGGAAAATTGTTAAGAGTCTCATACGCTACACAGTTATTCGGCTATGCAAAAGAATTGAATTTAAATGACACAGATAAGGAATTAACAGAGAAAATAGCCAGACATTTCAACAGAAGTGTAAGACAGGCTATACAGTTTTCACAAAACAAAGATAAAATGTCACTCCTAAAAATACTCGCAGATTTCGATAGCGACGACAAAACTCAAGAGAAAAACACAAAAAACAGAACAACATACAACCAAAATCAGCGAACACAAAACAGATCAATCAACAATGAAAATAATAGAAATAATACGAACAATAGCAATAACAACAGACAACAAGAAAACCCAAATTATAATCAGAGACAAAATTATGCAAATAGGACAACAAATAATACATTTTGGAATAAACCAAGCCAAAGCACACAAAATCACGAGCAAAAACAACTAGCTCAAATACAAGCAATGAGGACAATAAACGCCACAAATAGTAATTACGCAGGGAAATCTCAACAAGAAAAATTGAAACCACCCATAAATAATAAAACCATAAGAAAAGCTCGTGAAAAAATGGATATATTAAACATAGAGTTTAAAGAAAATAAGAATGAAAACCAGGAAAACTACATAGAGTTGCCTCTCGTATTAAAAAAGATGGGGTTAGAGACGCAACGAACTCTAGCACCCCAAAAATATATAAAACTATAAATTCAAAAAAATGTACCAACCTAGGAAAATCTAAAAAATATCAAATATTATCCATGAAAAATAAATTAATTGAAACTATTAGCAAAAAATATAAAAGAATAAAGAGATACTATATTTCAAGATATAATATCCAAAAGATGTTGAGTGTGATGATTGGGGGGGCAATGCATAAAATAATACTGTTAAAAAATAATATAAATGACGAATATGTCAATTTAAAATATAAAGAGCAAAAGCTCAAATTAAATGAGGATACTCACAAACAAATGAAAGAATCACATGAGAGCAAAGACTCAAATACATGTGCATTCATTAAAAAAGAAAACTATATAAATCATGAACTCGCAGAAGATGAGGATCATGGAAAAATTAATAAAAGTGATATTATATCACAAAAACTAGGAATCAAACAAATAGATTTGATTTTTAAAGAAAATAAAGTATTTAATAATGCATCTGATCCTTACATATCACATAAACATTGGATAAAAAATATTGAAAATAAATCTTCTTATTCTTCAAATGAAAGGATAAAAAACAACTTAAAGTATATAGATGAAAACTTATTTAAAATGTTATTAAAATATAAAATAATAAACAATTTCAGAAAACCTAGGTTGAATACAAATAAAATTAAAATAAAAAAGGAAATTATAAAACCTCAAGAACAAATATATGAAAATTTAAATGAAATTCGCAAAAAGTATGACCACAAAGGATCAAAAAAGAAATCAATAAAGAACTCCAGTTCAAAAGAAACAAAGAAATGCTTATACGCATTAATTATAAAAAATTGGAAAAGCATAGAAGCTGCATACTCAAGAATGAAAAAGGACCCCTTAATATATGTGATAAATACGTATAGGTGAAAGAAAAACCTGAGTCAACGAAGATCAACAGATCATTACTTTAATTATAAATTTTTTTTTTTTAATATTAATGTAGTTTTAAGAAATTATAATGTAGCGTAAAATGTATAAATATTATAAACTTAATTATCATTAAGAAGGATACTCATTGTACACTGATGTAAAAAATAAAATAAATTGCACTGTGATTATTTGTAACTAAAAGGGAAATGTAATTATTAATTAAAGTATTATGATACAGTGCAAATTATTTTATTTTGGGGGGCAAATACGAGTACAATGAGATGCATTTATAAGTAAAAAGTGAAAAGGAAATATAAAAATAAAAATGTTTTAAATTACAAAGAAATGGAAAAGTAATGTAAATTCAAAATTTGCGCGCATGAATATGCAACGTAAAAGCATTTCCTTTTCCGAAAACTTAAATTAAAATAATATATTCAATAGTTAGATGAGAAAGTAGTCAAAAGTTTTTTGGGGGGGCAAATTGTGACCTCACTTATATTGTATTTATAATATAAAGAAATGAAAGAGAGTTTAAGAGAGGATAAGTTAAAAAAAAGAATAAAATAATAGATAATTACCGATAAACTTATTCTCTCTTGAATTCGAATCATCGCGTTAAAAGTCTATCTCTAGCTTGTGCGTCGGCTCGACGTAGCAATTAGAAAGTATATCAGCGCGCGAGATGGATATTAATAAGAATGTATGTACGCGCTTGGATGTGCGCCGATACACGCCTATTAAGTGACGTACGCTAGCACACATCCAAGCGCACCTCTAATAGTATAATGTAAAATATGTAAATGTATCCCTTCTACTTAGTAGTAGGAGAGGATTGCGGCCGCGGCGGCTTGATCGACGCTTAAGCAGATCGAAGCCGAATCTTTGTACGACACTCTTTGGCCAGCTCTCTTCTAATAAAGTTTATCTTAAAATTATCAAGTCGTAATGTAGTGTTCTTATTTTCGATTATTCTGCAGGTCCGCGAGGGGCTGGATAAATACTAGCTCCGTACCGGTAGCAGCAATAACGAAATACTATTTAAAGTAAAAATCAAAGCTTAATTTAGTAAAATTGATTAAATAGTAAATTCACGTATATTTCTTTTGTGAATTTATTAGAGTGTATAAATCTAAATTAACATTAATTTATCTTACGATTAGTGAGAGTTTGATTAAATATTATATTCAATTAAGTGTCTCTTGGTAAATGTACGTTAAAGTACTTAAACTCAAATCACGTGTTACTTATTGAAATTTACTTGTATGTAGTGTTATCGGTCATTAATAAGTAGTTAAATCTTAACAAATCAAAATTAGAGTCTCGTGGCTTATAAGAGGCCTTTATTAGTACAAACATATAACCATAGAGACCCCGGACTGGTTGTAGCATGGCGTCTACACTAAAAACGGGTCTAGCTTAAAAAGAACCTTTCCTTTATATCCTCTTCCTTTTACATGAGCACTTTGTGCTATCTTTTTTCAGGATTAGGGTTGTGAGAGGTTATAATATGTGTATGTGTGTATGTTTATGTGTAAATTTGTATGTGTGTATGAGTATGTGTGTATGTGTGTGTCAATGTGTATATATGTATGTGTATATGTGTATGTGTATGTGTGTATGTAATGTTTGTTTATGTCTGTATGTGTGTGTGTATGTGTATGTGTGTCTGTGTATGTATTTCTGTGTATGTTTGTATGTGTTTGTGTGTATGTGTTCATGTATGAATGTTTATGTCTGTATGTGTATGTGTCTATGTTTGTATGTGTTCGTGCGTATGTGTGTATGTGTATGTGTGTATGTGTATGTGTGTACGTGTGTGTGTGTATGTGTATGTGTGTTAGTGTATGTCTGTATGTGTTTGTGTGTATGTGTGTATGTGTATGTGTGTTCGTGTTTGTGCATTTATGCATGTGTGTGCATGTGTTTGTACGTCTTTGTACGTTTTTGTTCGTTAATGTACATGTTTGGACGTTAATGTACGTGTTTGTACGTTAATGTACGTGTTTATACGTTTTTGTACATGATTGTTCATGTTTGTATGTGCGTGTTAGTGTTTGTTTGTGTTTGTGCGTGTTTGTACATGTGCGTACGGGTTTGTATGTGTTTGTACGTGTTTCTACGTGTTTCTACGGAAATGTATGTGTTTGTACGTGTTTGTACGTGTTTGTCCGTGAATGTACGTGTTTGTACATGTTTTTTCGTTTTTTGCGTATCTGTACGTCTTGGTACATGTATATGCGTGTTTTTCCGTATTTTGATGTGTTTGTACGTGTATGTATGTGTTTGTACCTGTTTGTGCGTGGTTGTATTTGTGTACCTGTATGTACGTGTATGTACGTGTTTGTACGTGTATTGATGAGCTTGTACGTTAATATACGTGTTTGTGCGTTCATGCATGTGTGCGCATGTGTTTGTGCGTTCATGCATGTGTGCGTATGTGTTCGTACGTGTTTGTACATGTTTGCACGTTAATGTACGTGTTTGTTCGTGTTAGTACGTGTTTATACGATAATGTACGGATATGTACGTGTATTTATATGTTTGCACGCGTTCGTACGTATTTGTACGTGTTTATAAGTGTTTCACAGCGTTCGTAAGTTAATGTACGTGTATTACATCACATTTTCTTAGCCAAACAGATAGCTAAAAATCTATCCTCATTTTTCATAGATATACAGCTAATAAAACACATGAATATAGCTAGAATGCACATCAACATAGCTGTATTTTATTTACCTATATTTTTAGCTATATATATAGATGTTCTTTTTTATCCTGGAAGACATTTGAAAACTATTACAAAACAATCCCAAAATAATATCTATGTTACCATTGTAAAATTTTTAACCACTCAATCATTTCAATAACACCTATCAATCTTTATTAGTTAACATACTTACTGAAAATAATGAAATAAGATCGCACACGAGATCTGACATGAGCTCATGCACCGCAAGATTTTATTTTTCCCGATACCCAATCTCATGTGAAATCTCAGGTGAGATCTCATGTGCAAAAAATTAATTCTTCCCGATACTCGATCTCACATGAGATCTCATGTTAGATCTTGTGTGCAAAAAAATTAATTTTTTCCGATACCCGATCTCACATGAGATCTCATGTGAGATCTCATGTGCAAAAAAATTTCATTTTCTTCTATACTTATAGCTGTAATCAAATTTAACTTTTTATATTTGTAATCAACGTTATCAAATATGAAAAGTTGGTTTATAATTCAATTAATTTTTTTATATTCTAACATGACGATAAATGATTCTACTCTACATCTACTAAACAATCGTTATCTAAAGCATGTTATTATGGATTATGGTCGAAACTATATCCGAGGATAATTATACTTGGTGATTTAATAATAATAAAAATAAACTAAATTTCTACAAAGATTTAGACGATATTTACATGTTATAGTTAAGTAACTAGTCACTAGAATTATGTATATAGCCTTTTAGACTCGAGAATGCTATCACTTTTCAGTGAGATCTAGAACGATGCCGTTCGTATACAAAGGTTTTTACAGATATTGTGTTTTCACAAATTGAGTTACTTATTTCATATCACAGAAGAAATCATGTATACGAGGCTTGGGGTCAGTCCACTGATTAATGACAGTTTTTCTAATCAATAGGTAGTGTCGTTCTATGATGCATGCTGCATCTGGTTTAGATTTACGGCATAACACGTCTTACCAATTGTTACACAATTTGCATTTTGCCGTAAAAACAGTTGCAGCTTAATTTATGTCTTGAAACATTATGATGAACTACCTTTAATGAACTGACAGTGACTTAGTACTTAATATCTTTTTTTTATCATACTCATAAATTATTTCAACATATCATTTACAATTGCATCATATAAATTTAAATAATATAGGTTTTTAGAACTCAAGAATTTTTTATTTTACTTTTATTTTAGAGTATTATCGCAATCTTATCGCTTGTTTTCCTAATTCAGTCATAAATCTAATGTTATTTGGAAAATTTTAAACACTACAATTTAAAACCATAATATATAATTATATTCATACGGACTGTTCACATAGTATTTATTATAAGAATTATATTTGTATGCAATGTAAGTCTAAACGTTAAAAGTAAGGTAATACACATATTTTATTATCATACTATTCGGCATGTTGAAGGTCAGTTTTAGACAAGGTTTTGGACATTTTTTACTGATCAAAAGTAGTGAAAGAAGAAATTTTGTTTATTTTTAATAAAAATGTATATCAGAATTGCTTTTACTTATAAATATCTATTCATTTTAACAAATGAGAAACGAAAGCGAGTAAATTTGTTGAAATTCAAAGAAGAAGCCAGAAAAAAACATAAAAACTAAATATCTTTTTGAGCTATTTTCAAACGGTGAAGTTAGTTAAAAGCTAATCCTCAATTGAAAAGTGACGCTAAGAAATACAATGCAAATTAAATAAAGTAGCCAAAATAAGAACTACTGACCCCGGGCAAGGTGCGTTGGGCCTTATGGCTCCACTAAATTTATCGATCATGATGATGTTCAAGTGTTCTAATACGTATTTATAATATTAGTGTAATTAAATACATTAAGGGCGTGATGAAGCTTCCCTTTTTAATAGTATTTTTGATCCAAGTTCATGAGTAAATGGAGGATTTAATCGGGTTTTTTCATTTCAAGAAAAAAAGTTGTAGGATCCAACTTTAGTGCGGAAAATTAAAGAAATCTATCGAAATCTTATACTTAAAAAGTTATATTCAAGTTTTCAATTAATAGTATTTTGAGGTTCGGTTTGTCAACTTCTATGTCTAATTTGCGATATACACAGTAAAAAACATTTGTAATTTTAACATACATAAGCGTTACAAATAAAACCCAAATTTTTATGTGTTAAAATTAACAATTTTTTTTTGTGTGATTTTTGAAGTTTAAATTTTAACATAAAATTCATGAATAATACAAAATTATGAATAATAAAATTTGTAAATTTTACAAATTTTTTTCTGTTAAACTATAATGAATAAATAATAAATACTGACTTTCTTGTAATGCTCTCTGTTAATATATATTTAAAACAAGAGAGAGATAAAGAAATATAAGAAAAAGGATAAGATGATGGATGTTGGAGTGGATCAATAAAATCATACTGAACTAAACTCATTTGACAATATAACATTGTCGTTAAAGGCGAATGTAAACGAATGATTACGAAAAGAGCTGATCATTTTTTAATATGAATATATCATTTATAAGTATAGAAATAGAGCTGGTTAGTGGCTCAGTCGGTAGATCATTGGATTCGTAATCTCGGGGTTCTGATTGATAGAAGCACCACTGTAAATTATATATGCTTTGTTCACAAACACACTTACGAGCTCCGTCGCTGATTAGCATCATAAAGAGCACAAATATAGCGACGTTTAAGAAGGAAAAAAAAGAATACGAATTTTTGAACTTAGCAGAAATTAATATTTGCTAACTAAATTTTACCTTGCATTTATGGCATTTTTATTGCATATAATAATAATGCTAATATTTAATTATTAAAAGTATGAGATTTGAATAACGTTATACACACATGTTTGTAAAAATAACAAACTCCGTGTGTTAATTCTATAAAAAATTTTGTGTTGATTTTAAAAGTACACAGAAATTTTTAAATTACAAAAACTTATATGTTGATTTTACAAAGATGTTTAAAAAATTTTAACACCAAAAATTAAAAAAAAAAAAAAATTTGACGAATTACACAAAATATTTTACTGTGTAAGTTTATAAAACATAATAGCTCCAAAGGATTTTTTATTTTAACTAAAATGATTGTGCTAATATTGCTAATGTCAAAATTTGTCAAAATTTAAAGAACAAGACGAAAAAAATTAAAAGTAATAAATATCTTTTTCAAATTTTTTAAATTGAATTAAAATATATAAGCGATCCCATGTGAGATCACATATGAGATCGCACACGAGATTGCATATGAGATGTCACATGAAATCGCCTATAAGATCGCATATGAAATCGAATGTATATTTGTTAAATTTTTAAAATAAAATAAATATATGTGCAATCTGACATGAGATCTCACATATATTCATTTTATTTTCAAATTTCAACAAATATATATGAGATTTCATAAGCGATTTCATATGAGATCTCACATGAGAGCTCATACAAAATTTTTAGTAGGAATGATTTTTCTTGACTCGTTCTTGAAATTTAAACATATTTACACTCTTCCGCTTCTCATTTATTTGAAATAAGTTTATACCTATAAGTAGAATCGATGGTAGCGCAGGGCCTAAGGCTCTTGGCTCATGCTGTAGTAGACCGGAGTTTAATCCCGGGAAAATTTTGGAAAATATTTGTAAATTTTTCTTTGTAAAATAGAACTAGGAGACCAGGAAAAACCATTTAAAACTTCTTCCTGGTCAATATTTGTTACGAAGAAATTAATTAATTCAAAATATGTTTTAGATGCATAAAAATATTTTATTAAAGGAAAAAAACTTTTGATTCAATTATTTAACTTGATTTTTATTTTAATTTTACGAAATATTAATTTAAAATAAAATTAATAATTTCCTGTATGAGGTATTGTCAAGTTCAAGAAATATCTTATGTATGTCGAGCAATATTCCATTGATATTTAAAAATGTTATTTCCATCGACGGAATAAATAATATTGATACAAAAAATATTTCCCCTATTGCCAGTAAAAATCTATTCGTTTTTTTTTTGGTTACAAAGAAATTTTTTTTCCAGTGTAGCTATTAGATCTATTAACCGTTTTATCATATATTATTTTCTTATTATGAGCGACAAAGATAGAATTAGGTTCAAGTAATAACCGGTACTTGAGTTAGGTCTATGAATAGGAGTCTTAGATCGTCTATGATAATGAAAATTTATATGGTTGGAATATATGTTCAAAATAGATTGAATAACAAATACTATTTTCCTCATTAAAAAATAATAAATTGATTGAAAAAAAATTTTCTCTCATTTATCTTTTAATCTACTTTCAATTATATTACATTTTATTAAAAACAGAGCAATTTATTTTAACATATTTTAACCATGAAGATGATAGTTTTAATTTATTTAGAAATAATACTTTTAATCATATTTAAATAATAAAAATAATTTCAATTCATGAAATTCAGAGTAAAGGATTAAATATTTTCATCTCACAGTCCAGAAATAAAATGTTGGCTCTCGAATATTCGCCTTTGTGACTCGAAGGATTATAGTGAAGTTGACAGTGGTTATTTTTAACGAAGTGAAATCCGTTATTATCAAAGTCCTCACAATCTTCTGACACAAAAGACACAAGAGTATCTTTTTTTCGTACTCCTCTTATACATCGGCTTTGTTCCAAATGCTTCTGAGGGCTGCGTACACCGTATTAACAAAATTAATCACGCATTAAATAGCTCTAAGGAAGCTTTCTGATTGGTCGATACAGCTTATCTATGAAGAAACCCCCAGTATATGCAGTAGATTTTCGGACACAGCAATATACTTAGCATTGCTGGTGCGCAACTTCAAAAAGCGTGTTTAACATAGTAATTTGTATGCGAACGTAATTTCGTAAACAAGACAATGAAAATTCGATGAACGCCTTAGAGCATATACAGGGTGGACCATTTTAATCGCTCCACCAAAATTTCTCGGAGTCTAAGCTGGCTACAAAAAAACTATTCAGACAAAAATTGAAGGGGACAAAGAAGGCCATCTTTTGGTAAAGTGAGTTTTAACCTTAAACTTTATTTTCAAGGTTATTTGAAGGTCAGAGTGTTCTTTTTAAATGGGAACACCTATTTTTAACGTCGGATTCAGTAAGAGCTGGAAATTTCACGTCTAAAATAATAGTTTATACATTTTTAAAATGACCTTAAAACGGTCAAATGAAGGTTAAACATTGAAAATTTATCCAAAACCTGTTTTTTCGAATTTTTGTTGGCTTACTAATGATACAAATTACTCGCGACTAAGGTAGTCACGTAACTTTGACCTTGGGGAGTCAATTTTCAAGGTCGTTTGAGGGTCAAAGTTTTTTAAAATGAGAATCCCTATTTTTGACCCTGGAATCGTATTGAGTCGAAAAAATAATATCTAATTTGATACTTGAAATTGTTTGTTGCGACCTTGACAAGGTCAATTGAAGGTATAACGTTCACAAACTGTTTTTTTTTTTTTTTTCGAATATTGCTGGAAATAGCAGATAGTGTTGAGCAAAAACAAAATAAATTAAAATGAAAATAAAACATAAAAATCCTACTTAATTTTAGCGAGAAAAGAAAAGAATTAAAACTGTCTGAATTGTAATTTTTAATTACAAAAATTAAACGTTTTAGCAACTAAACTAAATATTTGGTTATACAAAAAGTCATTGAAAAGTTAATCAATCAGGCAGTTTTTGTCATTTTTTTATTTTCTGAAAGAAGCTTTTGAGATTTTGTTTATTCATTACTAATCAATAATAGTTTTATAAAGATGATGGATCAAATAGTAAAGTTAAATTAATAATTCGTACAGTTCATTCATTTTTAAAATTTTCTCTTCTCATAAGTTTTGAAGGTTGTAATCGGCATTTTATTATCTGCATTTTATAAAAGTCGTAACACGCTTTTGATCCACAATCAGCACAGAATAAATTTATTATCAAAACACTATTTACTGTTTTTAAAACTGTTACTCTATTAATACTACCATTTCAATTGTCCAAACTTCAGAAGCCCTCAAAACCCTTAGTAAAAGTAAAAGTAAAAAACACCTTTAAAAATGGCCGACTATCAACCCAACGAAATTGTGGATATGATCATGGTTTTAGGGGAAAGTCATCATAATTAGCAAGCAGCAGCAAGACTTTACGCTGCACGCTTTCCTGACCGACGACACCCAGATCATAGAGCAATAAGTCGCTTGACTTAAAGAGCTCGTGAAGCTCATATGGTTCGCCAACGCAGGCAACACACATATGATGAGAACGATCTCAATGTTGTTACAGTTGGTGCGGTCATTTATCTTGATCCTCATACCAGTTCTCGCCGAGTTGAAAAAAAAATCGGCATATCAAAATCAACTTTCTTGAGAATTTTTAAATCCCTTAAGTATCGTGATTACAACATTACGTTGGTTCAAGAGTTACGAGATAATCATTTTCAACAGCGAATGGAGTCTTGCCAATGGGCCTTATGTATGATAGAGAATGATCCAGATTTTTTTAGATATGTCCTTTTTTCCGATGAGACTAAATTTCAGAGTGACGGAGAACTCAATAGGCATAATTGTCATTATTGGTCAGATATCAATCCTCATTGGTACAGAACGGTCAATCATCAAAAGCGTTGGAGCATTATGGTATGGTGTGGGATCGTAAATGGTTATTTGATCAACCCTTATTTTTTCGAGGAAAATGTCGATAGGAACTCCTATTTACGTTTGATAAGAGATCAGTTTCATGAAATGATGGGAAAATGTTGATCTAGAAACGCGTCAAAGAATGTGTTTCCAGCACGATGGTGCACCAGCACATTTCGCTGTAATCGTACGAAATTTTTTAGATCAACATTATAATGATTGATGGATTGGACGAGGAGGTCCAGTTAACTGGCCTGCTTGCTCACCCGACCTCACATCTCCAGACTTTCATTTATAGGGGTTTTTGAAAAATGTTGTTTTTCAAAAACGGCCCACAACTAGAGCAGACATGCAAGATCACATTCTTCGAGCGTGCGCAACAATACCAAGAGAGACATTGCTCAACACTGTTCGCCATTTCCAAAGGCGTTTGAATTTATGCCTTGAAGCTAATGGACGCAAATTTGAACATTTGCTTCGACGTTAATTAGAACAATATTTTGAGTAGTAAGAGGCAAGGGGGCTCACGTTAATCAAGCACCCCGATCGTGAGAGGCAAGGGGACTCACGTTAATCAAGCACCTCAAAGGAAACAGAACTCACAACGTTCACGTCGCTATTTCTGGTTAACGCTAAAAGTAAGATTAAGAACAAAAGTACAATATTTTATTTAATTAAACTGCTTTCAAATGACTTTCATGTTTGTTATTTGGGTCAAAATAATCAGTTATTGGCCCCCAATCATATTTAACAATAAAATATTCGAAAAAAAAACCATTTGTGGACGAATTTTCAACATTAGACCTTGAATTGACCTTGTCAAGGTCGCAACAGCCAATTTCGAGTATCAAATTAGACATCATTTTTTCGACTCGATACGATCCCAGGGTCAAAAATAGGGGTTCTCATTTAGAAAAACTTTGACCTTTAAATGACCTTAAAATATGACTCCCCAAGGTCAAAGTTACGTGACCACCTTAGTCGCGAGTAATTTGGATCATTAGTAAGCCAACAAAAAATCGAAAAAATAGGTTTTGGACAAAGTTTCAATGTTTAACCTTCATTTGACCGTTTCAAGGTCGCTTTAAAACTGTATGAACTATGATTTGAGACGTGAAATTTCCCGCTCTTTCTGAATCCGACGTTAAAAATAGGTGTTCCCATTAAAAAAAACACTCTAACCTTCAAATAACCTCAAAAATTAAGTTCAAGGTCAAAACTCACTTTACCAAAAGATCGCCCATTTTGTCCCCTTCAACTTTTGCCTGAATAGTTTTTTTGTAGCCAGCTTAGATTCCGAGAAATTTGGGTGGAGCGATTAAAATGGTCCACCCTGTATACCTGGAGGGAGCATGCAAAGCCAAAAAGTGTAAGAAAAAAAAGAGAGAGAAAGGTTGCTTAGGGTGAAGTGTTTTCTCTCTCGCGCGGATTCTCATTGGCTGTTGCTTCTTCCCAGTGTGGCTATCTCATACTTAACGCTCATCCACGCGAGTGAGAAATCACTTCACCCTAAGCTACCTTACTCTCTCTTTTATTTTTTACACTTTTTGGCTTCGCATGCTCCCTCCAGGTATATATGTTTTAAGATGAACGCACCCATACGATGCAATACATACTGTTCCAAATGCTCGCGATATATATATTTAAATTTTGCGAATACGGTGTGCGCAATCCCGAGAAGCATCTGGAACAAAGTCGATGTATTAGAAAAGAACAAAAAAAAAAGATACTTTTGTGTCTTTTGTGCCAGACGATTGTGAGGACTTTGATAATATCGGATTCTACTACGTTAAAAATCACCACTGTCAACTTTACTGTAATCCTCCGAGTCACAAAGGCAAATTTTCGAGAGCCAACATTTTATTTCTGGACTGTAAGATGAAAATATTTAATCCTTTACTCTGAATTTCATGAATTGAAATTATTTTTATTATTTAAATATGATTAAAAGTATTATTTCTAAATAAATTAAAACTATCATCTTCATGGTTAAAATATGTTAAAATAAATTGCTCTGTTTTTAATAAAATGTAATATAATTGAAAGTAGATTAAAAGATAAATAAGAAAAAATTTTTTTTTCAAAAATTATTATTTCTTAATGAGGAAAATACTATTTGTTATTCAATCTATTTTGAACATATATTCTAACTATATAAATTTTCATTATCACAGACGATCTAAGATTCCTATTCATAGACCTAACTCAAGTTGCGGTTGTTACTTGAACCTAATTCTGTCTTTGCGGCTCATGATGAGAATAAATGATAGATGATAAAACGGTTAATTGATCTAATAGCTACACTGGAGAAGAAATTTATTAGTTACGAAAAAAATTTTATTGTATTAAAGATATTCTTTTAAGCAATCGGTAAAATATTTTTTTTATCAATATCATTTATTCCGTCAGTGGAAATAAAATTTTTAAATATAAATAAAATATTTCTCAACATACATAAGATATTTCTTGAACTTGATATCTCATACGGGAAATTATTCATTTTATTCTAATTTTATATCTCGTAATGTCAAAATAAAAATTAAATTATATGATTAAAATAAAATTTTTTTCTTTCAATAAAATATTTTTATGCGTATAAAAAATTTTGCGTATTAATTTCTGCGTACCAAATAGAAGTAACTATTCATTGAATAAATATTATCTTTCTTTAAAAATATATCTGAATTTTTCAAGCCTAAAAAATAATTTTTTGTAGAAGAATATATTATTTTGAAAACATGAAACATCACTTTTAAGTATAGAAATAATTTATTCCAAGTAAATTTAAAATATTAGTTCAAATAAATGTTTCAACAAATTTAAGTTCTTTTTCTGCAATATAAATTTCAATTTTTTTTAATTACTGAAACTCTTTTGATTCAAAGAATTTTTTTTTTATTTAAAGAAATATTTCTTTGAAATAGTTAAATGTTGATTTCAATCAAAATTTATTTTTTGTAATTATGTTCATAAATAATTGTTGTGAAATTTTTTTCTTCAGTAAAAGGTACGTTTTTAATTAAAATAATAATTACTTTATTTAAATGAGAAAATTTTCTAAGTTTTTCAGTTAAGGGGTGTCCTCATACCGGCACAGAGATCTACCTTATCTACATTTGAATTATGTATTTTAATAAAAATTTAACTATTTTTAACTAAAATTTATAGAAGAGGCACATTCTTAACATTCTAAAGAATTTATTGCAACGTCAAAAGACAGAATAAAAGTGAAAATGAAGACAAAAACTGCATAATACCATTATTCATAACTACATTGAAAAGTTAATCATATTAAGCAGTTTTCGCCTTTATTTTTACCTTAATATTGTCTTTTGACGTTGCAATAAATTCTTTCGCATGTTAAGAATGTGCCTCTCCTACAAATTTCAGGCATGAATAGTTAAATTTTTATTAAAATTCATGATTTAAATGTAGACAAGGTAGAACTCTATGTCGGTATGAGGATTCCCCTTAAATTTTCTTCATTTTGACAATTATTTTTTTTTAATTTTAAATCATCTTCTTAATGTAAAGAAATGTAATAAATTACACCGCTTTTTTGCAACACCAAACATTCTATTGTTGAAAAGAGATAGGTTTATCGAAGTCATAAACTTATTTGTTTAATTTATAAATTGTCTTTGGATTAAAAAATTATTTGACGTAAGATATTTTTTTCATTTTTATATAAAAATTATTTTAAATAAATATTACATTTTTTCAATAACAAAATATAGCATTGTTTTTAAGGGGAATTATCATACCGACATAGAGTTCTACCTTGTCTACATTTAAATTATGAATTTTAATAAAAATTTAACTATTCATGACTGAAATTCGTAGGAGAGGCACATTCTTAACATGCCAAAGAATTTATTGCAACGTTAAAAGACAATATAACGGTAAAAATAAAGGCGAAAACTGCTTAATACGATTAACTTTTCAATGTAGTTATGAATAATCGTATTATGCAGTTTTTGTCTTCATTTTCACTTTTATCTTGTCTTTTGACGTTGCAATAAATTCTTTAGAATGTTAAAAATGTGCCTCTTCTATGAATTTTAGTGAAAAATAGTTAAATTTTTATTAAAATGCATAATTCAAATGTAGTTAAGGTAGATCTCTGTGCCGGTATGAGGACACCCCTTAAGAAAGTTTTATTGACTTTCAACACTATTTTGGAAGTATCTCATTTCTTAAAGTTGAAATATTTTTCTAAAATCGAAAATTTTTTTTTCAAATACATTAATTATTAAGGAATATTTTAAGTTTTTTTTTTATTTTGAAAATTATTTCATTAATTTAAAAATGAGTTTTCTTTGATTTAAAGAAATTCATTTCTTTGCACCGCATTTCTTCTATTCAAAAACAGCTTCTTTAAAGTTAAAAAAACTTTTCACGCTTTGTAGTCACAAATTTTGCGTGAAATTCCATGATTAAAGGAACATTTTCTCATACTAATTTAATATCATTTCAAAACAATATATAATAACTATTCTTATGGTGAAAAATGAGGCTTCCTTTTTTTTAAACATTCTGCAGTTAAAAATGAAATTTCATTTCTTTAATATGAAAGGACAAAGATGAGCGACCTGCTCTAGGATAAACTTAAAATAAACGTGCCTGTTTTCTTTTAATATCTTACAAATAATATATGTTTTTGATTAACAATCATTGATTATTTTATTACTCACTAATGTCAAATTATTTTTTTCTTCTATGCTCCTTTATTGAAAAAATCAATAATTTATAAAAAAATTATATTTTTTTATTACTATTTAGTTTTTGAACAACACTAATTTAAAAATTCGTTTTATGACACAATATATAATGATGTTGAGATTTAGATTAGAAAAGGACAAAAATAAATGACCTATTATAAAACGAAATTCTTAAGGGTTTGCTTTAGACCTATACTTTATCGATCAAATATAGTTTAAAAATAAATTTCTTTTTTTTCATATGAATAAATATCAGAATTGTTTGTAATTCCTAGCGGGAATATAAAATGTTCAAAAATGTTTAGAACTGTTCAAAACTGTTTAAAACTGTTTATAAGGGCGAAATTTAGGACATTTAAAACAGTTATGAACAGTTTTAAACATTTTCAAACACTTTCAAAAAGTTTTGAAAATTCCATAATGATTTCAAACGGTGTTAAATATTTTTTAATTTTTCATGTTTAAAAGTTATAGATCATTTTAAATATTCAAAATATTTCAAAACAATTTTAAATCAATATGAATTATTTTTTATTAACTTGAAAAGTTTTGAACGGTTTTCAAAAGTTTTCAACACCTTCAAACAGTTTTAAACAGTTTTAAAAAGTTTAAAAAATTTCAAAATGATTTCAGTGCTTCATAATTTTGTGTTTGTGAAAATTTTCTTATATATATTAAAATTTATATAATATATACGAGAAAATGTTCATTTTAGTTTCAAATTATTCTTTATCGTTCAAAACTGTTAAAAAATGTTGAAAACTTTTTATAACTGTTTTAAATGTCAAAAATTTCACACTTAAAAACTATTTTGAACAGTTTTAAACAGTTTTAAACATTATTGAACAGTTTTGAATAATTTTAAACTATTTTAAACAGTTATGCATATTTTATATTTCCACTAGGAATTGGAGATATCATCTTCTCCTCTATTTCATTGGCAGTGGGTCTTTTGATCGCTGTGGACTGAGACCCGTAATTTTTATTGGTCAGGGGCAATTTTTAATGGTTTTTCCTGGTCTCCTAGTTCTATTTCACTGGAAATGGTCAAACCATTTACCAGTTACTGTCATTGATAGAAGACCGGGTTTTTAACTGTCGCTAAAAAAAAATAATTAAAGTACCGTTGAAAAAAAGATTTAAAAAAAAACGTCGAAATTGGTCCGTAATTAACGGAGATACGATGAATTTTTAATCGGAACATGAATTATAACTCGCCAGATTAATTTTCTTGCAAGGTAGGAAAAATTACTCTTACTGCTTGTAGCAATTTTAATTACTTTAATATTAATTTTTAACATTGCAAAATGTTTATTTCATCTCTGATATAATGGAATCATTAACTTCAAGTATTATACTAGCTGTGATAAAAATTTCGGTCTTTAATCTTTATAAATAAATAATTGGCGAATTTAAAAAAAAAAAAAATTATTTCGGCTTCTAATTGAGCTAGGGCATTTTTTTTTTTTTAAATTTGCGTAAAATTGCCAGTAATAAGAATATCAAATCCCTATATTGATATTTTTATTAGTAGCAAAAATATTAAAAAAACCATTAAGAAAAAAATTTATTTTTTTTTCTGCCATATTTTGGTTAAAAATAATAAAATGGACACGATTTTACATCAAATTCATAAAATTTACGTTAATATCTCAATATTATATGATTATCATAAAGTCTCTACCATGACGTTTTTGGGTGCATTTTTTAACGTACATTTGACCTCTTTTTAATAAACAAATAGAATATCTCCTAAAATAATTGATATTTTTTTATGAAATTTTTATGGTAACTTAAGGATAATAACAGGCTCATTTTTGTTGAATTACAAAAATGTATATCTTTTTTTTTATCAAATGACAAATATTTTAAAATTTCGTGATTTTCGATTTTGGTTTATCATTATTTATAAAAGTTATTAACCGATTTTCATCAATGACGTCTCAAATTAATCGGCTTCAAAATACCTACAAATAGTATAATTTTCATATACTCAATCGCAAACGATTTCGAGCTACCTCAAAAATACAGTGATTTTTACGAATTTTGCACCTTAAATCATTGTTTACAAATTCCTGACGGCTCAAATTTTTAGGGTGATTCCAGAGTTTCATTTCTAATCATCCAACAAAGCCATTTTTGGTGGTCTGCACCTGTTACTAATCACATTGAATTTTAGCTCTTTTTTCGCTAATTTTACTGGACTATATCTATGGTGTGGGCTGTAGTGTGACTAGAGTTAATTACTGTTAAAACTGTTCTAAAGAAGGATCTAAATTTTTATCCGTTTATTAAATAAGTAATTATAAAGGATCCTAATAACTTATATAGTAAACGAAAAAATATTGATAAAGAAAAGAACTTCGAAGTAAACGTCAGTTATCAAATTATATTTACCAGATAAAAATTTTTATACCAATGAAAAAGACAATAAGAATCGAATTCAAATGAATTCAGAAAAATACAAGTTCGAACATGAAGTGAAATGTGATTTTTAAAGAGAAGAAAAACTCGAGGTAACATTGTTGTCACAGTCAAAAATAGATAAAAACTTACAGTTTGCTAATTTTTTGTTTTATTCTTCTAAGTTAAATAATTGCAAGTAAATAATCTGTTAACAAATATTATTTTTCAAACCATTTATAGATTATATAAAAACTTGATAAGAAAATATTTAAATGAATGATAGCTATAAATTATTACATAAGCAAAATACTTTATCTGATGACGTAATTTTTCTCGTAAATATTGCTTTTCGTGGTTATCGAGAGTTCTATCAACGAAGGTGATTTCAGAGAATTATTAGGCTTTCGCATCCTGAGTGAAGATTCGGAATCGGAGAATCATTTGATACAATCTTCAGGTCGAGCTACTTACATTAGTGAGACGACTCAAAATGAACTTATCAACTGCTGCAGTATAGAAATCATTTTAGTAACTATAGGTCAAATTAAAGAGGCTGAATTTTATAGCGCTATATTAGATGAAACGACTGATATCGCGCATATTTTTCAGATGCCAATTGTATTTGAATATGTTTATAAAAAACGGTCAGAGAAGACTTCGTTAAATTTGTTGATCTCCAAACTAAAGTAAGCAGAATGAATGGTCCTAAAAAGAGCTCTTCTGAAATGAAGATAACAGATGCCAATTTAGGTCAAGTCGTATCAAAAACTTTAAAAAAATTAACTTTAGATCCCAAATTGTGTTGGTAAAACAACAAATGGATGCTTAGTTATGATTTCAGAATCTTGTGGTGCAGTAATGACTGTCAGAAGTGAAACAGTGCTGTTTATTCACCATGTTTTAATCATATATTAGATTTATCAATAAGTTAGTCATCTTCAGTTCAATTTGTTAGAAATAGTATTGATATAATAAAAGAAACGATCGCTTTGTTTAAAGCTTTATCCTAAGCGTTCTTATACACTAACCAGGAGAGTGTCTGAGTTGCGGGTCACAGATCTTGATGAAACTTTGGAATAAGTATTAAGGTACCAAAATATGACTAAAGCCACAGCGGTACGGTCTAACGCTTCGAAAAATTGAAGTTATGGTTAATTATAGTCTTATTTTTAGAAAAATATGAAAAAAGAACTCCTCATTAAAGTGTAAATAATTCTGTCTTAAAATGTCTTTAATAAATCCACAATAACTAAAATGTAAGCAGAGAAAGCAAGCTTTAATTTTCCAGTTTCCGAATTGAAAAATAATAATTAGAACTAAAGTTATGCTTGTTTAAAGTTAAGTAGCAAAAGAGTACTAAAAATCACCATCCTTCAAAATTTAGACTATTTTTGGTACTCTCTTACTGCTCAACTTTAAATAAGCATAACTTTAGTTCTAATTATTATTTTTCAATTCGGAAACCAGCAAATTGAAGCTTGCTTTCTCTGCTTTTATTTTACTAATTGTGGATTTATTAAAGACATTTCTAGATAGAATTATATACACTTCAATTAGGAGTTCTTTTTTTTATATTTTTCTGAAAATAAGACTATAATCGTCCTAACTTCAGTTTTTCGAAGCGTTAGACCGCACCGCTGTGGCTTTACTCATATTTTGGTACCTAAATGCTTATCCCAAAGTTTCATCGAGATCTGTGACCCGCAACTCAGACACTCTCCTGGTAAGAACAAAATATGATTGTATCAACCGAATCCTTCTGTTAATATTCCACGATGAAATATTCCATTTATTTAACATACGAGTTCTGTTAATTTGATGGATATTGTAATATTAATTAAATTGAAAATTAACTTTAATTTAACAGCAAAGTAAGTCAAAATAGCTGTTACATTTTATTGTATCAAATAAATAAGTTTTAAAGATGATAAAAACTTTTTCATTTAGTCGAAGCTCACAGCTCATAGCGTTCCAATTTCCTGACATTAATTAACACATAACTTATATTATAACAATGATCATTATTCTTATTTCTTAAGTGGAATTTTTCAATATTTTTTTATATATTCTTAATATTTACACTACGCTATTGATATTTACAAATAAAATCTAATATCGCTCGCCAACAATCGATATGCATCGCATCGCATTTATACATACAGCGGATAAATTCATTTGTTCTTATATACTAACTGACGTGCAATCTTACCATTTGCGGGTTACAAGAAATACGCCATCTATTATCATACTATCAAAACGTAACTGTTTTAAAAAGCGGGAGATTTAAAAATACTTATTGAATAACAAAAATCTTTATAGAGCGTCTGTGGCGTAATCGGCTAAGGCATACGCCTTATACGGTCTCTACACATTCGCTCTGAGCGGTCGGGGGTTCGATTCCCGGTGAAAACACCTGAAATTTTTTCAGACGTTTTTTCATCGGAAAAATAACCTCTGAACGCGATGGGTATATATTCCTGGCGTAGGTTTTCTCCTGGGGGAGTTTTCCCTACGTCACAGGCTTAGGCCTGGGCAAATGCAGGAATCTACCGTAGAAATCTACTTACCGACTGTTCTAGGAACGCGGCAGTCTGTGATTTCTCGGGGATGGGTAGACTAGATAGGTAGAGAAAATAGGTATGAAAAAATAGAGGTACAGGTAAAACTGTTATTCAATTATATTAACAGTAGGACTGTTAATATAATTAAATTGAAACATTTTTATTGAAATAATTCATCAGTTAATTTAAGCAAGTGCATATTATTGGTTCAATTTATAAAATTTTGTTGAAATGTAAGTCATACTTTTATTTTGACTTACGTTCTTTTTATTTTAAATGTTATTCAATTATATCAACAGCCATACTGTTAAGTTGGCAGCAAAATCGTATTTGGGCTATTTTAATTGCACAGATTCTGTTGGATCAAAAGGATTCTGTCAGATTAACAGCAGATCTGTTAAATCAGTCACATTTCGTGTACTCTCAAAAAAATTATGAGACATCTTCTTTGTGTTTTATGTGAAACTCGGTGGATTAAACAACATAAAGGCATCCTTCGATTTCGAGAAGCTCTTCCTAACATTCACGAATCTCTTTATCACATAACTTCGTGGAGTGACATTCAAACAGTAGCTAAAGCCAAAACTCTGAAATTGGCCCTTCGTGAAAGTGAGTTTCTCGTCACAGTAGTATGTCTTTCACATATATTAAGTTGTACAAAGCCCTCAAGTCTTTACTTTTAAAAAGTGCAAATAGACATTAAATCGGTATGCAATATGGTGAAAGATACTCTTAAAATTTTGCAAAGAAATCGCAAAAGAAGTGATTCAAAATTTGGCTCACTTTACGAAGAAATTTGTAGTCTTGCAGATGTATTGGATGTCAAGATAAAAGTACCTTGCATCACAAAAAGGCAAAAAAACCGAGAGAATTACTTATGTGATAGTGCGCTTGATTATTTGAAGCGTATAGCTGCAAAAGTAGTTATCTCCAAAAAATTTTTTTTCAAGAAATAACATTTTCTGCTGTACTTATACTTAAAAGTCAGTGTATTTTGCAATACACCATATTTTTTTCATTTCATAAAAAAAGACTATACCTATATTTTGGTCCCATATGATTTTTTCATGATAAATTTTAATGTTCTGTATACGAAAATGCAATAAAAATGAATTCGGAAAAAATGGAGATAGCCACCTTTGCAGCTACACGCTTCATTTTAGACAATCTATATACACTGCCGCTCACGAAAATTTGTCCACCTAAGAAAAAATCAGGAAAAATTCAAAGTTTTATATCCCTGCGAAAATAAATGGATTTGAAAAATTCGAATGGGATATCAAAGTTTAACCTAAAAACTATCAAAAAACGCAAGGTCCGATATAAAAAGTTGAAAAATCAATTTTCCATAGATAAAAAATAAAACCATTTTTTTTTCATTTTTTTCGTCCATATTAAAATTTGTGTAATTTTATCAAAATTTGTCAGAGATTAAAAATTCAAAAAAGAGGTGAAAGCTACAATACTTCTCTTCAAAATGAGAGGTCGAAAGCTATCGTACATCTATTTTTAAAAGAGTTATGCTCATTTACGAGAAAAAAATGCATTTTTTCTCAACAGCTGATATCTCGAAAAGGATATCATAGAAAAAAAACTTTCGGGAGAAAAACAGTTGTGTTTTTTAGTAAGGAATTTAATTTTCAAGTGGAAATACAAATCAAAAATAATTTTTTTTCCTCCCATGTTTTCGTAGAGCTAATTTTTTTTTAATTTCTTCATTTTATGAATTTTTTTCTCGTAAATGAGCATAACTCTTTTAAAAATAGATGTACGGTAGCTCTCGACCTCTCATTTTGAAGAGGAGTATTGTAGCTTTCGCCTCTTCTTTGAATTTCTAATCCCCGACAAATTTTCATAAAATTACACAAATTTTAATATGGACGAAAAAAAATGAAAAAAAAATTGTTTTATTTTTTATCTATGAAAAATTGATTTTCCAACTTTTCATATCGGACCTTGCATTTTTTGATAGTTTTTAGGTTAAACTTTGATATCCCGTTCGAATTTTTCAAATCCATTCATTTTTCGCAGAGATATAAAACTTTGAATTTTTCTTAGGTGGACAAATTTTCGTGAGCGGCAGTGTATATTCCCATACTTGAAAACACAACTAAAGATTTAAAATCTCGCTTTCCAGAGAAAACTTTAAATCTATTTTATCCATTTATTGTTTCCTTATTTCAGTAAGAAACAAGAAAGTATTAAAACTTTATTTATAATCTGTCAGAAAAATATAACTCATTTTTTAATGAAAGTGTAGAGTCAGCCGAAAGAAGATTGACATCAGAGTTGAAATTTTGGAATATGAAATTTATCACTCTTTTTATATATTTTATTATTATAAGTAATTAAATAATTATATAACAAACGAAAGCATCTAAGTATTCGACTCATTTATTTTCTTTATTCCTATCTTTTTTTTTAATAATCTTTACAGATAATCGCCCCCTCCATTTGAAGCTGCTGGATCCGCCACTATACTTATTATAATTTATAGAAGCAGCAAAGCCATACACTGGCGCTGAAGCTAATACGTGGAGCGATTATTTACAGACACATCTCATTCGCACAACAAATCAAATTGTGCTGATATAATCGATTCAATAATAAAAAAACTATAATTGAATCGATCGTTACCTCTTGCGAAATAATCTCACATTCATTAGAAAATATGTTTATAAATATTTTTATTTCTCTTGCAATTTTTCAATTTACAAAGTTTACACTTTTATAATTTTATTAATTCTTTGTTGTAGCTCAGAAAGATGAATCTGACAGTTTAATATCGATCACCCCTAATACAACTACAAGTATTAAACTAACTGGCAGTACATTTTTTGGACCTGATTTTAACATTGAGGAATATCAAAGTAATTCTGAACTATTTATAAACGACATTGATAACCACTCGCCACAAACGCCAAAAACACCCAGCAGTGCTGTTGTAAATATTAACAAAGAAACAGAACGAGGTCATAGAAAAATTCTTGAACAAAGAAGACAACTCGTTATGCAACTTTTTCAAGAACATGGGTACTTTCCATCAACACAGGCAACTTCAGCTTTTCAGACTAAATATGCAGAAGTTTTTCCAAACAAAACAAGCTTACAGCTCAAAATTCGTGAAGTTCGTCAAAAATTAAAAGCCAATTCAACACCTATTAGTGGGAACACTCTTATAAGTCCGCAACCTTTAAGCGATACATCTTCAAATATTAATAGTACGTATGCTTTTTTTCAATTTTCATTTGTTTGATTGAATTTTTAAATGTGCTATATATCAAGTTGTATTTATGTAGTCAATATATATCTGTCCTAAATTTATAGTCAAAATATACATGTAATATTCGAAATAAACTTATTTTCTCATTTTTTTATTAATTCTGTGTAAACTTGTATAATTATTAATAATTTTTGCATCAGTGACTTTTAATTTAATGTTTATTTTATAATTTAAAAATCATTATTAGTGTTGTAATCAATCGATAGAGAAATATATCCAATTATAAATATATCTTCAAGTTAAAATAGCATTTGTGTTAAAGTTGTTATATACAGGATGGACCATTTTAATCGCCCCACCCAAATTTCTTGGAATCTAAGCTGGCTACAAAAAACTATTCAGGCAAAAGTTGAAGGGGACAAAATGGGCGATCTTTTGGTAGAGTTAGTTTTGACCTTGAACTTCATTTTCAAGGTTATTTGAAGGTCAGAGTGTTTTTTTTTAATGGGAACACCTATTTTTAACGTCGGATTCAGAAAGAGCGAGAAATTTCACGTCTAAAATGATAGTTCATACATTTTTAAAACGACCTTGAAACGGTCAAATGAAGGTTAAACATTGAAAATTTGTCCAAAACCTATTTTTTCGATTTTTTGTTGGCTTACTAATGATACAAATTACTCGTGACTAAGGTGGTCATGTAACTTTGACCTTGGGGAGTCATATTTTAAGGTCATTTAAAGGTCAAAGTTTTTCTAAATGAGAACCCCTATTTTTGACCCTGGAATCGTATCGAGTCGAAAAAATGATGTCTAATTTGATACTCGAAATTGGCTGTTGCGACCTTGACAAGGTCAATTCAAGGTCTAATGTTGAAAATTCGTCCACAAATTGTTTTTTTTCGAATATTTTATTGTTAAATATGATTGGGGGCCAATAACTGATTATTTTGACCCAAATAACAAACATGAAAGTCATTTGAAAGCAGTTTAATTAAATAAAATATTGTACTTTTGTTCTTAATCTTACTTTTAGCGTTAACCAGAAATAGCGACGTGAACGTTGTGAGTTCTGTTTCCTTTGGGGTGCTTGATTAACGTGAGTCCCCTTGCCTCTCACGATCGGGGTGCTTGATTAACGTGAGTCCCCTTGCCTCTCACGATCGGGGTGCTTGATTAACGTGAGCCCCCTTGCCTCTTACTACTCAAAATATTGTTCTAATTAACGTCGAAGCAAATATTCAAATTTGCGTCCATTAGCTTCAAGGCATAAATTCAAACGCCTTTGGAAATGGCGAACGGTGTTGAGCAATGTCTCTCTTGGTATATCTGCGCACGCTCGACGAATGTGATCTTGCATGTCTGCTCTAGTTGTGGGCCGTTCTCGAAAAACAACATTTTTCAAAAATCCCCATAAATAAAAGTCTGGAGATGTGAGGTCGGGTGAGCAAGCAGGCCAGTTAACTGGACCTCCTCGTCAAATCCATCTATCATTATAATGTTGATCTAAAAAATTTCGTACGATTACAGCGAAATGTGCTGGTGCACCATCGTGCTGGAACCACATTCTTTGACGCGGTTCTAGATCAACATTTTCCCATCATTTCATGAAACTGATCTCTTATCAAACGTAAATAGAAGTTCCTATCGACATTTTCCTCGGAAAAATAAGGGTTGATCAAATAACCATTTACGATCCCACACCATACCATAATGCTCCAACGCCTTTGATGATTGACCGTTCTGTACCAATGAGGATTGATATCTGACCAATAATGACAATTATGCCTATTGAGTTCTCCGTCACTCTGAAATTTAGCCTCATCGGAAAAAAGGACATATCTAAAAAAATCTGGATCATTCTCTATCATACATAAAGCCCATTGTCAAGACTAGATTCGCTGTTCAAAATGATTATCTTGTAACTCTTGAACCAACGTAACGTTGTAATCACGATACTTAAGGGATTTAAAAATTCTCAAGATTTTGATATGCCGATTTTTTTTTCAACTCAGCGAGAACTGGTATGAGGATCAAGATAAATGACCGCACCAACTGTAACAACATTGGGATTGTTCTCATCATATGTGTGTTGCCTACGTTGGCGAGCCATATGACCTTCACGAGCTCCTTAAGTCAAGCGACTTATTGCTCTATGATCCGGGTGTCGTCGGTCAGAAAAGCGTGCAGTGTAAAGTCTTGCTGCTGCTTGCTAATTATGATGACTTTCCCCTAAAACCATGATCATATCCACAATTTCGTTGGGTTGATAGTCGGCCATTTTTAAAGGTGTTTTTTACTTTTACTTTTACTAAGAGTTTTAAGGGTTTCCAAAGTTTGGACAATTGAAATAGTAGTATTAATAGAGTAACAGTTTTAAAAACAAAAAATAGTGTTTTACTAATAAATTTATTCTGTGCTGATTGTGGATCAAAAGCGTGTTACGACTTTTATAAAATGCAGATAATAAAATGTCGATTACAACCTTCAAAACTTATGAGAAGAGAAAATTTTAAAAATTAATGAACTGTACGAATTATTAATTTAACTTTACTATTCGATCCATCATCTTTATAAAACTATTATTGATTAGTAATGAATAAACAAAATCTCAAAAGCTTCTTTCAAGAAATAAAAAAATGACAAAAACCGCCTCATTAATTAACTTTTCAATGACTTTTTGTATAACCAAATATTTAGTTTAGTTGCTAAAACGTTTAATTTTTGTAATTGAAAATTACAATTCAGACAGTTTTAATTCTTTTTTTTTTCACTAAAATTAAGTAGGATTTTTACTTTTTATTTCTATTCATCTTGTTTTTGCTCAACACCGTCTGCTATTTCCAGCAATATTCAAAAAAAAAAAAAAAAAGACCTTCAATTGACCTTGTCAAGGTCGCAACAGCCAATTTCAAGTATCAAATTAGATATTATTTTTTCGACTCGATACGATTCCAGGGTCAAAAATAGGGGTTCTCATTTAGAAAACTTTGACCTTTAAATGACCTTGAAATATGACTCCCCAAGGTCAAAGTTACGTGACCACCTTAGTCGCGAGTAATTTGTATCATTAGTAAGCCAACAAAAAATCGAAAAAATAAATTTTGGACAAATTTTCAATGTTTAACCTTCATTTGACCGTTTCAAGGTCATTTTAAAAATGTATAAACTATCATTTTAGACGTAAAATTTCCGGCTCTTTCTGAATCTGACGTTAAAAATAGGTATTCCCATTTGAAAAAAACACTCTGACCTTCAAATAACCTTGAAAATGAAGTTCAAGGTCAAAACTCACTTTACAAAAGGCCCCCTTTGTCCCCTTTAACTTTTGTCTGAATAGTTTTTTTGTATATTGGGGTGGGAGGGCGAGGGGCGACCACTCAAGTATCATAATATTTTTGAGAAAAATATTATGTATCATAATATTTTTCAGATATACTTGAGTGGTCGATACATCGACCAGTCCCATCCTCAAAAGGTTAATATAGCGGATTTAGAGTTTTTATGATAAAAAAAGGAAAATTATTCATGGCTCCCTTTTTTAAATAGACTCTAACAAAAAAAAACTTGATATAACTTGAATTTTGTTCCTTATTTATATATATTCTATATTGTCTGTTATATAAAAACAAGTACAAAGATGAACATACATACGTGTTTATATTTATTTATTTATTTGAACTAGAAAAAAAATTATATTAAGTAATCCTATAAAAGGTAGACAATGCTACCTGTAAATAGGCTGGTATAAACTTACATACTAATAAAAATACCTAATTAAATATTTACCAGATAAATTACATTAAGTGATTCCATGAAGATATATATATATATATTTATATATATATATATATATATATCTTCATGGAATCACTTACAAAACTAAAAAATACTTACAAACTAAATACTTATAAGTCAATTTAATAGTTATTTTTATCTCTTATACTTGAAATCACAGTATACTCTTTGACTCGATGTAGACATCAATTTTTGTAATTTATTCTTTACAGTTTTTTTTAATTATAATCTGCACTGAAAAAAAAACAAAGCAATTGTTTACCGTAACCCGAGCAAAATCTTTCTTGTTAACTCAGGAAAGCGGTAAAAGGTTATATTATCTTACTTAGCTAAGCAATTTTTGCTTGGCAGTGTAATGAAATATCTTTTTTCATCATTGCGCTTTTGTCATGAAAATTCAAAAGCGTTTACACAAACAAATACGTAATAACTGAACTTATAATAATTAAAAACATTCAGAATCAGATTAAAAAATTTTTTGTATCTTATTTTCTTAAAATGCACAATATTTTTTCAATAATTATTTTTTCTAAATACTTAACCTAAAATTCTAGCTGTTACTGTTACTTTTACTTTTTGCGAAAAAAATAATATTCTTGCAACAAATTCATCCATTATCAGATACTTACTTGATAAAGCCTTGATTATTAATTGTGAAAAAAAATTTTTAACAAAAAAAAAACCGACTTCAAAAAATGCACTGAAAAGTAACAAATAATTTATTATCTTTAGGAATCATACAAATAATTGGTAAAATACAATTTTAGAAGTCGGCGTCTAATTCCTCAATGAATGTAAACGTTATTTCTTAACAATAAATGTAAACGTTATTTTTGAACAATGAATGTGAACGTTATTTTTGAAAAAATGGACTGAGTCGTTCTGCTTACGCACCACAGATTTAGAATTAGACGCCGACTTCTAAAATTGTATTTTACCAATTATTTGCATGATTTCTAAAGATAATAAATTATTTGTTACTTTTCAGTGCATTTTTTGAAGTCGGTTTTTTTTTTGTTAAAAATTTTTTATTTCTCATTTTTTAGTGCAATGTTTTTAAAATCTTAGTTTTTGTAAAAAATTTTGTTTTTATTCGATACTTTTAAAGTCGGTTTTTATTTATTAAAAATTTTTTTAATTGTTTGTTTTTGTTAAAAAATTTTTATTTTCTATCTTCTAGTGAATCCCCTTACTAAAAACGCAAATGTAGTTAGACCCACTAATTACATTTAACTTTCATTATTAATTCATAACGCATGCATTAGTACACCACCAAGCAATATATAGCAGGAAAGAAAGAAGGCTCAACAGCACAGTATCGTTATGTGTGCATGTATACATATTCAAGCTCAGGTAAGAGAGAGATAGAGAGAGAGAGAGAGAGAGAGAGAGAGAGAGAGTCGGCGAAGTATAAGGGAGGTGAATGAGAAAACAAAATACCCGGTTTTTTTCTTAATTTGATAATTGGGTCATACAAACCGAATATTGGCCCAATAATTATAGGACACGTATGGGACCTTCCTGCAGACATTCTCTATCAGATAAGAAAAAGTTTTTTTGAATCGGTTAAGAAATGACGGAGTTATGAAGTAACAGACATAAAAAAAAAAAAAAAAAATTCAGTCGAATTGAGAACCTCCTCCTTTTTGAAGTCGGTTAAAAATGTATAACTGTTAGAAGTATTTACTTTTAAATGTACAAAAAATGTTGCTTTATGCCTTTCAATCAAATGATCGGTATTCCTTTGATGGTAAAGAAGATTTCGTTTTCATTCAAAATATTATTGCTTTTTTAACCGACTTCAAAAAGGAGGAGGTTCTCAATTCGACTGAATTTTTTTTTTTTTTATGTCTGTTACCTCATAACTCCGTCATTTCTTAACCGATTCGAAAAAACTTTTTCTTATCTGATAGAGAATGTCTGCAGGAAGGTCCCATACGTGTCCTATAATTATTGGGCCAATATTCGGTTTGTATGACCCAATTATCAAATTAAGAAAACTGGGAGTTTTGTTTTCTCTCTCTCTCTCTCTCTCTCTCTCTCCCTCTTCCTCTCTCTCCCTCCCTCTCTCTCTCTCTCTCTCTTACCTGAGCTTGAATATGTATACATGCACACATAACGACACTGTGCTGTTGAGCCTTCTTTCTTTCCTGCTATATATTGCTTGGTGGTGTACTAATGCATGCGTTATGAATTAATAATGAAAGTTTAATGTAATTAGTGGGTCTACCTATATTTGCGTTTTTAGTAAGGGGATTCACTAGAAGATAGAAAATAAAAATTTTTTAACAAAAAACAAAATCGACTTCAAAAAAAAATTTTTTTACAAAAAACAAAACCAACTTCAAAAAAATGCACTAAAAAGTTACAAATAATTTTTGATCTTCAATAATTATACGCATACTACGCATCTAACTCAACACATGTGTAGCAAACATTTTATAGATTATCTAATCATTTGTAAACAGCACCAACAAATTTTATTTTTTTTTGTGAATTAAAAAAGAATATAATTTGTTGGCGCTGTTTACAAATGATTAGATAATCTATAAAATGTTTGCTACACATGTGTTGAGTTAGATGCGTAGTATGCGTATAATTATTGAAGATCAAAAATTATTTGTAACTTTTTAGTGCATTTTTTTGAAGTCGGTTTTGTTTTTTGTTAAAAAACTTTTTTTCCTAAGCAAAAATTGCTTTGGAAACTTAAAGCATTATTTACATTGGAACAAGAGATATATTTGCTTTTTTTTTAGTGTAAGATCTTCAGCTCTGCTGGCAGTTTATTAAATGTTTTCATTCCTACTATACAATGCGTCCCATAACTATAAAATCACCTAAGATTTGGATGAAACTTTTATCGGAATGTCTAAAAAAATTGCGATATCGTTTTAAAAACTATGGAATATTTTTTAAAATCACTTTTAAAAGAAAAAAAATATTGTCGTAAGGCTCATTAGAAAACTAAAAACTTTTTATTTTGTTATAATTACAAAATTAATACAATATTATATTTTTTATCCGTTTTATAACTATAAAACCATTTTGGGAAAACAGCGCAATTATATTTGTTAAACATAAAATTAATACCTTAATATGATATAATATTTTGAATAATAATTTCAGTATTAAAATTTATTTTGTTAATATTTAATTGGTCCCCCACGGTTATGTATAACCAGGAAAATTCTATTGGACATACTGCCTATTAAATTTTTTATAATTTCTTTTTCGATTTCACTCCAAGCTTCTAAGATTGCCTCTTTTAAATCATTAATTGTATTGTACTGCTTATTTTCAGCATACACTCTACGTACAAGAATAGCCCATAAATTTTCCATCGGATTTAAGTCTGGAGAGCAAGCTAGCCATAGCAAAACTAAAATGTCATTATTAACAAACCACTGTTTTGTAGCTTTACTTGCATGAATTGATGCATTATCTTGTAAAAATAAAATTTTCTGTTTCGTTTTGATCTTAATAAGGTAGTAATCGATTTTGCAGTGCATCAATGTATTCTGTTGCATTCATTTTACAAGATGGAAAAGCTAAACGTAGAAGCCCATTTTTACAAAAAGCTCCCCAAACCATTAAGCTTCCGCCTCCAAAATTTCTGCGTGAAAGATACTGAGGTTCCTTTCTCAAATCTCTCTAATAAGAGTGATTGCCATCAGGGCCGTCTAAATTAAATTTTTTTTCATCTGAGAAAATAACCTTGAAATATAATTGACTAAATTAAACTTTAATTCGTAATTCACAATATTGTTACGATATTAGTACAATACTTACTCATTTACTTATTTTATTCCAATCAGTGTTTATGTTAAATCTTGCGAATTCAAGCCGAGCCTCTTTATGGCGTTGCAATAGCTTTGGAGCTTTTTTCAACTTTTGTCTTACGAGATGTTCTCACTTTTTAATTACTCTATGAATCGCACTGCGTGAAATTTCTAATTTATTTATTTATTTATTCAAATCCAGAGTTTCATAGAACATTTACAAGCAATCTCAAGTACAATTATTAAACACAATAAATGACCAGAAACGCCACAAATCCTGCAGAGGAAAATAATATTTCCTGTTCGCAGGTCTGGTTTACAAAAGTAACAAAGAATATAATATAATAATATAATAAAAATAATAATGCCAGTTAGATTATCGTGTGTACCAGCACACAAAAAAATCTTCCAGTCACACATCACTCATCACTCACTCATTCATACAATACCTATCATATACTAATTTGTTTTTTTATTCTCTTCTATTTGGTTTTCTGCACCCCAGTGATAGACATATGTAAGTTGACGGCAGTAAACTGCCATCAATAACATTAAATAAAATATTCTTATTTATTCTCTGTACATAATATTTAATATTTAGTTGAATTAAAATAAATTTAATTACATTATAACAATATATTTTCATATATCCACTCTTTCAATTTCTCATTAGAGGATTTTTTAGTTATATCTAAAACTTCTAAATTATTTGGCAGTTGATTAAAAATTTTTATTGCTTTTATGAAGCTACTCTTGTCACTTACAGTCTTACGTACCCTTGGCAGTGGTATAATTTTATGCCTAGTTTTACTAACTCAGTTAATATAGATATTTTTAAGATCATTATAGTAATACTTGAGATTTTCAAGTGAGAACAGCTGATGCAAGGTCATGGATTTTCTCTGAACAAAATTATTTTTAATAACTAATTTTAATAATCTATTCTGTACTTTTTGAAGTAAATCCAAATTATTTTTGTAGGATCCTCCCCATGCAAGTATGCCGTAGCATACAATGCTATGAAAAAGAGCATAATATATCATAATTAAAATTTTTGTTACTAAATAACCTGATATTTTATAAAAAATGAAAATTAAGTATCTTGTTTTCTTCATTATATAATTAATATGTTCATTCCATTTCATATTGTAATCAAACATAATACCAAGGTATTTACAACTATTCACTCTGTTTACTTTATTGTTATTTATTTTTAATACAAAATTTGTTGGCACGCTATCACAATGATTTCCAAAGTTAATGTATACTGTTTTATTAACCTTTAGCTGGCATGCCTCTCCAGCCGATTATAGCTGGCCTATGGGGTACTGATTGCCTGTCTGCAAAATCGATAATAATAAATAAAAAATGCTAAAAAAATCTCTGGCGGAAATTGTAAATTACATCCATCCTCTACCGTTTGGTGTCGCCACTGATCCCGACTTTTTTAATACGGTTTCAAAATTTAATAAGAAAGAGCGTGGAGTACTATAGTACCCCCCCCCCTACCCCTGCCAGCTAAAGGTTAACATTTAGAGTTAGTTTGTTTAATGCTAACCATTCTGACACTTTCTCAAGATATTTGTTCATATTATATTCAACTTCTTTCCAAGTATTGCCAATAGCTATCAATGCTGTATCATCAGCATACGACATTATGGTATCATTTGGCATGTCAGTTAGAAGATCGTTAACATATATTATGAAAAGAAGAGGTCCCAGAATTGTTTCTTGTGGAACTCCTGTATTTATAATTTCAAAATTACTTTCAAATTGTTCCAATCTCACTTTTTGCATTCTATTATTCAAATGATTTTTAATTAAAACTTGTGCCTTTTCTCTAATGCCATATGCATACATTTTCTCCAACAAGATATCATGATTAACAGTGTCGAAAGCTTTCGCAAGATCTAAGAACGTTATTGTAATAGGAAAGCTTTTATCAAGGTTCTCATATATCATTTTTGTAATGAAACTCAAGGCATCTTTAGTTCCAAAATTTTTGATGAATCCAAATTGTTTTGTACTCAATAGATTATTTCTAAATATAAAATCATAAATTCTGTAAAAATAATTTTTTCAAAAATTTTTGCGATATTTGATATTAAAGATATAGGTCTGTAATTGCACATATCTTGCTGTTGCGTTATGAGGTCTTACAGCTTGATCTCGAATCCACGAGTGTGTAAACCTTTTGTGTTAACTTAATAAGACACAAAAATATTCTTTTTAAAGTAAAATAATCTAAGTTTATTAAAAGAAATATACAAATACAAGTTATTTGTTATAACTGCCTGCTCGAGAGGCTAGGCAAAGAGTGACGAAGGTACACAATTTTCTAAGCTAGAAAGGTTAATGTAATAAAAAAATGACAGCGTCGTTTAAGTAAAAAAATACAAATTCCTACTCTTACAAATCTAAATCGTCATATAAGTAAAGAAAGTTAGTTGAGATCAAGGGTTTTTCCAGCAATAAAAGACCCGTACTAATTACTACGTGTTTTCCGCTATGTTCTAAATATATAAAACTCAATAGTACCCTTTTCTTATATTAGAGAACATATTCCTTTTACACAGAATAAAGATTAAAAATAAGCAAAAATATGTTAAACTTCAAAGCTTTAAGATAGATATGTTAGACTTAAATTATATATTTTATTACGGTATTTTAGTAGAAAAAATTTGTTTTTAAATTTTTTGTCCCTTCTTTTTAATGATCTCAAAAGAAAATATATTTTTCTGTTGCACGGCAACACTTGCTTTTGTCCAGATTTATGAATCGGGACCACCTCAGCAGCTTTAAGTGCAGCAGGCCACACCGATTTATCTATACAATTATTAAAAATGCTTGCCAAAGCACCATCAATGTAATGAGATATCAGTTTAAGTACTTTAGCACTTACCCTGTCTATACCTCCATTTTTATCTTTTAGTTGTTCAATTATTTTTTGCACTTTATAATTATTTGTTGATTGTGAAAAAATTGATTTTAAATTCATTGGGGGTAATTTAATTGATTTTTTATTTGCTATTTTGATTTTTATTCTCATTTTCTCACCTACTGTACAGTAATGAGCATTCATGGCATTAGCGATCTCTTTTCTTTCAGTAATTACTTCATTATTACTACTTATTAATTCACTTATCATAACATTTTCCTTCTTCTTCCTGCCAATTTTAGAATTTATTATTGACCATAATTTTCTAGTGTTATTATAATTTTGTTGAATACTGAATTTGTCATAATGTATTTTGGCATCTTTTATTATCTTATCAAGTACTTTAATATAATTCTTATATTTTAACTTTAATTCCTCATTGTTTGGATTTTTTTTAAGTTCTTTATAAAGTTTTTCTTTTTTTTTTACATGATTTCATAATGGAAACAGTCATCCATTCTTTTCTAGGTAAATTTTTATACTTTATATCTTTTCTAGTTTTAGATATTTCAATACAGTTTTGAATCTCTCTTATCATTAAATTTATGGCTTCATTAGGATCATCCATTGACTCATATCGAGACCAATCAACATTTCCAACTACATTAACTAGTTTTTAATAATTTAAAATAATTTAGTTTCAGACTTATTTTTTTCTACCTTTTTAAGGTTCTTTTTAATTTTAACAAAAAGTGGGAAATGATCAGTTATAGGTATATTCAACTTAAAAGTTTTAGCATGAATAGATTCAAATTTGATAAAAATGTTGTCAATACATGAACCACCTTCAGCAGTCAAATCACATGGCCTAGTCGTGCACATAAAACCAGGGAAAAAACCTTTTTCTAGAAAATTGTTTAAAAAGTCTAAATTAATGTTATTATTTTTCAGTATGTTTATATTATAATCACCAATTATTAGGTGATTTTTAACATTCTTTTTTAGTTCTAAATAGTTCTTTAAATTTAAGATAAATTCTGTATTTTTTAATTCATAAGATCTATATAGAGATGATATTTGAATAGAACTGTTATTATTAAGTTTAACCGAAGTATTTAATATCTTTAATTTGTCAATTTTAACTATTTCAGTAGTTTGATTCACTTCCCTGTGTACATACCCGACCATACCATCAGACTTATTTAGATTACTATGATTATAATACATTACTGATAATGGTCCAGAAACCATGTCTCAGCACAAACTATCACACACGGTTTGACCCTGAGACTCTCAACAAGGACTTGCAATTTCTCAAAATTTGCATTTAAACTTCTAATGTTGACATATAAAATAATACTATCATTTAATTTCAAATCGTCATTGAGAGACCCAAGATCACCGTAAGAGATCGCCTCTTGAAAATCTTGCGTTTGTATATCTTCAATCACACCATTATGTTGCATCAGATATTATACTCGCATGACAAGTTCTTGTCGACAATACTGATTCGGTGCTACTTCCCATACTTGTATTTCTTATATTTCTTAAATTGTTTACCACACGATGATTCCTTGTATAGAAATCTACTATGCCTAAGTATCTGGGTAAAAAAGGCTTAATGTTGTAATCAGTTGAGTTTACTACAGACTTTATTTTCGATTTTAAAATTTCGCATAAGTCACTGTCAGTTGCCACGTGACTCGTGCTATATTTACTGCCATACTTGTCATTACTATACTTACAGTTTGCACAACAAAAAGTTTTATTTCCTTCACAATTCTTTGTAGTGTGATTTCCAGCACATTTCATACAAACTGGTGAATTATGACACTTGGATCCATTGTGCTCAAATCTAGTACAATTATAACAAGGCCTCACATTTACAACATTATAGCCTCTGCAATTCTGATGATCCACAAAAACTCTATCTTTGTTTTCTCTAATATATTTATGTATTTCAGCAGGTGTTTTCATATAAATTGTTGTTTTACCATTGGTCTTATTATGTACAGATTGTAATATTTTACCTTTTGCTACATTGTTAGAGAAGTTTCTTGTATTTATGTCGTTTTCAAGTGTTTTATCATCCATGTTAGATAAATTTTCAATTCCAACAATTTTAACTACTGGATTTTTTAACTTTTCTTTTTCTACTTTGCATACATGTGATATTTTATCATTTAATAATTTTTCTGCTGTCTTCATACTTTCTATATTCATGCAGTTAATCGTTATCTCATCATTTGTGCAATGGATTTTTTTTGCTTGTATACTTTTATCTTTTATAAGGTACTTAATAGGAGGTCACGTATCTCTGTCCTTTTCTAATCAAAGAAATTATTTTTTTACAAAAACTAATAACTTTAGCAAAAAATGAAGAGAAAGCCGCATCTTGTATCAAAAAAAGCAATATTTTCTTTGATAAGAAAAAATTAATTTTATTGCTTCATTCTCAAGAAAACCTTGAAAAACCAAATTGTTTAACCTAACCTCTATAATTTAAGTTTTTCAAGGTTTTCTTGAAAACAAAGCAATAAAATTAATTCTTTCTCATCAAAGAAAATATTGCTTTTTTTGATACGAGATGCGGCTTTCTCTTCATTTTTTGCTAAAGTTATTAGTTTTTGTAAAAAACTCAATGCTTTGATTAGAAAAGGACAGAGATACGTGACCTCCTCTTAAGTACATTTTCTCTTACGTTTACTTTATCACCTTTATTTTTCTTTTTAATTACTATTCTTGGTATAATCTTTGGCTGTATTATTATTTGTTTAGTAGCAGTAACCTCCGCAAAAGACTTTGTTTGTTTTAGGAATTTCTTTTTCTTTCTCTAGTAGTTCCTTCAATAAACTATCCTTTTCTTTAAGTTCATTATTTGAATCTCTAAGCAGCAGATTTTCTGTTTTAACCGATTCCACTAGTACTACATTTTCATTTTTACTTTCATCAACGTCATCTTTTTCTCTATTTTCAGCTACACTGAGAGAAATCCTATAATAAATTTAACTATAGATTGTATTAAAAATTACTATATTATATAGTACGAGTGGGACATTTCTGCGTTATAATAAAAATTACTATATTACTTAGTAAAATTTATGAAAACAGATATGTAGAAAAAATTTTTTTTTTTTTTGTACCCGAAATTTGTCATTGAAATTTTTTTAATTCATTTAATTAATTAATTTAAATTTGATTAACTTATTTTTTAAAAATAATTTACCTAAGAAAAAAACGGACCTGAAGTGGAATCGAACCCGGGTACCTCGAGACTGGAAAGCGTGAAGGTTACCGACTGCGCCATTACGACGTGTTATAAAATTTCGAATCGTCTACATATGTTACACAACTATACTTTCAATTCGGTAGAAAATTTTGAGGTTAGAAATAAATTTACATATCATCGACTCGACATTATTATTTGAAATAGTAAAATTTATTATATTCATAATAAAATTTATTATATGCATAACGAAATTTATTATATGGATAATAAAATTTATTATTTTTATAACATCAATTCCAACATAAGATATCAAATATTTTTACTCTGTCATAACAAATTTTACTATAGCATAATTTTTACTATGTAATATAGCAATTTTTCTAATAAGATATAGTTTCATTTCTTAAACGATTGATACCAACCTTATCAAATTTATAGTAATATTTGTTATAAATGTAATAAAAATCGTTATAATGCAGAAATGTCCCAGCTCTCCTATAAAATATAGTAATTTTTATTACTATCTATAACTAAAGTTATAATTTATTTTTCTCAGTGTAAAAGAGCTTCATATTTTATTTGTAATTTTTTATTATCACTTTGCAAAATTTTATACTTCGTATTAGATTTTGAAACTTCCTCTTTAAGTTTTTCATTTTCTGTCTTCAAATTATGCACAATCACGTGAAAATTTTTTTCGTTACTTCAGGTTAAGTCTATGTCCATATGCTCATCACACACTACTATCACATTTGTAATATATTTCACATCCTTTTTTCTGTTGAAATCATTTTTATGTCACACATTTCCACACAAAATACAAAAAACCGTTACATTTACTTGCCTTGGATGACATTTATAGTAAATATCGGGCGGAACCTAATCTGGAAGCAACTACTCCTTCTCCGCCATCTTGGCAATTTTTCTTGCCAATTGCAATTCTTCTTTAATTTTTCGTAAGCTTTTTGTAGAGTTACTCGCTGTTTTTATTATTTGTCGCTCAATCCGTGCAGTCACCTTTTTCTTTGGTCCCCCTTTTTTATTTTTACCATAAAAAGCAGCATTTTGAAGAGAATTTAAAACAACATTGTGCAATCTTTTAAGTTTTAGAATGATTTTTCGAAGACTTATATTACTTTCACGATACGCTAAGATTTTTCCTTTTTCTTGTTCAGATAAGCATTTACCTCGAGGCATTATAATAAATTTCTTTTAAATATAATAATAAAATGTGTACATGCGATAATGAAAGTATCTAACAATGAAAATTAAATTTTAAATCGTTGACCGTTAAAACACATTTCGTGACAGTCAAAAATTCCATTTTAGCCGAAAGTGGTAGCGTCAGAACGAGAAATTCAAAAATTTCCAAAATAAAAATATTAAAAAAAATACTTTTCATGATTTTATAATTAATAATAAATTCAAAGAAAGAAAGTTACTATAACAGAATAAATTTACTGCACTTATTTATAATTTATAAATATTGCATAATTTTTAGATTATTTAAAAAATTATAAATAAGAGCAATAAATTTATTTTGTTACAGTAACTTTCTTTCTTTGAATTTATTATTAATTATAAAATCATAAAAAGATTTTTGTTCAATAATTTTATTTTGAAAATTTTTTAATTTCCCGCTCTGACGCTACCACTATCGACATCGCTGATTCTATGATGAAATTTTCCAACTGGTTTTATAGTTATAGAACAAAATAAAAAGTGTTATTTATGTTGATTTTGTAATTCTCACAGTAAAGAAAGTTTTAAAGTTTTTAATTTTCAAATGATATTTTTTCTCTTTTGAGTTTTTAAAAATATTCCATAGTTTTTAAAACAATATCGCAATTCTTTTTGACATTTCGATAAAAGTTCCATCCAAATCTTAGGTGGTTTTATAGTTATGGGATGCACTGTATGACTATTTTTGTTGCTAATAATTTTTCCTTGCTAATAAGTTTTTGGTAGCTAAATACTCTTCTTTTTAGTCCTTAAGTACCATCCATATGAATATTTTTCAGTTCATTATAATGATGCATTAACGTTTTAATTATAAGAACTTGATCAATATTCAGTGGATACATATTACCGAGAAAATGATTTTTACTTATAATTTTTAATATTTTTACTTGTATTCTATGTATTAGATTTATATTATTCTTAAAGGCACCAACTTATTAAGCTGTTGAAGAAAGTATAGCGTTGTAATTCAGTATTTGAATCTTTTTGAACTCTCTGTCTTTGGCTAATAGTGTTTTCCATCCTTTATATGGATAGCATCGGTTTTAAAAAGAAGAAAATAGCAGCCCTTGCTAGTTATTAATATAATGAGTGAATTCTATAATCATAACAAAATAATTTTATCGCATAGTTTTTGAGTATGATTTGACCTAGGAACTACTGTTAATACAATCTGTCTTTTTCCATGAAATTTCGGTAGGTCAAATTATACTAAAAAACTACGAGATAAAATTATTTTTTTATTATTATAAAATTCACTCATTATATTAATAACTAGCAAGGGCTGCTATTTTCTTCTTTTTGAAACCGATGCTGTCCATATAAAGGATGGAAAACACTATTGGACAAAGACAGATAGTTCGACCTCCTCTAATGCAATCTCTATCGTAAGATTTTCTATATCAACACTTTCATTCGATGTTTCATCAGAACTTTTTGATTTTTTAATTTTCTTTTGTTATTTCTTCCAAAATTTCCTTTTTGCTTTCTCATAGAAAAAGCATTGTATCGGTAAAAAAATTATTTCCCTATTTTTTCACTTATTTGAGTATATTTGGACTCAAGGAGCCGAAAAAAGTGATTTCCACAAAATGTCTGTGTGTGTGTGTGTGTGAGTGTGCGTGCGTGCGTGCGTGCGTGTGTGGTGTGTGTGTGTGTGTGTGTGTGTGTGTGTGTGTGTGTGTGTGTGTGTGTGTGTGTGTGTGTGTGTGTGTGTGTGTGTGTGTGTGTGTGTGTGTGTGTGTGTGTGTGTATTCAGTAAGCCAACTGGAACTCGAAAATTACTCGATGGATTTGCTTTAAATTTTGTATAGGATTTATTTTTTTTAGCGGGTAGTAGAATTAGACAATTTTATTAAAAAATAACAAAATGGCAGACTTTAAAAAAAGTCACTTTTTCCGATGGAAATCAGCTTGTAAAATGGAAAATTAGGGATGAAAATAAGTGATTCTACTACCGGCTAGATATGTAGAATGACATCCAAATTTCAGCCTAATCCGTTAGATAGTGTTATGTCCGGTCACTATTAAATAGTTTACATGGACATGTGTTTGTTTGGGATATTTCTTGTTGGTATTGTTAATTATTTTTTTATTTTTAAAAGACTGCGGGATAGTGGAGCTTAATCACTTACCTTGTCTTAACTGTTGGCTGCGTGGTCGAAAGCAAGGAGTCTGTTATGAAAATAACTTATATTTGAAGAGCGTAGTGCTCCTCTCTGGTTGCCCGCTTGTTAACTAGGTTAGGTCTGGATCAATGATATTTATGTTCACAGAATTTAAAATTTTGTTTTTTTGTATTTATTTTGTAATAATGATATTTATTTAAATTTATTATGAATGTTGTACAAAAAATCTTAACAAGTGAGCCGCGCGAGTCTACAGTGATAGATTTAATAAACCTCGGTAGCACTTTATTTATTATTGGTTCGATTGAAAAAAGGGAATAAGTTTTTTATTTTTTATTGTTAAGGCGACTTCAGATTTTAGGTTAGGTTTTATTTTTGAGTTTACAAATTACTCTTTCAATATGTAAAATTTTTCAGATTTTTTAATTTTTCACCATTCTACGGATTATAATTAATGGTGGAAAATTAAAAAATCCAAAAAATTTTAGAAATTGAAAGAGTAATTTGTAAACTACAAAATGAAATTCAATCGAACTTCCGTAGTCGCCTTAACACACCTTTTTTTTGTAAGTTGTATATAATTATGATTTATGTTAAAACGACTTGTTAAATTAAGCGCGCAATTGATTCAAGTTATTTCCCTTGTAATAGAATTTTTGAGGAAGTAAAACGCGAGTTACAAGTGTTTTAATGTTATAATTCTATACTTGGTCTATGTGCAAGAGAAAAGAAGGTGCTACCCTTGTGAGGTCTAGCTGCGGACTAACTGACAATAAATCTTTTTTTGTTGCAAGGTAGATGCGAATTTTGAAGAAGAAAAGAGACAAAAAATATAACTTGCTAAGACTTTAAAAGAGTCCCATTGGCCAATTCGGCCGTGAGAAGCTCTCCAAAGTCTCAGATTTTTTGACAGAGGATATCTTCTTATCGCGCCTAAAAATGCTGAATAGCATTCGCGCATCGCTAACTGACTTGGTTTTACCAACGAAGATAGACGCTTATAGAAGCGTACTCTTAAATGGGAAATTTCTGCCAAAAATGAGTTACCCAGCTACTGAGGGCGCCACTAGATCCCATGTATTTTTATATCTATATATATCAAATTTTTCATATGTATAGATATACAAACAATGTTAAAGTGTTACCCAGCGTATCGGACGAAAAATTTAACCCAGAAGTACGCTTCTATAAGCGTCTATCTTCGTTGGTTTTACGAATATAAAGAGACTTAAAATTATTCCTTAATACTAACTATCCAATATAAAATTTATTTTATTTTATTTTTATTAATACATGTTTAAAAAATACATGTTATCGGGAGAATGAACTGCAAATATTGCATGTTTATATGCATGCATGATGTATATGCGTATATATAATTATATATATGTACGCACATATAACAAAAGGGTAAAAAAAAATTAAAATGAAAAATGATTTTGCATACATACGTGATTATGCGGATGTAACAATAGAAAAGTTTTTATCACCTTAACCGACCAAAAAAGCACTGTTTCAAGAAAAACATGACATTTTTTTTAATAAAAATAATACTTACACTAAATGTCTATCCCCGGTGCGTACAATAAACAAAAAAGGTAAAGGATGTTCGAAGCAAGTATAAAGGTATAGGAAACACTATACAGGAGTCCGACTATTCGCAGCTGCTGCGCGGCTCAATGCGGGCAACTGTGCGGTTCTCTTAAATATAAGCTATAATACTGTCAATATTTTGAATTTTGATCTGATATTTTCACAGTATATTTTTGGAATATAAAACTTTCGAAATATACAAAAAAAAGTTCGATTTTGTAAACTCTACATACGTGACTACTTCCTTAAGAAGTAGAATTCTCTAAGTACTCTAAAGTCAAGGAAATGATTATTTAAAAAATTTTGAAAACGTTATATCAATTCTGTGATAGTTAACTTTTCTCACTGCTGCATCTTTTCTTAGAAAATTTATGACTATGCTTATCCACGACTAAAAACTTGAAAAAATAGTTAAATAAAAGTTCTTGAATCTCTTTTTATAATTTAGGATAAAATATTTCATTACTTAGCAGCGTAATTTTGTTATTAACGTTATAAAATTACCTGTAAATTACATAATTAAACCTTACTGTTTTGACATAATTGACAATTCTTTAAGTTGAATAAAAATATGTTTTCATTAAACATTGCGAATCTACAATCGCAATCGCAAATGGAACCCTTTATTTTGGTTTTATAAGAAATTTTTTTGATTGTTTACAACCAAAGATATGAATATTTTAAGAAAAGTTGCGTAATACATAAAAAATTAAGGGGAAGAGTAAGGTTTAATAACATTTAAGCTTTTGATTTATAGTTCAAACAGTAAAACTTAACTTCTACCGTCAATGTTATTTGATTTTTATCATAAAATCAAAAGCTTTGTAATTTTCATACTTTTCAACTATTAGTGGGTCTTAAGAGTCTTGTTCTTTTGGTAATTTAAACATTTTTCAAGATAAAAATTGTCATATATAAAAAATAGAAAATATAGAGCTGTCAAAAACCTTTAAGGTAGTTCTCTCAAGATCAGAGTTAATTCAAAATATTCTTGAAATTGTAGATATAGTTTAATAAAGGCAATGTGAATATCGATACATTGATATTGCAGAACATTTTACCATTTCATTTTTTATTAATCGTTATTTAAAGTTTTGCAAATTACATTGGGAGTATACCTATATATATTTGAATTTTCATATTTCGTAGCTGGCTGATTCCATTCAGATTTATGCAAGCCGTCACTGATCGATTTTTTTTTTCTCCTAATTAATAAAAACACCTTCTATTATGTACATAAAGATAAAATTTACCTCGTAGAACGCTCAAAAAAAATTTTTTTTCTTACTACAGCAATTTTAGTGTAGGATGAGAAAACGAAAATTCGAAAATTAAAAATGAACCTTTACTTTTAAATAACTATAGCTCCGTCAATTTTCAACCTTTTTGGGCGTTCTTTTAACGAAAATGTGCAGAATTATGTCTAGTTTTGAATGCCATCTCGATTTTTGTAATACAATTTGATCTCACTGAGTTATTTACGGAAAACCGAAAAAAGCGATATTTTCAAAAACGATTTTCTCAAAAACTATATTTTTTTTTTTTTTTTTTTATATGATTTTATACATAAAAAATACTAACTTTTAGAGTAGGTGAGAATATGCGATTTCGCCTTATTTTTTTTTTAACAGATTTTTAAACGTTTTTTTTATATTTTCGATTTTAAAACATTGATACCATAGCGCATCGTACTATTTTTCCAACTTTACGTGTTCTTACAACTATTTTTATGCTTTTATTTATCAATATATCAAAAATATTAACCATAATGTTTAAAATAAACCCTGGATCGAATATTTTGATCAATTAGAACCAAAGTTATGACGATTTAAAGTTTAAAAAAAAATGCTGATACTTTAAATAAATCTGATATTTATATTGAAGAAACGCAATTTTCGTTAAAGATTAAAATCTGAAGATATAAATTTTTTAATTTAAAAAAAAAAAGTTATTTTAATGAAAGAATACACAACCATTTATCCTCTTTTTATGGTACATTATTATGATAAAAATTTTTTTTGTTGAAGAATATAATTTTTTTGTTGAAAAATATAATTCTTTTATTAGTTCGAATTTCGCGCCTAGAATTTGAATTTATTTTGTAGCATGTTGACGCATGTCACTACTAGGTGGCAATGATTCGTTCTTTGCATTCTCATTAACGGCTTGACACGTTTAAAAATATAAGAAAATGAAGATAAAAAATAAAGATGTTTAAGAAAAATTATTTTTTTCGATCTGTCATTGAACAGAATATCAATAATGGCATCACTGATTGTTAAAATAAAGTGCAAGAATTTAAAAGAAAGGCACAAAAAAGTTGTTTATGATTGTTCCAAAAGTCCGCTTAGAGAATTAGGTGATCTAACGGAGTCTTTGAAGCGCTTGTATCCAAATACTTCTTTCTCTAGAGGAGATAAAGCATGCCCTTCGTGTTACAAAATATTATTAGATGAAGTGAAAAATGCGCCTATTTCATCGACTTCAAGCAGTCAACAATCTTCGGAAGATTTTTTTCGATCTGTCATTGAACAGAATATCAATAATGGCATCACTGATTGTTAAAATAAAATGCAAGGATTTAAATGAAAGGCACAAAAAAGTTGTTTATGATTGCTCCAAAAGTCCGCTTAGAGAATGAGGTGATCTAACGGAGTCTTTGAAGCGCTTGTTTCCAAATACTTCTTTCTCTAGAGAAGATAAAATATGCCCTTCATGTTACGAAATATTATCAGATGAAGTGAAAAATGCGCCTATTTCATCGACTTCAAGCAGTCAACAATCTTCGGAAGATTTTTTTCGATCTGTCATTGAACAGAATATCAATAATGGCATCACTGATTGTTAAAATAAAGTGCAAGGATTTAAAAGAAAGGCACAAAAAAGTTGTTTATGATTGTTCCAAAAGTCCGCTTAGAGAATTAGGTGATCTAACGGAGTCTTTGAAGCGCTTGTATCCAAATACTTCTTTCTCTAGAGAAGATAAAGCATGCCCTTCGTGTTACAAAATATTATTAGATGAAGTGAAAAATGCGCCTATTTCATCGACTTCAAGCAGTCAACAATCTTCGGAAGATTTTTTTCGATCTGTCATTGAACAGAATAACAATAATGGCATCACTGATTGTTAAAATAAAATGCAAGGATTTAAAAGAAAGGCACAAAAAAGTTGTTTATGATTGCTCCAAAAGTCCGCTTAGAGAATGAGGTGATCTAACGGAGTCTTTGAAGCGCTTGTATCCAAATACTTCTTTCTCTAGAGAAGATAAAATATGCCCTTCGTGTTACAAAATATTATTAGATGAAGTGAAAAATGCGCCTATTTCATCGACTTCAAGCAGTCAACAATCTTCGGAAGATTTTTTTCGATCTGTCATTGAACAGAATATCAATAATGGCATCACTGATTGTTAAAATAAAATGCAAGGATTTAAATGAAAGGCACAAAAAAGTTGTTTATGATTGCTCCAAAAGTCCGCTTAGAGAATGAGGTGTTCTAACGGAGTCTTTGAAGCGCTTGTTTCCAAATACTTCTTTCTCTAGAGAAGATAAAATATGCCCTTCATGTTACGAAATATTATCAGATGAAGTGAAAAATGCGCCTATTTCATCGACTTCAAGCAGTCAACAATCTTCGGAAGATTTTTTTCGATCTGTCATTGAACAGAATATCAATAATGGCATCACTGATTGTTAAAATAAAGTGCAAGGATTTAAAAGAAAGGCACAAAAAAGTTGTTTATGATTGTTCCAAAAGTCCGCTTAGAGAATTAGGTGATCTAACGGAGTCTTTGAAGCGCTTGTATCCAAATACTTCTTTCTCTAGAGGAGATAAAGCATGCCCTTCGTGTTACAAAATATTATTAGATGAAGTGAAAAATGCGCCTATTTCATCGACTTCAAGCATTCAACAATCTTCGGAAGATTTTTTTCGATCTGTCATTGAACAGAATATCAATAATGGCATCACTGATTGTTAAAATAAAATGCAAGGATTTAAAAGAAAGGCACAAAAAAGTTGTTTATGATTGCTCCAAAAGTCCGCTTAGAGAATGAGGTGATCTAACGGAGTCTTTGAAGCGCTTGTATCCAAATACTTCTTTCTCTAGAGAAGATAAAATATGCCCTTCGTGTTACAAAATATTATTAGATGAAGTGAAAAATGCGCCTATTTCATCGACTTCAAGCAGTCAACAATCTTCGGAAGATTTTTTTCGATCTGTCATTGAACAGAATATCAATAATGGCATCACTGATTGTTAAAATAAAATGCAAGGATTTAAATGAAAGGCACAAAAAAGTTGTTTATAATTGCTCCAAAAGTCCGCTTAGAGAATGAGGTGATCTAACGGAGTCTTTGAAGCGCTTGTTTCCAAATACTTCTTTCTCTAGACAAGATAAAATATGCCCTTCATGTTACGAAATATTATCAGATGAAGTGAAAAATGCGCCTATTTCATCGACTTCAAGCAGTCAACAATCTTCGGAAGATTTTTTTCGATCTGTCATTGAACAGAATATCAATAATGGCATCACTGATTGTTAAAATAAAGTGCAAGGATTTAAAAGAAAGGCACAAAAAAGTTGTTTATGATTGTTCGAAAAGTCCGCTTAGAGAATGAGGTGATCTAACGGAGTCTTTGAAGCGCTTGTATCCAAATACTTCTTTCTCTAGAGGAGATAAAGTATGCCCTTCGTGTTACAAAATATTATTAGATGAAGTGAAAAATGCGCCTATTCCATCGACTGCAAGCAGTCAACAATCTTCGGAAGATTTTTTTCGATCTGTCATTGAACAGAATATCAATAATGGCATCACTGATTGTTAAAATAAAGTGCAAGGATTTAAAAGAAAGGCACAAAAAAGTTGTTTATGATTGTTCCAAAAGTCCGCTTAGAGAATGAGGTGATCTAACGGAGTCTTTGAAGCGCTTGTATCCAAATACTTCTTTCTCTAGAGGAGATAAAGCATGCCCTTCGTGTTACAAAATATTATTAGATGAAGTGAAAAATGCGCCTATTCCATCGACTGCAAGCAGTCAACAATCTTCGGAAGATTTTTTTCGATCTGTCATTGAACAGAATATCAATAATGGCATCACTGATTGTTAAAATAAAGTGCAAGGATTTAAAAGAAAGGCACAAAAAAGTTGTTTATGATTGTTCCAAAAGTCCGCTTAGAGAATTAGGTGATCTAACGGAGTCTTTGAAGCGCTTGTATCCAAATACTTCTTTCTCTAGAGAAGATAAAATATGCCCTTCATGTTACGAAATATTATCAGATGAAGTGAAAAATGCGCCTATTTCATCGACTTCAAGCAGTCAACAATCTTCGGAAGATTTTTTTCGATCTGTCATTGAACAGAATATCAATAATGGCATCACTGATTGTTAAAATAAAGTGCAAGGATTTAAAAGAAAGGCACAAAAAAGTTGTTTATGATTGCTCCAAAAGTCCGCTTAGAGAATGAGGTGATCTAACGGAGTCTTTGAAGCGCTTGTTTCCAAATACTTCTTTCTCTAGAGAAGATAAAATATGCCCTTCATGTTATGAAATATTATCAGATGAAGTGAAAAATGCGCCTATTTCATCGACTTCAAGCATTCAACAATCTTCGGAAGATTTTTTTCGATCTGTCATTGAACAGAATATCAATAATGGCATCACTGATTGTTAAAATAAAATGCAAGGATTTAAAAGAAAGGCACAAAAAAGTTGTTTATGATTGCTCCAAAAGTCCGCTTAGAGAATGAGGTGATCTAACGGAGTCTTTGAAGCGCTTGTATCCAAATACTTCTTTCTCTAGAGAAGATAAAATATGCCCTTCGTGTTACAAAATATTATTAGATGAAGTGAAAAATGCGCCTATTTCATCGACTTCAAGCAGTCAACAATCTTCGGAAGATTTTTTTCGATCTGTCATTGAACAGAATATCAATAATGGCATCACTGATTGTTAAAATAAAATGCAAGGATTTAAATGAAAGGCACAAAAAAGTTGTTTATGATTGCTCCAAAAGTCCGCTTAGAGAATGAGGTGTTCTAACGGAGTCTTTGAAGCGCTTGTTTCCAAATACTTCTTTCTCTAGAGAAGATAAAATATGCCCTTCATGTTACGAAATATTATCAGATGAAGTGAAAAATGCGCCTATTTCATCGACTTCAAGCAGTCAACAATCTTCGGAAGATTTTTTTCGATCTGTCATTGAACAGAATATCAATAATGGCATCACTGATTGTTAAAATAAAGTGCAAGGATTTAAAAGAAAGGCACAAAAAAGTTGTTTATGATTGTTCCAAAAGTCCGCTTAGAGAATTAGGTGATCTAACGGAGTCTTTGAAGCGCTTGTATCCAAATACTTCTTTCTCTAGAGGAGATAAAGCATGCCCTTCGTGTTACAAAATATTATTAGATGAAGTGAAAAATGCGCCTATTTCATCGACTTCAAGCATTCAACAATCTTCGGAAGATTTTTTTCGATCTGTCATTGAACAGAATATCAATAATGGCATCACTGATTGTTAAAATAAAATGCAAGGTGTTACATCCGCATAATCACGGACGTACGAAAAATCATTTTTCGTTTTAATTTTTTTAACCTTTTATTATACATATAAATGTGCGTACGTATATATAATTATATATACGCACATACATTATGTATGCATATAAACATATTTATTTGCAGTTCTCTCCCTAAATAACATTAATAAATACATATAAGTAGATAAATAAATGAATCTTTTAGTAATAAGGAATATACTGTATTAAAAAAATAAATTTAATTTCTTGTATTAGTCTTAAGAGAAAAGCAGTAAGTTCGCGCGCCGTATACGCTACCTCAGCATTTTTAGGCGTGATAAGAAGATATCTTCTGTCACCGAATGTGAGATTCTAAAGAGTTTCTCACGGCCGAACTGACCAATGGGACTCTATTAAATTTTAACAAACTTGCATTTTATTTCTAGATTTGTACCTTTCTTGCAGAGAAAAATAATTTTTTAATAAGTCAGTCCGCAGTTAGACCTCGCAAGGGTAACACCTTTTTCGACTTGCACATAAATCAAGTGTAAAATCGTAACAATAAAAACTTGTAACTCGCGCTTTATTTCCTTCTTAAATTTAATTACAAGCGAAATAACTTAATTTAGTCGCGCGCTTATTTTAACAAGTCAGCCCAATAAAAACGCGATTTTTATACAACTTACTGCTGGGGGAAAAAGTGTGTTAATAAAAAGAATATTTCCTATTTTATTTTCAAATAAAAATAAATAAAAATACTAACGAGGTTTCTTCCGATTTATTATTGTAAATCTGCGCGATTCACTTATCAATAGCTTGTACAACATTTGTAATGAAATAAAATAAATATCATTTACAAAAATATACAAAAATAATCTCTGCGAACATAAGTGCCATTAATCCAGTTCCTAAATAATTAACAAACGGGCAACCAGAGAGGAGCACTGCGCCCTTCAGTGTAAAGTTTATTAAGTAGATAAACTCCTTTGCTTTCGACCACGCAGCCAGCAGTTAAGACAAGGTAAGCGATTAAGCTCCTCTATCCCGCAGTCTTTTAAAAACCAAAAAATATTTAACAATACCAACAAGAAATATCCCAAACAAACACATGTCCGAGTAAACCTATTCAAGGTGACCGGACATAACAAATGGTGACAGCGACGGTGGGATATTTCTTGTCAAATAACTAATAAACACTAACAAATTTTTTTTTATTACTGCTTTTTATACTAATTAATTACACTCGAAATGCTCTCTATCACAGGGAAACGCTAAATAATATTAGACAAAATACTTGTTTTAGGTGAGCATAGAGTAAAGATTTTTCGATCTGTTAACTTATTTATAAGTTGATAAATCAAAAATAAAATCTAATAACGCCTTTCTTATTTGAAATACATTGTTCAAAACGTTCTCTATCGCAGGGAAACGCTAGGTAACTAGACAAAATACTTGCTTTAGATGAACGTAGAACTAATATTTTCAATTCTTGATTTGTTTATAAATTAATTACTCGAAAACCAAATATTCGAAGCGCTCTCTATCACAGCGAAACGCAAGACAAAATACTTGTCTTAGATGAGCGCAGAACCAGTGTTTAAGATATTAATTTATTTATAAATCAATAATTTGGAAAAGGATGAATAAAGAAAAAGAAAGAATACTAAATAAATTGTTCAAAACGTTCTCTATCGCAGGGAAACGCTAGATAACTAGACAAAATACTTGCTTTAGATGAGCATAGAACATTTATTTCAATTCTTATTTATTTATACATAAATTAACAAACAAATCAATAAATCTAACATTAAGTAAAAGTAAATACTTTACTTTTTCCTGTTTCTATAACTAACATTTTTCTGAAGTAACAAACTCTACCTTACAAATAGCTAAAATAAAAACTCAGTCAATCAGCTTATCTAACGCAAGGCGTAAGATTAAACTAACGCTTATACATTTACTTTTAATTTTTCCTTTGCTACTTTTTTTCTTATGTTAATATGAAGTGAACCATTTTCATTTTTTTTTGCAAATATAATTCTGCACTAAATAAGTTGAAAATTACTGTTTTTTTTTTCGTAGTTTTTTTTTCTTTTTTTTTTTTGTTTTCTGTTTCTCTTCTTTCTTTTTTTCTCTCTCTCTCTCTCTCTCTCTGACAGGGTTTACAGTTATTGAGCCTCACGGCATAAAGCTCGTAAATTATTTTTTCATGCTTAACAGCATTTAAAAATTTCTGGTGGAGAGTAAAGAAAGAATTTTTTTTTTAATCATAACGTTTTATTTCTTGAGGGTCTTGTAGGTCTTGAGCCTCATGGCATAAGACTTGCAATTCGCCGTTTGTGCTTAACAGCACGAAGGGCTCAACCTGAAGAAAATAAAAAGGGAAGAAACAAGTTGACCCTATATCTGAAAGTTTATTTTCAATTTTGGGCTTGTATCTATTGAGCCTCACGGCATATAGTGCTAGTTCTCTTTTATCGCTTAACAGCGGCAAAAGACTTGGAAAGAGAAAAGAGACAATTAGGTGTTGGAGCAACTTTTTCTAATAAATATTTTTTCTTTCTCCTCTTCTTTTTCTTTTCTTCCTCTCTTCAAATAATCATTTTTTTTTTTTGGTTTTGTTTTTTTTTTTCCTTTTTCTGCTTTCCCCTTTATTTCTCCAGTAAATGACAGATAATAAAAGGAGAGGCCTTGGCCCTAAGATAAGGCAAACAGCAGATAAGCTAAGTCTGCAAGGAGAGGCCAGAGCGCGGTTTATAGGGTGGGTCAAAGAAAACGACATTGATCTAGAGCCACAATTTCTACTACCGAGAAAAAAAAATCGGCCCAAAAAGAGGTCTAGTCGTTAACCCATACGTAATTGACACGCCAGCTAAATATTTAATAACTCCCCCCCCGGATACGACAACCGCAACAAGAGCGCGTTGTAATCGATTTGAGTCTCGAAGAACTACAACCCGCACCAGCTCCGCTATCGCCCTTGCAAGTTGACCAAGCCGGTCAACATATGCAGTCGGAAAATAATCTAATTACTATCGATTAAAAAAAAAATTTTCTTATATCGCGTTTCCTTTTCTTCTATAAGTAAGGAGCATTTTATTTAAAATTTCTTTTTCTCCTCCTTTTTCTCAAAATTTACCTAAGAAATCAATCTTTATTTATATAAATAACAATTTATAATAATAATTGCACAAGCGATAGTCTATTTTTTTTTAAATAGCCTAGATTTTAAAATTCTTATAAAATGGCTACCGGAGGAATTAACGACAAAGATTTGCCGCTCACCGAAGAGGAGTTGAGACTATACGCTAACAACTTAAAAGAACGTGAACAAAGAATTAAGGATTTAGAACAAGCGCTAGGGAATCGTGAGAAGAAAGTCCTAAGTGAGGCAGAACGGTTAAAGCAGGACGCGATGGACTCGTTAAATGTAGAAAAGGAACGCGTTCAAATGCTTGAAAAGAAACTCGAAAAAGAAAGAAAACGCCGCGAAAATCTTGAAATTACCATATCGGACACTGCCTCTAGTGTATCAAATTTTCCCTTAGCACAAACTAATAAAATAGATTTGGGACCTCAAAATAAAACGAATTTGAGGTTAAAGCCAATAGACGAAACCGAGGAGTCGACAGAGGACGTGATAACTCAATTAGCAAAAATGCGCCGTGACATAGATCGAATGCGTGCAACTCGCTCAACGTCCCCCGTACCGCAAGCACAGCAGACATTACCACCAGACCCAGCATCAAGACCTCATAATAACCTAGCAGAACCACAGAATTCCTGGACTGTGCCACCAAGCATTTACATAAAGGAGGCCTTGAACAGCATACCAAAATTTGACGGAACAAACTTAATACCTTTTGTCAGAGCATGCAAACGCGCAACTCAAATAGTTCCTCAGCACCTTGAGAGAGAGTTAATAAAGTTAGTGAAAAATAAACTCGAAGACAAAGCGTATATCGCGTTCGAGCACAATAATTTCGGAACATTGGACGAATTCGTCGATAGACTAAAATCCGTTTTTGCCCCCACAGAAACTCTAAACAATCTAAGAGGTAAACTTGATCAAATTTATAAGGGAAGAAACGAGTCACTGCTTAATTTTATTACACGAATCGTTGACCTTAAAGAAGCTATTATCGATCGAAAACGTTTCGATATCAGCAATGAATTAACTCGTGACGAACTTTCTGAAATCGAAGGGGATATAATCGAAGGATTTCGAGACGGCTTACCGCCGGAATTTAGGCAAAGGCTTAAAAACCCAGCAAACTTAACTCTGAACGAAGTATTCGACGACGCAATCGCGGTAGATAAGCAGATTGATAGGGACAACTTGAAGCATGGATATAAGATCAACGAAAGAAATAAAAATCTTTATGAAAACAGACGAGATATGAACGAAGCAACAGCTGCAAAACCGGATGTGCCACGAGCAACCACATCTAATCAGGGAGATACAACCAGACTAACAACCAATCAAGTGACAGAAACAAAAGTCATAATAACAATTACCAGATAAAAATATGTGCCTATTGCAAAAACAGAGGTCATGTAAAGGAAGAGTGCCGTAAATTAAAATGGGTCAAAGAGAATCAACAAAAAAACGAGACGAACGCTCCAGCGAAGGGCGCTCCTGGAGTGGCAACCGAGAAAACGCGTCCAGTGAACGCGATTGTAACAGAACTTACATCTACACCGTCAACTTAGAAGAAACAACGCCAATCGTCATCGTGGAATCCCCACAATTTCTACATAATTTTGTTGAAGCTATGGTTGATTCAGGTGCGCAGCCCAATATAGCCAAAATAGGCATTTTTAACGGAGACGTAATGGTTAACGAATCAAACCGACCATTGTTAAGAGGAATATCGGGAACCGATATACCTTCGATTGGTACATGCGTCATTGACATATATGGATCCCCAACAGAGATCATTATAGTCGCCAATGATTGTCCGATGAAAACAGAAGCAATTATAGGTTCAAACTTCTGTGAGCAGCACGGTGCAAGCCTCGATTTCTATCGAAAGGCACTAATTTTCGAGGACAAAACCTTGCCTTTCGTAAATTTAAAAGACGTTAAAAGAATACCTGCTCTAGCAACCGCAACTGTACGTTTCCCGTTGAATAACCCAGAAGATGAATATGGCTATATTAGGAAAATAAAATTTAACGAAAAAGGCATAGTGGCAGGAAACATCATGGCAATCAACGACCAAGGCTACGTTGACATAGAGGTATTCAATACCAATATCTTTGATATCGACCTAAAAATAACACCGCTAACTCTAGAACCAACACAGAAATATTATCAGCATCGTAACGAGAAAATTTTTATAGACAAAGATAGCACTCTCTTCATGGATATAGAAGATATAAAAGAAGTTAACGTCACGAACCAAGCGCCTTCTCTTATTTCTATGCAGGCCAATGTAGATGATACGAGGTCAGCCGATGAACTAATCAATGACTTAATTACTTTCGAATATGGTGAAGAATACGATCAAGTCTTTCAGAGACGCTACTCAGACAGTACTATTTGCTCATCTTCCGAAGAAGACCTTCAAATTCAAGAAAATATAATTCCTAAATCTAAGGTTCCTGTGCAGATGTTACCCAATTCTGCAACGTCATGCGTTGAGTCCGAAAATGCTTCGCGCGACACGGTAGACGATGACGCTCCGAACTCTATCGCAAATTTAATCGGATCCCCCGGCCGAAATCCAAAACCATCGTACGCAAAGTCCGAAAACGCCCCGCGCAACACGGTAAGCGACGGTGACAATGTGCGACATAGCACCTACAAGACTTATGCTAAGCCCGAAAAAGCTCCGCGCAACACGGTAAGCACAAGTCTAACAAAAGGGGAAATTGAAATATCAGATAACGAAAGCACAGAAACCACTGAAGAAGATATAATAATTCGAGATTTCCTTCCAGGTGCAAATTTGCTGGACTATATCGAAATAAATCAGGTGAATCAACCAATAGAAACTTATGTAAATTACTCTGATATAGAACCATGCATCAACAGAACTATCTTAGACATAAATACTGGCACTGAATTCTACGTCAAGCCATATAAAAAGGATAATCGAAGTTCAAAACACAAAAATTTTGAGCGAGTATACAATGCTAATGTCAAAAACAGAACAGAATGTATATTAAACGACATACCTAAAAACCATATAGCGGAAGAAAACGAAGCAAGGCTGCAGAAGCTCATTGAAAAAACTGCTGATGTTTTTCATTTGAAAGGAGAACCCCTTTCTGCCACTAACATAATCGAACATAAAATCGAAACCTACGACGAAGAACCAGTGAACGTAAGACAGTATCCAATACTTCAAAAATTGCAAGAAGTTGTTTACGAGCAAATAAGTAAATTGTTAGAATCAGATATAGTCGAAAGAAGTGAATCGCCTTTTAACAGCCCTCTCTGGGTCGTCAAAAAGAAAGACGATATTGAAGGGAAGCCACAGTGGAGAGTTGTAGTCGATTTCCGAAAATTAAATGAAAAAATCAAGCCATATCCACATCCAATCCCATATATTACGCATTTAGTCGAGCAGCTCGGCGGGGCTCGCTATTTTATCGTCGTGGATATGTATTCAGGTTTCCATCAGGTGATGATTAGAGAAGAAGACCGAGAGAAAACAGCCTTTTCTACTCCTTATGGTCACTTTCACTTCAAAAGAATGCCTTTCGGAATTCGAACAGCGGCAAGTACTTTTCAAGAATTAACCAATAAAATATTAGGGCATAAACCGTTAGATCTAAGCTCGAAAGGAAAAGGAAAGCTAGGATATATTGATGACGTCATACTATTTGCGAAAAATCTAAACGATCTAGACGAATTATTTCTGGAATTCACAGAGACTTTAAGGAAATCTAACCTAAAATTAAATCCCTTAAAGTGCCAATTTTACGAAACATCAGTGACATTTCTTGGTCACGAGATTAGTCATAAAGGCATGAGACCAGACCCAAATAAGACCCAAGCTGTCGAAAAATTCCCTCGTCCACGAAATGTCAAGGGAATACGCCAATTTCTTGGTCTGTGCGGATATTATCGACGTTTCATCCCAAATTTTGCAACGATCGCAAAGCCATTGACAAACCTTTTGAAGAAAGCAGTAGCTTTCAATTGGTCAGATGAACAGGAAATAGCTTTTGAGACGCTCAAAAACTGCCTAATTAATGAACCAATTTTGCAACATCCAAACTTCGAAGAGGAATTCTTTGTAACAACAGACGCCTCAGACTACGCAGTCGGTGGTGTCCTATCTCAAAAGAAGGAAAATTCAGATTTACCTGTAGCTTACGCAAGCCGATTGCTTACAAAAACCGAGATGAATTATAGCACTATCAAAAAGGAACTACTCGCAATGCGATTTTGCGGCGATCAATTCGACTATTGTCTGATTGGCCGACATTTCACCTTTATAACTGACCACCAACCTCTCGTTTGGCTGCACAAAATAAAGGACTGTACATCTAAATTAAAAAAATGGTATTTTGAATTAAGAGACAAATTTGACTTTGCAATCAGATATCTTCCAGGAAAAATTAATTTCGTCGCCGACGCGCTATCACGTAACCCTCCGGATAACGAAGTGCAAAATATACGCGAATCGGAAACTAAAGAAATCGTTAAGATAACTTCCGAGGAAAATACGTGTAAACCGGTCTATAAAATAAACGCTTTAGAGTCAATCGCAACCGAGACACTGTTTAAAAAGAATGACTTCCTAGCAGTAAGAAACAGTAAGGACAGTTTTTATTTATGCCAAAGCAAACAGTACATTAAATCAAATAATAAAGTAATATCTATACGATGGTTAACGCGTCAAGACGGAGACGAACATATATATTCTTTTGACTATGACGATAAGATACCCTTCGACAGTATACTAACAAGCGTAAAATTGACTAAAATCGAGCAAGACAGATATAAACTGCCAGCCGACGAACTGTCACGGACGCTAGACATCCTTAAGGAATCTTTAGAAGCTACAGCAAATAAACCACCCGAAGACGCTCACGTGACTGACGATGCTATGAATGAAAATATAAATATTTCCGAGGATCATCAATCGCTCAGGGACGAATTACATTCAAATCCGTCCAGGGCGAATGAAGCTCCTCTATCTGTTGAGTATGAGATAGGTCGAGACGAATCAAATCGACCTCGACCATCACGAAATATAATCGAAACGAGAGATAACTTTCTCATGGCAAAAGACAATCTGACCTATTTCATAACACAAAAAAATCAACCTCTCGACTCAGGAGCACTTTTTCTGCAACAAGAACAAAGACTTCCGCCCCTGCAAGATATTGTCCTTGCAAGAGCAAAAGTCATTGAAAATGACAAAAGATTCTGATAGCTTTGCCAGTTAAAGAAAATCTGCATATACAAACAGATAGAGAAATTTTCAAGGATGCTATTTTTTCACTGCTAGACATATGCCAAACAACATCTCTGTTATCCTTGAGAATTTCAAAAACAGAACAGATAGACGATATCACGTGGAGTGAAATTGTCGATCTGTTGAAGGATATATTTTCAGATTCTCAAACTAAGATAATAATCTGTAAAAACTTGATACAAATACCAGAAGTAGATCTGCGTGAACAAATTATACGCGAAATTCACGAATCACCAATAAACGGTCATAAAGGTATAACAAAGACATATAACCGAGTTAGACAACACTATTTTTGGCCAAATATGAAAGCGGGAATCCAAAATTTTGTCAACGCTTGTCGCACTTGTCAACTAAATAAACTAGTTAGAAATAAGGTTAGGCAACCTATGGTGTTAACAGACACACCGGGTTCTAGCTTCGAAAAAATTTCGTTAGATATCGTAGGTCCATTGGACAGGACTAGAAATGGGAACATGTACATTTTGACGATGCAAGATTTGCTAACAAAATTTTGTATAGCTGTCCCTTTAGATTCCACTACGTCAACGACAATTGCCGATGCTTTTCTAAAACGATTTGTTTTTATTCATGGGTCACCAAGGATAGTCCTGACGGATCAAGGTGCAAATTTTATCAGTTCATTAATGAAAAACGTCGCGAAAATGTGTAAAATTAAAACACGTACTACCACCGCATTTCACCCTCAATCCAATGGATCTATTGAGCGAATGCATCACTCGTTAAAGGAATGGTTAATGAACTATGTATCAAATATACGACAATGGGATGAATGGTGTGAATGTGCGACATTTTCCTACAATACCAGCGTTCATGAAGGGACGAAGCTCACCCCATACGAATGCGTATATGGGAAGATAGCTCGCGTTCCATCAGCGAGGGCGGTATTGGGGGAAAATACTACCGATACTTATTATGACTATTTGACTAAATTAAGATCAAAATTGTTAGAAATACACGAATTAGCTAAAGAAAATCTAAATAACGCAAAAAGACGTTCCAAGGAATATTACGATAGGAAGTTAAACCCGTGTAATTTTAAGGTTAATGATGACGTAATGCTATTAATAGAACCTAGAAAAGGAAAGTTTCAACCGCAGTATACCGGGCCACATAGAATTCTTGAGTTATTAGAAAATGGTAGAAATATAAAATTTCTTTTAAAAATACTACGAAAATTGTACACCCAAATAAATTGCGCTTAACGAAACTAAGATCTGAAAGCTCGATCGATAATGATCAGAACTCTACATTTGACTAAAGATTTCTTAAAGTGAATACGCATAACGATAATTAACGTAAATCTGCGTATTATTTATTTTTTATCATTCGATTTCTTTGCTTTGTGATACGTGTGCATATCCAAATTTTTCTTTTCTTTGGATGTAATAACGAATAAAGAAACTTAAGCAAGTTGGTGAATTCACTTTACCTAATCACGCATCTTTAAAAATTTATCTTAGTAATTGGGTAAAAATGCTTATAACCTCAATCAACTGTAACTACGCAACATAATAACCACACCTGTATCAGCATAATGAGTCTACGAATAATCTTAAGTTATTTTTTTTTGTTATAGGAGGATGAACTGCAAATTAATGTTCTTTTTGTACACTTATATTCGAGTCGCCGTCACTTTTACGACATATGAATGCGGATCTGCCACCCCCAACATAACGACTATAGCACTTACAGAAGTCGGAGACTGCATGCTATCCGACGCAGCACCTGCTGAAGAAGAAATATACCTCCAGCTGCTACAACATACTCAATATTTCAAGGTCCGAGCTTACCAATGTAGAATAAAGGTAGAGCAGGAAATTACGTATTGCGGTATGCATTCGCACAACTCAAAAGTAAAAGGAGGCTCTACCACATTCATGGAGTTGGCAACGAGAGAAGCATGCGAAGATCTCGTTAGATATGGCCAATATAAATATGGACGCTCCGTAATAAATAATCTATTGGTGAACGCGACCAATAGAAGGACTGTCACAGTCGCCGGAAGATTGGATGCAAACGGATATTGTGAGGGTACAACTTACAATGATAATGGATATGAATACGAAAAAGTAGTCGTAACTGCGAAGCTGGAGATCAAAGCAACAGACTACGAGGTCACCGTAGATAAAAAAAGAATATGGTGATCCTAAGCACCGGAACTCGATGCAGCTACACCAGCGGTAGATGCATTGATGAGGAAGAAAGCTGCATTTTCTGGACTCCAGTAATGGGATCCACATGTAAGTTCGATGAATTCACCATCCTATATGAAGGTATAGGGACACGTATGGTTGATAACAATTCGAACGCTCCTGTTATCTACTTTGGTAATTCAACTGGGAAGATAAATTTTGGTCTAACCAAAACTGGAGAAGAAATGCTATGCGGATATAAATTAATTAAAACGGATCAAACAGAACTATTCATTTTGGAAACCACAAGAGGCAAATCATTCACCACCCGAAAAAGCTTGGAGGTACCAGATATCATCCTTACTACATATTTTAACGCAAAAATAATGAATCTCGGAAGACATCTCGATAAACAACTAGGATCACTATATCGTGACATAGTCCTGCACCGATGTATATTGGAGAAGCAAATCATAGAAAATGCTCTACCTCTGGCGTTCTCAAATCCAGACCTTTTAGCCATGAAAGTTATGAAGAAGCAAGGTTATTTAGCCATAGCAGCAGGAGAAGTCGCCCACATAATTCAATGTGTACCACGATCCTGCAAAATAAGAAAAACAGAACAATGCTACTACGAAGTACCAGTGACTTGCGATGACGAAGCGTACTTCGCCAAACCTATCAGCAAGGTGCTAGCACAAATAGGAACGATTAGAGATTGCAACACACTTATACCAAGTATCTTCAAAATCAGCGAGAAATGGTTTAAGATTCACCTTACAGCAACGGAGGTAAACCTACCACAAACCCTAAAACCATTTGTCCAACCGACCTGGAAACACGCCAGCATCTCAGAAGTCTTGGAAAATGGAATATACACACCGGAAGACCTGCAAAATCTACGCGAACATTCGATCTTTCCAGCCGAAAAGCCTGCAATGCTAGAAGCAATAGCGAGACGGCTTAACGACAGAGAAGCAAGGACGCGCTCTGTAAAGTTTAACAACCTGTTGACGCCAGAAGAAATGGAAACAATGATGGAATCCACACTTAACAAAATGTGGAATGGGTTTCAAAAATTTGGCCAAATCTCGGCAGGAATATTAATGATTATCCTGTTATGCCAAGTAATCAAACTAATCTTCGACACCATAATCCGCGGATACACTCTATACACGGTATATGGATGGAGTACAAGACTCCTGGGAGCCATTTTCGGCTCGATAACACATTTGCTTACGAGCCTGGCTAAGCCCGAACGTACAGAGAAGGATAAAACATCAGAACACGGAACAGCCACTGGGTCAACGGAATCATTGAATCCGCCAAGAAGAGGACTCAGCAGATCTAACTCTATGCCACCATCAAGAAAAACCATCCGAGACATCGAGCTCAAACTGTTGGGAACCCCAAAGCAAAACAATTAAAATCTTATTGCTTTGTTTTCACGGTGGGGATGTTACATCCGCATAATCACGGACGTACGAAAAATCATTTTTCGTTTTAATTTTTTTAACCTTTTATTATACATATAAATGTGCGTACGTATATATAATTATATATAGGCATATACATTATGTATGCATATAAACATATTTATTTGCAGTTCTCTCCCTAAATAACATTAATAAATACATATAAGTAGATAAATAAATGAATCTTTTAGTAATAAGGAATATACTGTATTAAAAAAATAAATTTAATTTCTTGTATTAGTCTTAAGAGAAAAGCAGTAAGTTCGCGCGCCGTATACGCTACCTCAGCATTTCTAGGCGTGATAAGAAGATATCTTCTGTCACCGAATGTGAGATTCTAAAGAGTTTCTCACGGCCAAACTGACCAATGGGACTCTATTAAATTTTGACAAACTTGCATTTTATTTCTAGATTTGTACCTTTCTTGCAGAGAAAAATAATTTTTTAATAAGTCAGTCCGCAGTTAGACCTCGCAAGGGTAACACCTTTTTCGACTTGCACATAAATCAAGTGTAAAATCGTAACAATAAAAACTTGTAACTCGCGCTTTATTTCCTTCTTAAATTTAATTACAAGCGAAATAACTTAATTTAGTCGCGCGCTTATTTTAACAAGTCAGCCCAATAAAAACGCGATTTTTATACAACTTACTGCTAGGGGAAAAAGTGTGTTAATAAAAAGAATATTTCCTATTTTATTTTCAAATAAAAATAAATAAAAATACTAACGAGGTTTCTTCCGATTTATTATTGTAAATCTGCGCGATTCACTTATCAATAGCTTGTACAACATTTGTAATGAAATAAAATAAATATCATTTACAAAAATATACAAAAATAATCTCTGCGAACATAAGTGCCATTAATCCAGTTCCTAAATAATTAACAAACGGGCAACCAGAGAGGAGCACTGCGCCCTTCAGTGTAAAGTTTATTAAGTAGATAAACTCCTTTGCTTTCGACCACGCAGCCAGCAGTTAAGACAAGGTAAGCGATTAAGCTCCTCTATCCCGCAGTCTTTTAAAAACCAAAAAATATTTAACAATACCAACAAGAAATATCCCAAACAAACACATGTCCGAGTAAACCTATTTAAGGTGACCGGACATAACAAAGGATTTGAAAGAAAGGCACAAAAAAGTTGTTTATGATTGCTCCAAAAGTCCGCTTAGAGAATGAGGTGATCTAACGATGTCTTTGAAGCGCTTGTATCCAAATACTTCTTTCTCTAGAGAAGATAAAATATGCCCTTCGTGTTACAAAATATTATTAGATGAAGTGAAAAATGCGCCTATTTCATCGACTTCAAGCAGTCAACAATCTTCGGAAGATTTTTTCCGATCTGTCATTGAACAGAATATCAATAATGGCATCACTGATTGTTAAAATAAAATGCAAGGATTTAAATGAAAGGCACAAAAAAGTTGTTTATGATTGCTCCAAAAGTCCGCTTAGAGAATTAGGTGATCTAACGGAGTCTTTGAAGCGCTTGTATCCAAATACTTCTTTCTCTAGAGAACATAAAATATGCCCTTCATGTTACGAAATATTATCAGATGAAGTGAAAAATGCGCCTATTTCATCGACTTCAAGCAGTCAACAATCTTCGGAAGATTTTTTTCGATCTGTCATTGAACAGAATATCAATAGTGGCATCACTGATTGTTAAAATAAAGTGCAAGGATTTAAAAGAAAGGCACAAAAAAGTTGTTTATGATTGCTCCAAAAATCCGCTTAGAGAATTAGGTGATCTAACGGAGTCTTTGAAGCACTTGTATCCAAATACTTCTTTCTCTAGAGAACATAAAATATGCCCTTCGTGTTACAAAATATTATTAGATGAAGTGAAAAATGCGCCTATTTCATCGACTTCAAGCAGTCAACAATCTTCGGAAGATTTTTTTCGATCTGTCATTGAACAGAATATCAATAGTGGCATCACTGATTGTTAAAATAAAGTGCAAGGATTTAAAAGAAAGGCACAAAAAACATTGCAAAAGACATTGCAGATTTGGAATTGAAAATATGTTCTTCACTTTTTTGTTCAAAAGATGATATGAAATGTGTACTAAGAGAATGTAAAGAATGTCCCATTGGAGATTCTATTGATTTACAAGTAATTTCTTTGACAGAAGAAAATTTATATGAAGAAATAATTTATGGTGTTTGGGAAAAATCAAATTTACTGAATAAAACTAGCACAATTGAAAATTTCTTGATAGAATTAAGAGAGCGCGCTCTCACTGTAAGTGCTCATAAATTGGTCAAAGAAATTTAACGTATAGCAATTAAACAGGTTAAACTTTTAGCGAAGAATAATGACTTCCAATTAGTTATTCATGTCGATTTTGCAGGAAATTGGACAGCTCTGCTCCAAAATGAAATTCGAAGCTATCATTGGAGTGAAAACCAAATATCAATATTTACGTCAGTATGCTATTTTGGAAATGATAAAACAGTCAGTTATGTCACCATCTCTGACGATATTAAACATGATTTGTCTCATGCCCTATTGGCTATAAATTTAACCATCGACAACTTAAAACAATGATCTTGGACTTAATATCAGTGATCCACTTGATTCAAAGAGTCACTCAAAGTTTTTCTGCATTCTTATTTTTTAACTGTACATACAAATCTTGAGCCTGAAAAATATTCCATCATATCGTAAAAGTTTTTCATTTAGGTATTGTCATTGTCGTTTTTAATAAATGGCATTTCGCATGCATAATTTTTATATGAATATTAATTATTGAAGATTGATCGTTATAAGACTAAATCATGTGCAAATTTAATTACATCTCAAACATTTTTGACATGTAAATAGAATATATCACATGAATTATTGTCATGAAATAATTTTTGAATTAAAAATAGTAATCATAGGATTGCAAAAAATAAAAGCATTTCGTTTACACAGTTTACACGATATTATTTCATCATGTTTCTTTTTTTACTTCTTGATTTGTCGAATAAAATTTTAATAGGATGTCGGAGTTTTTGGAATCACTTTTGCTTTTTTTTATTTTATTGATATCTTTTTGAATTCATTATTTAAACAAATGTAATGACTTGTCCGCACTAAAGCTATGTTGATACAATAATTTTTGTTAAAATAAAGATTTAGTCGAGCTTGTTATTTTATTATAAACATTGAATGGAAATTAGATATCAAGCTCGATAAACCTAACATCAGAATACTATACATCAAAAGTTTGCTCATAACTTTTCATGCATAGTATTTTGGTGAATTCCTTGACTTGTTTGTACTTAAGATTATTATTACAAATTTTCTTACTGTTTTTATGAAAATAAAAAATAAACAGTATAAATATTTTAAAAGATACATGAAATCTAGTGGTGGAAAAGCTCCACCAATATTCTATTGAGTGAAATCGCTCTCACTATTGGTATTATTAAGAGGAGGCCGAACTATCTGTCTCTGTCTAATAGTGTTTTTCATCTTTTATATGAACAACACTAGTTTTAATAACAAAAAAATAGTAGCCCCCGCTAAATATTAATATAATAATTTTATAATCATAACGAAATAATTTTATCGCGTAATTTTTGAGTATGATTTGACCTACGAACTGCCGTAAATACAATCTGTCTTTTTTTATAAAATTTTGGTAGCTCAAATCATACTAAAAAATTAAGCGATAAAATTATTTCGTTATGATTATAAAATTTACTCATTATATTAATATCTAGCGGGGACTGCTATTTTTTTCCTGTTAAAACCGATGGTTTTTATATAAAAGATGGAAAACACTATTAGACAAAGACAGGGAGTTCGGCCTGCCCTTAAAGAATATTTTCAATGATTTAAGTAAAGAATATATCGTATATTCTTAACTTATTGTGTTTCTTAAGTAGATACGTGCTGATCATGGACAGGCATTAACGAATAGGCAAAATTTTATAGACACTCGAGTTTATTAATATTTTTCAAAGCTTTATAATAATTGAATAATATATAAAACTCACAATAAAGATTGCTACTGAAATATAAAGTCTAACTTACAGTAAATTTAAACGTGTTACCAATAAAGACTCCCGGGATAGTGCCGATTTTCATCAGTTTCATTCTTTTTATAACAACATTTTGTTTAGAAATTTTTCTTATATTTCATAATTTGTTTTAAAATGTGTGTCTTAATTTCATGATGCGCTTGGTTATTTCGAAATACATGTTCTGTTTCTTTTTGGACTACTTAATTCTATAATTTTGACTAATAATAAAATATTGCGATTGTTTGACACCTAAGGAATTTTGATTTACAAATATTAATGAAAATATAAGTGTTATGACGTAACACCTCGATGCTTAAGAGATTGCGTATCGGAAGGATAGGCAATCAAAAATAAAAAGAATAAGTCGGTTATTTAACAATTACAATATAATAGTTAAAGTGTTAAAATTGATCAGAAACTGTATATTTTTAAAATTAAATAAGTGTTAATAAAGGGTATTGACACTTTTGTGACGTAACATATATATATATATATATATATAATTTTTTTTATGTAGCATTTGAAGACTTAAAAAAGTCTCATTTCTGCTTTATTTTATTGAAACAAATTAAATATAGAGGAAGTTAACACAAAACATATAGTAAATTATATGGATATGCGCACTTATTTTAGAGTTAGGTGTACACATTATGTTTTCGACGTGTTGAGGTCAAGTGGTTAAGGTCTTCATCGTATTCAATGCAAGTTGGGCATTTGGGGTTGTTTACAATATTTACCCTGGCTAGAGAGGCTGCTGCATTATAATGGTCAGCTCTTATTCTATTAAGTTTTAGATGAATAGTGAAACCAGGTTTTTGAGTTTCTATTAAAGTACAGATCGAAACATTTAGAGCCTTCTATGTTACTTTGATCCAAACAAAATTTGTTAGTATTTAAGAAGAAGTTTATTTTAAATTTATGGTGAAAATTTGTAAACGGAATAAATAGGGAACTGCTTTTTTTCTTTAATTTTTTTGCAATATTATCAGTAGCCTCGTTGTCACCAATTCCAATATGTGATGGGACCCATACAAATTTTATGGTCTTAGGAGAAGTGCCTGCCACTAATGTTAAATATAATTCTTTAATTTTATGTATGTAATAGTTTGTTTTAATATTAAATTTACATGAGTTTAAGGCTTGAAGAGCGCTGAAAAAATCAGTTATAATAGTAAAATTTGTATTTACGCTATGGTTTATTACTTGGAATGCTTTCAAAATCGCTGCACTTTCAGCTGTGAACACTGAGGCTGAAGATTTGAAAAAAAACCAGAACTAATATTTTCAGCTGGATAATGACAGGCAGATCCGACGGACCTATAAGGACCTTTGCTACCATCTGTGTATATAACTAAAGAGTTGTTTTGGTTTAAGGAGTCATTTATAAGTATGTTGGGATGAGAGTTTGTGACGTGGAAAATACCAGGTAACAATAAAAAAAATTTCTAAATAAAAATTTTTTCCCGTCAGCACAACCACTAACCACTCATGGGCCCGAACGCATATGAGATTTTTTTTATTAATTAATTCCCTTATTTTTTTTTTACGAGATCACTAGACGAAGATTTGATTTATAGTAAACGCGCATGGTGGCCATTACACACACATGGATAGCTACTGTGTGTGAACATCATTGCTGCTGTAGCAGTCAGTTAAGCGAAGACGTATGCACCAACACATATCAACGACCGCGCGCGCGCAAAGAGTCGATGAATCAAGAAGAAAAGGTAGAAGAGAGAAGAATGAGAAACATATAGGGAGAAAAAGAGATGGAGAGATTCGTAGACTAGCAGAGTGAATTGAAAGTGCTGGCGCGTGGATCTCTTGCACATTAAGCGAAGAGAAAAAAAGGAGATAATAAAGGAAGATAGAAAGAGCGTTGGAGAGGGAATCGTTACAATCCTTTTCTCTGCTCAGATTCTACACCATGCATATAGGCATATGTATGTATATGTATGGATATTCTTTCTATGTGTAGACAGGAAAAACTAATCGGCATGTAAGAAGATAAAAAAGGATTAAAAATGAGTACAGAGCGAATATAACAATTAAATAATAAAGAATAGAGCAATGACAGGTGTTATAACTAATATATAAAATTAAATTAACACCTGTTGTGAATATATGGCAAGATTAAACGCACAAGTTAATTTAAAAGAAATTAAAGCAAAGTTTTAATATGCATTTTGAGCGTATATGTGTATAGTGAAACGGAAATTAGGTAGGACGAATGAAAACCAGTGAAAAGAATTCAAGAGCAGTGATTGGAAGTAAAAGAAATTAAACGAAGACAGAAGATAACAAGAAGACGCGGAGAAGGAGGAGGTAGTTATGAGGAAGAACAGTCGCTGCTGGTCTTTGCGCTGAGTCGCACGCAATTCGATGATCGTTTTCGTGTCACACCGAAGCCTTTTTGTAATTCACCGCAATTTTAAAATAGTCTTTGTTTTCTTCGCTGTGCATTCTCGGGCAGGAGAAACTTATTGGACCTTAGAGGATCTGCAGTAGAGTTACAGGGAGAAAAATTAAAAAGTCCTGGCTTTGGAGACGAGATTGAAGACACAATCAACGTCGCCGGTAGCGACCACAGAGACCAGAGAAGAAGCTAGAGATCGAGCAGCCATTATCACTAGCCAGCCAGCCATCTTCAACCAGCCACGTTGATCACCATCATCGACTGTATCGACTTAGACGAGTTTTTAAGTACATCACTGGTGAGTGGGCTGCGCCCGATAAGATTTTCGTTTTTTTTTGTGAATCAATGGCTCTCGCTAGTTAATATTTGAGTCTGTGAAGTGGTTTTTGTCCGCAAGGTCAGATTACATAATTGAGGTGTTCTAAAGCGAAATTTTAGTTATTAAATTTGTGAGATTTGCGGTGAATTGTGTACGAAAATTTAATTCAAAGTGTAAATTTATCTTTCTTATTGAGCGTCAAGGAAAAATAATAACTCAAAGTTCTTTTATACTTGAGTTCGTGCGCGCGGTTTTATTACAACTAAATTTTCTAGTTGCCGTTGCGTGCGTAAAACTTAGTAACGCATAACTTGCGAGCACCCCGATTGACTGATTGGTAAAATATTATAGTATTCGCAGTACCATTTTAGTCGATTTTTAATTGGAGATTCAAAGAGCTTGCCTAAACTTGCGTTCAGAGAAATCGATCTTACACCTTTGTTGTTAGGTTTATCAATGAACAATTGATGATTGTTACCCACTTGGGGTAACAATCATGAAGGTACATTTCGTTGAAAATGTCCAACATAAGTAATTTGTAATTGATAGGTAAGTTTTATATCACCTCATATTCAATACCGTCAAGTCCCACTGCGAATTTATCCCTTTTTGCATCTAAAACCGAATTTAATTAAGCAAAATCAAAAGGCGCGTCAAAGAACAAGTTTTGGTCGATGTAGCAATTTGGTAAAAATTCGGGATCATCATGGTGGGCAAATAAATGATTTGTTCCGAATTTTTTAAATCACAGCTAACGTTGGTAGGTTCAACTTTTGTCTATTTTTTCTCAAACATTTTACACTTATTCCAAACAAACTTGCTATTTGTACGAAAATTGATGGTTTCGGCAAACTCTTTAAACTTCTCTTTTTTTTCTTAAAAGTTTTAGTGGCGAAGCAGTTAATTCTATTGTAGGCTATTCGATCTGACATTGATTTGGTATAATTTCACTTTTTAAAGGCAGTTTTTTCAGGTCTTTCTATTTTAAAACACTCATCATCCCACCACGGTACGGGGCTATATGATTTATTTGGGTCGAAAGCTTTTTTTTGGGAGTACAAAAGATCTGGTAACAATGTCAGTAAACTTTTCATATTTAATATCCGCTTGGGCGGAAGCAAAGCTATTAGACATGAATAACTGAAATTTCTCGTCAAGTTCATCTAAAAATTGTTTCCAATTAGTGCGTTTAGATTAGATCTTAAATGATTTTTTTATATAAATATTTTTATTTAAGAAGGAGAATCCATTGAATTCGAGTCTCGGATTTTCTACTAACTTTGGAATATTTTTTCTTCCATAAAATCATAAGAAAAGCCGCATCCATTCGGTCCAATGCTCGATTTTCTCCGAGTTATTAGCAGTTTTGTCTGTTTTGCTAAAGAATTTGCATCTGCTTTATAGTTTTACAGTTTTCGAACTACTTATTTAATAAGGTTTTTTCTCATCGGCTCTATTTAAGCACTAAAATACAGCATTTTGTTTTTTGTTCTTGCGTTCTCATTGCTCATTACTCATTGCATATTAAAGTTGAGATTAAAACCTTTCGTTAAAAAAAAAATGTGTCCAAAAAGCTTAAGTTGTTCAAAAGTTATGAAGGGAAAAAAATTTTAATGAAATTCAGACTAAAATACAATATTTATTTTTATGCATATTTTCAACTAAATATTTGCGCTATTTTTATTCCCTTACAACTTTTAAAGAACTTGAGCTTTTTGGACACATTTTTTTTAATCGAAAGGTTCCAATCTCAACTTTAATATGCAAGGAGTTGTGACGTTCTATCCTTGTGGTGACATTGAAGTTTGAGTTTCTTCACTTCTCGTGTACCACGGGTTCACTCTCACGACGCCATGCGTGAAAAGCTTGCCGTCAAGTAACACGAGAGCAGCCTAATTAGAATAAGAGGACTACAATGTCACCAGTCGAACGCAATGCCGAAAGGTTCATTGCAGAATGCTCCCACTTTATTGTAATAATCTAATGTTAGTGAGATTGGAATGTTAGTTTTCTATTAAATGAAAAAATAAATAATAAAGTTAAATTGCATATTTATTTAAGATAAAGATCATTTTACATTTTTATCATTAGGATGAGACTCTAATAATAGGAAGGAGAGAGGTCAGCTCATCGGCTACGTCGCCTTCTGGATTACTCTTAGGGCGCCGTGCTGTTCCCTGCCTAGAAGGCTAGATCAACCGAGGTTCGAGCTTAGAAGCAGAGAAGCACCCAAGTCTTCGAGAACAAAATCGAATCTACTCTTTTCTCTTCCTTTCGGCCTATTTATACTCTTTCTCGCTTACACACATGTGCTCGTATTAGCATGTATGCTTGCTGTCGTCATGACTCGCACAACGATCGCCTTACTTATGCTACAGTAGCTTCTTTCTTTTGCATATATCTACGATTGATGCAATAAAAAATTCATTCTTTTTTGACTATACAGTAGCTACTCAGTATAGTGTCTATTTCTTTATTTTCTTTTCTTCATTATACTTATTTCTAATAATTGTTGTTAATTACTTTTAATTAAATAATTTAAATTATATATATTAATAATCATGCATGATGTTCTAATTATGGGTGAATCAGCAGTCACAGAGTCAAAACCTTATTAACCGACTTCGAAAAGGAAAAGGTTCTCAATTCGACTGAATTTTTTTTTTTTTTTTTTTTCATGTCAGTTACCTCACAACTCCGTCATTTCTTAGCCGAAGCGAAAAACTTTTTCTTATCTGATAGAGAATGTCTGCAGGAAGGTCCCATACGTGTCCTATAATTATTGGGCCAACATTTGGTTTGTATGACCCAATTATCAAATTAAGAAAACTGAGAGTTTTGTTTTCTCCCTCTCCCTCTCTCCCTCTCTTCCTCTCTCCCTCTCTCCCTCTCTCTCTCTCTCTCTCTCCCTCTCTCCCTCTCTCCCTCTCTCCCTCTCCCTCTCTCCCTCTCTCCCTCTCTCCCTCTCTCCCTCTCTCCCTCTCCCTCTCCCTCCCTCTCTCTCTCTCTCTCTCTCTCTCTCTCTCTCACTTGATATATCCTGATGACTTGCAGGTGTATATTCATTTTCCTCTGAATAAGTTGGATGTTTTTACGTCCATTATGAGCGCTCATGCAAAGATTATCTCTGATTGGGCTTCCAGAAATCATCTTGAGCTGAATGTTGGTAGGACAAAGGCTATAATTATTGGCTCTTATTATTATATTAACATCTCTCTCTCTCTCTCTCTCTCTCTCTCTCTCTCTCTCTCTCTCTCTCTCTCTCTCCTCTCTCCCTCTCTCCCTCTCTCTCTCTCTCTCTCTATCATGATGATTATTTAGATAAATTTTCACATAAATTCATTCATTAGTTTTTAAGATATTTGGATTCCTGTACAAAATTGAAAAATGTTAATAAATAATTTTGGAACCCAAAATTCTCAATAATTAATAAATGAATTTATTTCAAAATTTAATCGAATAATCTTCATGGTACATACTACAAGCTTATGCATTTTTTTATTGAAAATTTTGCAATTAAATGTAAAGATAGTGAATATTTATGAGTACAGGTGTAGTGTCCATTTTACATCCCCTTAAAATACCGCCTCCTCTTGAATAAGTCCGATTTTTTTACAGGCTAGATGTTTATTTGTTAGATTTGGTAAATCATTTAACCATGATTCAACACACAAGAATAAGTCTATATCTTTGAGTAAGGACGGTAGTAAAATTTTACGTTTGTTTATACTTCGTGCGATCCAAAAAAGAACACAGAAGCATTTTATAGTTTTTATCTTTAAGACTCATATTTGTTCAATAACTAGAAAATAATGATGATGAAAAGAAAAGCCCGGTCATCACCATTTTGAGAGCTGCTTTCATCAAACATAGAATCATTTGCGTCCTTCATTTGTAGTCTTTTAATTATTCTTAACATGCGACTTTTTAAAGGGTATCATGGGTCAAGATAGGCGAAATGCCCTTAGTTTTTTTTCACTCCTGATTAGGATAAAAGCATTTGTTTAGGCACAAAATAAAGGGTCAGGGTCCACAGACGTAAATAATTTTTCCCCTAGCTAGCGACCCTAAAACCTTATTTTTTACGTTTTATTTTATATCTCGCGTTCTAATTAACGAATCGACTTGAAAATTTATATAAGTATAGTTTATCTCACTGCTTTTAAGTATATAACATAAATATTTTTCATTTAATCTTATACAGCGAAAAAGAATACAAATTTTTTATATTTTCGTCGATTTTATTCTACTGGTGCGCCATATTGAAAAATGAGAAAACCCGTTTTTTGCTGATTTGAGCACTAAAATACAGCATTTTGTTTTTTGTTCTTGCGTTCTAACGACTGAAAATGACTTTTAACAACATATTATGTGATTATAATTCAGTGGAATTTTTTTCTTTTCATTCAGAGCCCAACATAACCTAAAAAATAATTACTCGCTTCTCAAAATGCGATTTTAATCACTTAGATGAGTCAGAGCACAAAATTCAATTTGCTTATTTTGTAGTGCAGGAAAAATAGTACATTTCGTAACGGGCATGAAAAGGCTTTATTTACAAATTGAGAAGTGCACGGGTTTCGTAAAAAAGCCTTTTCAAATCAGTTGTGAACCGAATTTTTTGCCATGAGAGTCAAAAAAGAGCAACAAAGTTGCTATTTTAGGGTTAGAATGGCAAAAATATAATTCTTACATATTTTTGGGAATGTTTTCAAATGTTGCGATACGTCTTAAAAAGGACAAAAATATATATGATACTATAAACCATCTATTTTTTATCTATTATCTTAGAGCATATATACCTGGAGGGAGCATGCAAAGCCAAAAAGTGTTAATAAAAAAGAGAGTAAGGTAGCTTAGGGTGAAGTGTTTTCTCTCTCGTGCGGATTCTCATTGGCTGTTGCTCTCCCCCTTAAAGCATATACTAATTATCAGCGTTAAGTATGAGATAGCCACGCTAGTAGGAAGCAACAGCGAATGAGAATCCGCGCGAGAGAGAAAACACTTCTCTCTGAGCTACCTTTCTTTCTCTTTTTTTCTTATATTTTTTGGCTTTGCATGCTTTCTCCAGGTATATATGCTCTAAGTCTATTATTTATCAATATGGTCTAGATATTAAACTGGTTTTAATCTCTTTGACTGAGATCCTCTTCAAGTACAGTTATTTCAATTTTGATATAATGATAATATTCATAATCATTGGTTTCTGCAACTTAAGAGTCAGCTGTATACCGACACAGTTACCTGTTTTACCGAATCTATTTAAAATTTATTTTTTATAAAAACTAATAGCTTCAGGCAGAAATAAAGAGATGGTTTCGATTCGTGTAATAGAAAGCAATATTTTCTCTGATAAGAATAATTTAATTCCACCGCTTTATTTTCAAGAAAAGTTGGAATAACTTGAAAATCCCATTATTTGACACTAATTTCTAATTTTTTAAGTTATTCCAACTTTTCTTAAAAACGAAGCAATAAAATTAATTCATACTAATCAAAGAAAATATTACATTTCATTAAACACATCGAAACCATCTCTTTATTTTTGCCTCTTGTTGCTAATTTTGGGAAAAAAGTCAATTTTTTAATTAGAAAAGGACAGAGATACAGCGGACTCTTAATAGCTTATTTAAAAAATATGTCAGTTATTACGTATTATGTGCCATACATATTGACACAATACAATACTATTATTTTGTATATCTAATACACACAAATATATATATATATTTACACATAATAAAATTTTTAAAAGTACACTTAAGATTGTAATATAGTATGAAATAAAAAACTGTAAAGATCACTTGTTTTTTTCTTTTATAATACTTTTGTTTGTTTATATATGTAAATATAGAATATTATCGTATGCATAATTATATGTCACTTTTTAAAAGTGTATAATTATAAGTAAATTTTTAATCCAGAAAAGAGAAATTACTTTATTTTTAAAAATATGATATAAAAACAAATTATGTTTCATAATGAGAAATGTTAGTATATTTCAATATACTTATTGTATTCTCAACATCCTACCCCAAGTGATGAAGGTGTTTAATATCCTATATAATTACAAATATGTTTTGTGAATAATTTGAATAATAAATTATTAATAATCATGTAGTAATAAGTAATTAAGAGGAGGTCACGTATCTCTGTCCTTTTCTAATAAAAAAATTGAGTTTTTTACACGAACTAACAACTTTAGCAAAAAATGAAGAGAAAGCCGCATCTCGTAATGAAAAAAACAATATTTTCTTTGATAAGAAAGAATTAATTTTATTGCTTCGTTTTCAAGAAAACCTTGAAAAACTTAAATCATAGAGGTTAGGGTGGACAATTTGGTTTTTCAAGGTTTTCTTGAAAACGAAGCAATAAAATTAATTCTTTCTTATCAAAGAAAATATTGCTTTTTTTATTACGAGATGCGGCTTTCTCTTCATTTTTTGCTAAAGTTGTTAGTTCGTGTAAAAAACTCAATTTTTTGATTAGAAAAGGACAGAGATACGTGACCTCCTTTTAATGTGTATAAATTCATCAACAGTGACAATTATTTAAAAGTCAATAAGAATATTATTGTTTAGTCTTTATATTTCTTTATATAATATGAAAAGTTTCACCTTTATTATTAAAAGATCTATTTATGTATCCAAAATAAAAACAATCGAATATGATGATTTATTGATTATCATTTATGCATTGGTAACGTGTTGTTATCAAACAAAAAATATTCTTTGCAAGGATCCACAAGTATCATTCTAATATTACATTCGCAATTTCATGAGAGAATATAATTCGTAACAAAAAATTCAACTTATATAATTGATGAAATATAAGTATTTCATAAAATTCACTATTATATAATTTACAAGATAATTAAAAGTTAATATGTGATTTTTACAGTTCATTTCCATTTAATCATAAAATGGAATTTGATACAACAAACGTTATACAATATTTACATTTAACATTATATTGAAATTATTATTTAAATTGAAATTTCGTTAAGAACTAATTTCTTTATAATATTGTAAATGTAATATTAAAATGATATTTGTATAGCGTTACAAAAAAAAATTATATTCGACAAAAACACATTTTTCATATGTAAATGAATTATTTGATTGTTTCTATTGTAGGTAACCTAAGCACTTTTGAAATATCCGTTCCCGGTTGTGAAATGAAGAATAACTTTTCTTAATAAAATATTACACATGAAATCAGATAATATCTTACATGAATTTAATTTTAGACCTTACATGTCTAAAAGTCACAAGATACAAGATGATCTGTAACATATAAACTTTCTGTGAGATCCAATGTGCAAAATCTGCAATGCCGCCTTATAAAAAATTTAATTTTGCATTTAAATTGGTATCATTTTATAAAGATTTACACGGATCAGAAAATCGATTCTTGAAACAATTCATTATTACTGTATTCCATATAGTTAAAATATAACGATTTCTAACTATCAACATCATACATGTTTTCTCATTTACAACAGAGTAGCAAAACTTTACGTGGATTTTAAATCAATCATTAGTCATTATAATATAAATTAATCGTAAACATGTAAAATATAAATGTCACAAAATTAAACAAAAATTACAAGAATAGAAGGCTAATTATTTGAAAAAAAATTATTATTAAAAAACGTTAAGGGGATGTAAAATGGACACTACACCTATACTCATAAATATTCACTATCTTTACATTTTATTGCAAAATTTTCAATAAAAAAATGCATTAAGATGTAGTATGTACCATGAAGATTATTCAGTTGAATTTTTAAATGAATTCATTCATTAGTTATTGAGAATTTTGGGTTCCAAAATTATGTATTAAAATTTTTCAATTTTGTACAGGAATCCAAATATCTCAAAAGCTAATGAATGAATTTATTTGAAAACTTATCAAAATAATCATCATGGTACATACTACAAGCTAATGCATTTTTTTTCTGGAAATTCAGCAATAAAATAGAAAGGAAGCTAATATCTATAAGTACAGGTGCAGTGTCCGTTTTACATCTCCTTAAATATTTCATTAAAAAAGAGACAATCGTAGCTAATATCCATGAAAAACTTAAAATTTTAATTTGAATATAGAGCTTGAATACCTGTAAACTACCCCTGAAACACAAAAATATCTAATCTATCTACATAGTTTATTGCATATTGTTCTTTTACAAAGAAATCATTATTGAAAATAATGAGTGCTTTGTAAAAGAACCTTTCTTTATTTTATTCAACTAACTAACCTTAACTCCCTTTAAATATATGTTCTGCTTAGTTTATAAAGTTTTTTCTACAACGCTCTGCAGTAAGCGAATCCAGTATATATGAATTTCGCATTTAAGCTTGAATTCATTGAGACCCAACCAACGGATATAGACGCTTATAGAAGAGTACTTCTGGGTTAACTTTGGAGAACAGCTTTGGTGGACACTTTTAAGATTACGTGTATATCAAGAGGCGCGGTAGCGCCTCGACGGCGAGTTAAGGTACGAATACGAAAACGTCGAGGCGCTCCTCTTATACTTTAAAATAGAGTTTCAAAAATTTCAAAATCGAATCTCATAAAAATACATCGATGTATACACATAAATACAATTAATAATATTTAAAGATTTTCATTATCTTTAATTTAAAAAAAATTGATTACAATCGGTTCACTCAATCACGAGAAAATGCAGTTTAAAATTTCGAAATGTCGTATTCTCGTTATTTTTTTTCTTCTTCATCGTTTTCAGCCAGCACAAACTGCGCAACCGGAAATGCGCAATATCAACGAATATAGATGCTTTATAATATATTTTAATGTTCATGGTATATGCGCATTGATACATATATTATGTATATATATATATATATATATATAATATATATATATATATATATATATATACATGGTCCGTTTCATGTAAACTTGCACTCGTAGACCCGCATATTTTTTGATTTATATATATGTACATACATACATACATACATACATGCGACATTTCATGTCGGCTAGCACGTACTCATAAGTACAGGTTTTCTATATATGTGGTACATTTCATGACAACGCGCACACACCCATCCGAGTACTCTTAGGTTTATATATATGGGACATTTCATGTCTATTCGCATGCATGCACACAACCTTTAATAAACATGGGATTTTTTTCACGTCAATTGGAACGCACGCAAATACAGGTTCATATATATATATATATATATATATATATATATATATATATATATATATATATATGAGACATTTCATGCCAATGCGCACGAACACATACAGGATTATATATATATATATATATATATATATATATATATATATATATGAGACATTTCATGTCAACTCGTACGTACTCATAATCACAGGCTTTTCTATATATGTGGGACATTTCGTGTCAATGGGCACGCACGCACACACAGGTTTATATATATGGGACAGCCCATGTCGTTGCGTATGCATGCACACACACGTTAATATACATGGGATTTTTAATGTCAATTCAAACGCATACAAACACACAGGTTTATATATATTAGATATTTCATGTCAATTCGCATGCATGCACATACACGTTAATAAACATGGGATTTTCCATGTCAATTCGAACGCACGTACACACGCAGGTTCATACATATGGGACATTTCATATCGATTTGCATGCATGCACACACGTTAATATACATAGGATTTTTCACGTCAATTATAACCCACGCCCATACAGGTTTATATATATTGGACAGTTCATGACAACTCTAACACACTTTTCCGAGTGCCCTTAGGTTTACATGTATGTGACGTATCATGTCAACACGCACGCACCGGTTTTCATATATTTGACATTTCTTGTCAACGCGAACTTGCAAACACATCTAAACATGTACTTGAGATTTGTATTTATATATATATGGGATCGTTTTGTCAATTCGCATGCACGCACACACATGGGCTTATGAAATATATATATATATATATATATATATATATATATATATACGTGTGTGTATATCTGCGTATACATATACATGGGATATTTAATGCTGATTTACACGCGCGCGTGCACACACACAGATTTATATATACGGGACGTTTCATGTCAATTAACATGCATGACACAGGTACTTGAGTTTATATATATTTTTCTTCATGTATATATGGGACTGTTCCTGTCATGGCGCATGCACGAACACATATGGGCTTATGAATATATGTATATATATATACATGAGATATTTTATGTCAATTCACATGCGCGCACACCCTCATACACACACAGGTTATATATATATATATATATATATATATATATATATATATATATATATATATATATATATATAGATAGGACGTTTTATGACAATTTTTTCCATGTATATTAATATTTATTAAGAAAGTTTTGAAATCAATCAAGCAATCGTCGAAATACTTCTGTATTCAATTCATTCTTTTAAAATAATATTAAATTCATAAAAATATCATTACACTATCTTTTAATTTTAGAATGTAATAAGATTTCTTCAAAGCTTTCGAATATTATGTCTGTTATTTTTTGTTTTAAGTCATTATTCAAACTGATGAATACTATTTTATTATATTATTATTACTTTTAAAAAAGTATATTTTAGGCGAGTTTAGTTATTAAACAGTATAGTATTCTTCAGAACATTTTTTCTAAATATTTCTTTTTTTTTACTACATACATCATATTTTTTTTTTAATTTCGGTTCTTGAGAGTACTGAAATGAATTGAGTAATTATTATTAAGTTTATACCTTTTACTAGATTTATCTATAGTTTTTGCTTAAGAAAGTTTTGAAATCAATCAAGCAATCGTCGAGTACTTCTGTATTCAAATAATTCTTTTGAATAATCTAAAATTCATGAAATATTTACAGTTTCGGCTGAAGAAAGTTTTGAAATCAATGAAGCAATCGTCGAGTACTTCTGTATTTAATTCTTACTTTTTAATAATATAAAATTCATAAAATGTTCAATTTATATTCTCTTTAATAGACGAATATTTGGAAAAACTTTGCTAAATAATTTTTGAAAAAAAGGGATTATTGAGATGAAGATAGCGATAATAGTACACATCGAAATTGAAAAAAAAATGATTTATCAGATCAACTTATTATTCCATTTATAAGTGAATTTACTACTTAAACATTGATGAACTATACTTGATCTTAGTGATATCTATTTTATTTTATTCCTGATGAAAGATTTACTTAATAAACAATTTCCGAAACGATTAACTTCAAAGTTTCGGAATAATTTTCTATTTAATATGCTACGGTTAAAGACCAAAATTGTGCAATTTTATTTCTAAAAACTTGGCAGAAGAGTCATTAGCTTCTAACAACTTATATTTGAGAATTTGCTGCCATCAACTTCAAAATTATTTATGCCTTTTTAAAACTTTCAGGGAAGATACCCTTTTCAATTGTAATACTTTTAATAAAATAAAATTATGCATTCTCTATCTCATCACACTATCTTTTTATTTTCAAGTGCTGTAAAATATATTAAATTTTACTAAATACCTACAAAAGAACTTGCCAGGCCCGTGGTTTAATATTTTGTTGGTGAAATGATCAATGTATGTGAGTACTGCTTTATAATTGAATTGTTAGCTAATTCAAGTGTGTTGAATAATAAATAAAAATATGAATCTATAAACCAATTGTGTACATGTACAATTTTTATCTGTCGCAATATATTGTCAATGTAAAGGAGTAAAAAAATTTAGTCTTATAGAATATGCTTTCCCAATTTTCTATGTTCTAACTTTTTAAAATAAAAAAGGATAAATACTAAGTTGTATATAGTAAAGTTCAAACGTTAGGATCAATCCGTATTTATTATTATGTAATGGTTAACATGATCTACTAATTTTTGTATTTTCCATTTATATATATATATATATATACACCTTTCAATGATTATTTACAGCCGATGGATAGTAGTTTTCTATATTCAAAGAATATTATTAAGAACATTAACATTCCGCTCAAAATATTGTACAATATATTTTTACATCATGGTGCGTGTGATTTTTTTCTGTATTATATTGATAGAAAATATTTTATTTAATATTCAACGATAAAGAACAAAGATACATCCTAATACAATGAACAAAATTCCATTTTGACCTCGAAAATTATTTTTTGTAATGCATGCGATGTAATACGAAAAAAAATTCTTAGTTTTCTCTCACTTATCTTAACTATATAAACCTTTCAATTTTTAACTATACCATAAAATATTAAACCATGGGCCTGGCAAGTTCTTTTGTAGGTATTTAGTAAAATTTAATATATATTACAGCACTTGAAAATAAAAATATAGTGTGATGAGATAGAGAATGCATAATTTTATTTTATTAAAAGTATTACAATTGAAAAGGGTATCTTCCCTGAAAGTTTTAAAAAGGCATAAATAATTTTGAAGCTGATGGCAGCAAATTCTCAAATATAAGTTGTTAGAAGCTAATGACTCTTCTGCCAAGTTTTTAGAAATAAAATTGCACAATTTTGGTCTTCAACCGTAGCATATTAAATAGAAAATTATTCCGAAACTTTGAAGTTAATCGTTTCGGAAATTGTTTATTAAGTAAATCTTTCATCAGGAATAAAATAAAATAGATATCACTAAGATCAAGTATAGTTCATCAATGTTTAAGTAGTAATATTCACTCATAAATGGTATAATGAGTTGATCTGATAAATCATTTTTTTTTCAATTTCGATGTGTACTATTATCGCTATCTTCATCTCAATAATCCCTTTTTTTCAAAAATTATTTGGCAAAGTTTTTCCAAATATTCGTCTATTAAAGAGAATATAAATTGAACATTTTATGGATTTTATATTATTTAAAAGTAAGAATTAAATACAGAAGTACTCGACGATTGCTTCATTGATTTCAAAACTTTCTTCAGCCGAAACTGTAAATATTTCATGAATTTTAGATTATTAAAAAGAATGAATTGAATACAGAAGTACTCGACGATTGCTTGATTGATTTCAAAACTTTCTTAAGCAAAAACTATAGATAAATCTAGTAAAAGGTATAAACTTAATAATAATTACTCAATTCATTTCAGTACTCTCAAGAACTGAAATTAAAAAAAAAATATGATGTATTTAGTAAAAAAAAAAGAAATATTTAGAAAAAATGTTCTGAAGAATACTATACTGTTTAATAACTAAACTCGCCTACAATATACTTTTTTAAAAGTAATAATAATATAATAAAATAATATTCGAAAGCTTTGAAGAGATCTTATTACATTCGAAAATTAAAAGATAGTGTAATGATATTTTTATGAATTTAATATTATTTTAAAAAGAATAAATTGAATACAGAAGTATTCGACGATTGCTTGATTGATTTTCTATATATACATAAAAACATCAGTATGTATAGATATAAAAATACATGGTATTTTAGTAGCGCCACTGGGATTGGAATTCATAGATCCAACTCAAGTAACACCGTCGCTTGAGTTGGTTCTATAAATTTCAACCTTAGTTAATTGATGAAGACAGTGACGGAGATTAAACATTCAAGTCAGCTATTAAGAAGGGGTCGAACTATCTGTCTTTGTCTAATAGCGTTTTTCATCATTTATGTAAACACTATCCGGTATAACAAGAAAAAAATAGCAGCCCCCGCTAGATATTAGTATAATAAGTAAATTTTGTAATAATAACCAAATTTTTTCACTGCGTAGTTTTTGAATAATTAGAGACCTACCAAAAAAAGATAGGTTATATTCTAGATTGCTAGTAGGTCTCTAATTAATCAAAAACTATGCGGTAAAAAATTTGGTTGCTATTACAAAATTTACTAATTATATTAATATCTAGCGGGGGCTGCTATTTTTTTCTTGTTATACCGGATATTGTTTACATAAATGATGAAAAACGCTATTAGACAAAGACAGATAGTTCGACCCCTTCTTAATACGTAAAGGTATTATGTTCACCTGTATTAAGTAAAGATAATATTGTTAGATATGACAATGCCACACCGCAATTCTAGCACAATAGTGCTACCCACGCACGTGCACGGAAGAAAGTACTGCGAGTACGTTGCATCCATAGGCCAACAGACTGCATGCAATTATTTGCCTCAATGGCTTATATTACCATGACTATTTTTCTTTTTTTTAAGACATACCACAATATTTGAAAACATTTCCAAATATATATAAGAAATGTATTTTTGCCATTCTAACCCTAAAATCGCAACTTCGTTGTTTTTTTTGGCTCTCATGGCAAAAAATACGGTTTGCAACTGGTATGAAAAGGTTTTTCTACGAAACTCGTTGAGACCCTCGTCTTCGGCTTGGGCCGTAAACTTCTCGTTTTGTAAATAAAGCCTTTCCATACCTGTTACGAAATGTACTATTTTTCCTGCACTACCAAATAAGCAAATTGAATTTTGTGCTCTGACTCATCTAAGTGATTAAAATCGCATTTTGAGGAGCAAGTAATTATTTTTTAAGTTATGTTGGGCTCTTAATGCAAAGAAAAAAATTCCACTGAATTATAATCACATAATATGTTGTTAAAAGTCATTTTCAGTCGTTAAAACGCAAGAACAAAAAACAAAATGCTGTATTTTAGTGCTCAAATCAGCAAAAAACGGGTTTTCTCATTTTTCAATATGGCGCACCAGTAGAATAAAATCGACGAAAATATAAAAAATTTGTATTCTTTTTCGCTGTATAAGATTAAATAAAAAATATTTATGTTATATACTTAAATGCAGTGTGATAAACTATACTTATATAAATTTTCAAGTCGATTCGTTAATTAGAACGCGAGATATAAAATAAAACGTGAAAAATAAGGTTTTAGGGTCGCTAGCTAGGGGAAAAATTATTTACGTCCGTGGATCACCCTGACCCTTTATTTTGTGCCTAAACAAATGCTTTTATCCTTATCAGGAGTGAAAAAAAACTAAGGGCATTTCGCCTATCTTGACCCATGATACCCTTTAAAAAGTCGCATGTTAAGAATAATTAAAAGACTACAAATGAAGGACGCAAATGATTCTATGTTTGATGAAAGCAGCTCTCAAAATGGAGATGACTAGGCTTTTCTTTTCATCATCATTATTTTCTAGTTATTGAATAAACATGAGTCTTAAAGATGAAAACTATAAAATGCTTCGTGTTCTTTTTTGGATCGCACGAAGTATAAACAAACGTAAAATTTTACTACCGTCCTTACTCAGAGATATAGACTTATTCTTGTGTGTTGAATCATGGTTAAATGATTTACCAAATCTAACAAATAAACACCAACCCTGTAAAAAAATCGGACTTATTCAAGAGGAGGCGATATTTCAATCGTGGTTAAGAAGAACATCGCTTTTCAAGAAGTACCCACATATTATCCAGACCCTAGTTTTGAACTGTGCAAAATAAAACTTACAAATACAATCCCTGCAATCGACATCATTGTTGAGAAAGAACACCGATCCCCGGGTGTTCTTTCTCAACAAGCTTATGACTCCATTATCTCTACTTTAGGCATTAACACCTTATCTTTATTGATAGGAGATTTTAATGCACATAATGTTCTCTGAAATTGCTCTAAAAGAGACCCTTTATTTTGTGCCTAAGCAAATGCCTCTATCCTATTTAGGAGCAATAAAAAATTAAAAGTATTTCATCTACCTTATCCCAGGAAACCCTTTCTGTCGTCGATAAATTTAGACACTTTATTAACCCTTTCAGTCACGAATTATGTTCGCAAAAACACGTATTTTCTATCATACATTAATTTTTTAGACTTATTTACAATCATATATTCAAAATATATCATATGATACTTATAAAACGAACACTCATTTATATGAAAATGCAAAAAGAACAAAGATTAAACTTAAAGTGCGAATTAAACAATAAAAAAAAGAAAATGAAAAAGGGTGCCAATATAGTGGCTCCTGTGACTGAAAGGGTAAAGCATCTTTATTAGAGCGATAATATCCTCAACATGTAGTGCGGCAAAACCGGGAATGTCAGTGTGACCGTATGAGTCTTGTAAAAACATTACAAAATCACTATAGTTCAGTGGAAATGTTTCTGTGTTACTTTCAAGAAACTCCTTAGCCGGCATAACCTGTGCTACCACCTTTATTTCCGTGATTGCAAGTCTAGGCTTTTTCCTAGTTTTTTTTCATATTTCTTTGTTGGAATCTTATTTATATTTATTTTTGCATCGTCGATATTTGTATCTATATTGGTAGAATTTGAAGAGACCGTAGAAACAGCAGATGAAGTTGAAGAGAGAGGCCTTTTAAAATGAGTGTAAGGTATATTATCAATATTGATTTTTTTTGCTACACTTGATTTATTTTGAATATCTTGTTTTTGTGGATCTAACGTACAGACATTGTTTAAACTTTCCTTTGTTGTTATATCGTCTGTTACATTAGAATTATCTACTCTTATCTCACATTCTCTATCTTGATTTTCATTGTTTGCTTTCGGTAATTCTGGAAAATTCTGAGAATAAGTGCCTTCCGTATTATTTAATATGTTGTCATTATTTTGACTTGTTAAATTTGTAGGGCACTGTTTGGCTACATGGCCTGTTTCTTTACAAAAAAGCATTTCATGGTGTCTGTCGAAATAAAAATGCGAAACATATTATCTTCATAGTTCACTTGTATAGATTCTGACACTAGAGATAAGCTTTCTTGTTTTAAAAACACTTGGCGTCGAAAACTAACTATGTGAGCACAACCAGGGACAGAGACTCCTGCACTTATAGAGGTGACCTTGGATTCAAGCTTTGTTTGTAAGTCAGACAGAGACTCCTCTAGGAATTCATGTGGTATCGAGGGTCTTATATTAGACAGAATGATACGTTTAGAACGTGCTATTAAAGGACGGATGTAAAGTACTTTGTTGTCTAGTTGTATACTTTTACGAGCATCAATAATATTATCTGTTAACTTCTTAGAATTGAAATGTGTACATATTCTATTTTTTGAGATTCTTGATATTGCAATTATTTCTTCGCTTTTCACTAACTTTAGAATTTTCAATATATAATCATTAAGGGTACAGTTTTACAATGAGTCGAGTACAACGGCTTGCTCATCTTTGGAAAATCTGTCTGACTCAGTAACTGACGAGTAACTTTTTTTCTTGACTTGACATATTTATAACGGCTTCTTAGGAAGCAGAATGGCTTCCTCCATGAGGAGCCATTTTCAGCTGCTTCCAGCACCTTTTTTGGTTTACCAAAATCTTCCGTTCGTACAGCTATATAGATATCGGTACACAAACCAACACAACGCTTCTCATACACTCGCGATTCACAACAGAGTGACAAGAAAGAACTCCGAACTCAATGTGAGCCAACTTGAGCTCCTATAATATATATTGTTTTATAAAAATATTTTTTAAATTATTTTCGATATGAAATAATTTTGTTTTAATTTAAATTTAATGACAAAAAGATAATCTGTTATATGCAAAATGATATATAATTCTGCATATAACGGATTATTTAATATTTCTATTTAAGGTTGTATAGGTTATACAGTCTGTGTCAAAAATTAGTTTTTCAGAAAGTCGTCTATATTTTTTGATAGAAAGTGATTATTCAATTTTCAGCTTAGTAACTTATTAGATAATATTAAAGAAACCATTTTAAACTTTGTTTCATTTAAATATAATGAATTATTAAAGAGTTATAACATTTTAAAGTTTATAAATTTTACACAAATCTAATGCAATAATAAATAATAATGCCAAACTTTCAAAAATGATTTTATTTGACTGCAACAAAGTTTATTTTGTTCAGTTTAAAATTTAGAATCTATTGACGAGGATGAAATTTTGATTTTTATTTTTTATTAATATTTATTGCTAATTTTCTATGATAAAACAGTAAGTATACCGTCTGAGACATATACATTTTTTAGCAGAAAATTAGTAATAAATTTTGATAAAAAATAAAAATCAAAATTCCATCCTTGTCAATAGATTCTAAATTTTAAACTGAACAAAATAAACTTTGTTGCAGTCAAATAAAATCATTTTTGAAAGTTTGGCATTATTATTTATTATTGCATTAGATTTGTGTAAAATTCATAAACTTTAAAATGTTATAACTCTTTAATAATTCATTATATTTAAATGAAACAAAGTTTAAAATGATTGCTTTAATATTATCTAATAAGTTACTAAGCTGAAAATTGAATAATTACTTTCTACCAAAAAATATAGACGATTTTCTAAAAAACTAACTTTTGACACAGACTGTATAGCCCATACAACCTGAAGGGAATGTAAAATACCGACATTACAGTTTTACAAATTTTTCATCCTTAATTCAAATTTTTTAAAAATATCTCTACTCTCTAAATATAATCCAGTGGAATTCCAATAAAGTCCAGTGAAATTTTCTTGGGTGAGTGAAATTTCGCTGAATGAAATGACCTGGGACTCTTGTCCGGACCTCAAGGGGACTTGAATGGATTTTCTCCGGATGAGCTTAATGCGCAGCCGGTCTGTGGCACAGTCGGTAAGAGCATTGGATTCGTATTCTCGGGGGACCGTGGATCGAATCCCGCTCGCGGCTGTTTTTCAAGCAAGCACCTCTGTTTCATGTGCTTTGTTCCTATGAACACACTTACGAGCTCCGTCGTTAAAGGACGAAAAGTAACTCAGTTGCTTAAGGCAGCTGGCTTGCGTCCTAGTGGATCGGGGTTTTGACTCCCTGGGAAAACTGGGAAAAACAATTTTCGTAGTTTTCCGTGGGGAAGAGAACCCGAAGAACACAAAACACAAAATAGAGAGTTCTTCGGAACAACACAAAAATTAACAATAAAAAGTCCCCTCGGGGCATAAATTGATGATGGCCTATGATGAAAAATCAAAAGGCCAATAAAAAGAGAAAGAAAAGAAAGAAAGAAAGAGCTTAATGCGCACTTTTCGGGGGTGTCAGTCTCGCCGCACGATGATAATGAGGAATGTAAGAGAATTCTTTTCCAGTGTAGTGAAAGTGGCTTTCCCTTCAAACCAATTAATGTTACTGATGTAGTCCTTGCAATTTCGCATTTTTCAGGCTTGTGGCGAGGATGGCATTCCGCAGAGCGTGATACTCAAGGCTTTACCGTTTATCGGAGAACATCTTGTGACTCTGTTCAATTCCTCTTGCCTTTGAAAGCGTGCACGCATTGTGCCATTAAAAAAGTGTCCTGCACCAACAATGCCTGAAGATTTTAGGCCCATAGCAATCTTATGTTTTCTTTCAAAGGTCCTGGAGAAGATTGCCCATGACCAATTGCAAGAGTATATTACGACACATCAGATACTTGACTCTAAGCCGACTGGTTTTAGAAAGCATCACTCAACGCAGACTGCCATACTTAAACTTACTGACGATATAAGATCAGGTCTAGATAAGAAACTTGTCACGCTACTACTTCTGTTTGACTTTAGTAAGGCATTCGACACGATCTCGTACTCCAAATTACTTGCAAGGCTGAGATCGATGAGGTTTTCCAGGGCTGCACTTGAGTGGATTAGCTCCTATTTATCAGGTAGGAAACAAATGGTAACACCCTCGACCCCGGTTGTGTCGAGCACCTATTATATGCAGATGACCTGCAAATTTATACGCAGGTCTCTTATGAGGATGTGAATGAAGCTATTGGTATTCTACAGAGGGCGGCCAAGGCGGTGTCGGAGTGGGCTGTTGATGCTTCTCTCACACTAAATGCAAACAAAACTAAGGCGATCGTTTTGGCAATGGTCGATTTATTAATGACTTTTATGCTGATGAACCAAGGACGATTGAGCTTGAGCATGGTGTCGGCATATCTTTCTCTGATACCGTTACGAGCCTTGGTGTTGTGCTTGACTCTAAGCTATCATGGGAGCCACATATTAATATGCTGACTAAGAAGTTTAATAGAACTATGTATGGCTTACTGTTTTTTCGTCGGTATACCACTGAGGCTCTGCGCAAACAACTCGCAACCGCCCTGCTGTTTCCACATCTCGATTATTGCTCAGTAGTTCTGCTCGATGCCTCACAGAAGTTGAAAAGACCATTACAAAGACTACAAAATTCATGTGTGAGATATGTATTAGGCGTGAGAATGTGCGATCATATCTCTCCTCATAAAGCTGCGCTGGGTTGGCTGCGTACTGATGCGAGGAGACAGTATTTTATGGCTGTACTTATGTACAAAATCGTGCGCATGAATACTCCCGAGTATCTAGTGGGTCTCTCCACTAGATATGTACCTAGGGTAGCCACTAAGGGAGAGATTAAGGATTTCGCGGTGCCCTTCATGCGTAATGAGACTGGAAGGAATTCCTTTCAAGTTCAGGATTCGCATTTTTGGAACTCCCTGCCTGCTGATATAAAGAATCTTCCATCGCTCAGCAGGTTTGAGTCAGCTCTGAGGGGGTACTTGCTCGACCTCCAATAAACTAAATTTTATTTTTTATTTATATGTTAATTTATTATAATGTGACGTCCCGTATATATACTCTTTTGCTTAAGGTGTAATTGTATTTATTGGCTGAATGGTTAGTGAGTGAATGCTTTACTTGTTTTTATTATTTGACTGCGTTTTTGTGCTACTGCATACGCTTTCATATTTTATTGCATTATTTATCAAATTTCATTTTGTATTTTGAATAAAAATTTTTATATACTATGACTGATAGATATTGTATGACTGACTTCTAATTTATAAGATTGTTGCGTGTATTTTACTATTTTTTTTGTATCTGTGATATCACTTCTTTTGTTGTGACTTACTTATTCAGTATTATTAGGTTTAGTAACTGACTGTGATATCAATTGCAATATTCTGTATTTATACATTGTTTTATGTGCAATATTTTATATTTATACATTGTTTTATGTGCAATATTTTTATATTTATACATTGTTTATGTGCAATATTTTTATATTTATACATTGTTTATGTGCAATATTTATTATTATATTTATGAATTGTATTGCACGTCTTTTGTATAATAAAATGATATACAATAAATAGTATCTATCTATCTATCTATCTATCATTATTTGGATTTCAGAGAAAATATCGCTGTAATTTCTGTGAAATAATTATAAGATAAAAGAATGATAGACAAAGGAGAAATTAGTTTCTTCTTTTTAAGTAAAATACAATATTTTAATAATACTTATTTAAAGTATTAATTTTTACAATAATTTAAGACTATCAAAAAATACCTCGCTCCTAACGTCGCTCGGTTGAATTTTCATATACAGTAGACTCTCGATACAAGGGTATCGACGGGGCTGTAGGAGAGGAAATTTATTGGAAATTCTCTTATAGGAAGAGTCCCCAACACGTTCGAGTTAAGAATTACAGCTCCGCCCACTGTCTCGTAGTGTAAGTTTAATTTAACGTGCGTGTATACGAAGTAGACGCAGTAGCCACGCCTACTGATGCGTGTGGAATAGACTAGGGTTTTTTTGTTTAGCCATGTCTTATTCTATCGCTATACTGTGTCTTTCTCACTTACATAGTTGGTGGGGGAACTGACATACTTAGACTCGATGGAGAAACAGCTCGGATTTCCTTATATCGCGATCCCTTGTATCGAGAGTCCACTGTATTATATTATTATGTATAAATTAGCCAATTTTAAAATAAAATAGAATTGCCGCAACTTATGAATTTTGATATTCTAGTTTTGTACTAGATTAAATTTTTATATTTTTATAAAAAAGATTAATTGAAGTAACAATGTGCATAAAAATTGTTTAAATACAAATTATATCATGATGAATTAAGAATTTGTTCTACTAAATTGGATTAGAATCAATGAAAAAATATAATAGGAATTCATTCTTTTTTATCACGTGTTTCAATCACGAACCATGAAATAATCGAAAACGGTATTTGACGTTTACTAGAACTAACAACTGCACAAAGAAAGGAAAGTATTGTTAAAATAGTTTCTAAATCAAGTATATCTAATTTATGTACTAAGATACTTAAAAAAAGAGTGGCAATATAATTTCAAGTAGTACTATAGCTTGAATTTTAGGGACCAATGATGGTACTATTATATTACGAAGTAAGAACGTAAATTTGCGGTGCTTAGTGTCTTTTTTTAGAACAAAGACTGATATTTCACCTACTCGATTCAAGGGCAATATTTCGCAGAAAATGTAATTATTAATCTCTTTTCGGGCGGCTTTTCCTGTTACTAAAATTAAAAGTTATAGAACATAGAATTATTTACATAATATACAACACTTTAAAATTACCAATAATTAATATTTTAATTCGTGATATTTAAGGAATAAAACGATACATGTTTATCTTCCATATTCCGTTTTAAAATAGTTACTTTTGAGTTTTGAATTAATTATTAGTAATTTAAAATTGATGTATATATTATATGATTTACATTATATTTATCAACTGTTGAAAATTGTTACACAATTTAACGAGTTTTACGTTGATAGGTATTAATTATATTAAAGTTTTTCGCTCCGAACGTCGCTCGGTTAAATTTTCTTTTATAATATTATTATGTATAAATAACTAATTTTAAGTAAATAAGAATTAATTAATTTAAGTTAATTTTGAGTACTGAATAAAATTAAAAATAATTTGATGAAACAATATAAAAATATATGTACACATGTGCTTAAAGTAAAAAAGCGTATAATTTATTTCATCAAGTGACTATTTCTCAATTTACTTCCATAAGAAAAACAAAGATAGTACGATATTTGATATAAATAAACTGAGAACTGGGAACTGAGTAACGACCATAATTTCCAGACCTTAATATATGACCTTGAATTTGAATTATGAAATTAATTTTTACGTGAAACATGCTTTAAAAAAATTCTGTGTTTATTTCTTATAAAAATATCTTCACAAATGTATTTTATATATATAAAATACGAAATTTAAATTAAAAAACCATAAGATTAAAATACACATTTTTGGTTAATTTTAAATTTGAATATTTCAGAATAATAAAATAACTATTTGCAATTACTTAACAATCCTTTTTGCATCTAATATAAAATTTTAATGAGATACAAATATGACAAAGTGTATGTATCACAAGTAAGGTTTGCATATCATAAATATTATAATTTTTAGAAAATTCTTGATATTAATAAATTATTAATTTAAATAATTAAATATTTTTTCATTGATAACAAGTAACCTTTCAAATATAGTTAAAATAATACTGTAAATGTCAAACAAATAACATTTTCATCAAAATAAATTTCAACGCTATAATTATTAAAATAAACATTTTTATTTAACTACAATTATTTTTTTAATATATGTATTAAAAAAATAATAATTTTATTTGATGAACAGTTATATAACTATTATATATTTATAATTGTATGACTAAATTTATTAAATTAAAATTTTATTCAGTTATCATTCAGAGAATAAAGTATTTAAATTAGTTTTCATGAAAATATATTATTCAAAAAGTTACTTGTAAACAATTTTTTATAAATGACATACATTTAACCTTAATTACATTTTCATTTGTACACGTGTTAGTATTTAAATAATTTGTCATTTATATAAAAATTTTTAACAAATAAATATATTAAAATTACGTTTTAATATATTAAAATTATATTTACCTTAATTACATTTCCATTTGTACACGTGTTTGTATTTAAATGAATTGTCATTTATATGAAAATTGTTAACAATTAAATATATTAAAATTCATTTTATTAAAGCAATATTATTTTTAATAAGAGAAACATATTAATTTTTAAAATACATCAAATTACCTTATTTGAAAAATTATCATTACATGATATAAAAATATTTTTTTTAATATCGTTTGAACATAATTCTTATGAAATACACTTAGAAAAAATTATTTATTTGATATTAAATTTTTTAAGCGAAGCTTTTATACGGACGTTCTGGGCGCTCGCCGCGTGACCACTCTATCCGTGCTAAGCGTCAGATTTTAAAAGCGTTACGCGATATATATAGATATATATAGGTATACAGAGTGGCAGTTGCGGCGCGCGTGTATACATATCGTGCCAGCTCGTGCACACTGCCTTCCATCCCCACCTCACCCTAACTCAGTGTGCGTGGCCTTCTGTCTCTTTCTCACTCATATCAATCATCACTTTCTATCTCTTTCTCTTATATCTGTTGCGATGTGCTGTTTCATTTATCCCGCTTTCTGTCGATTGTTAATAAATCCTGTGAATTGTAATTCCGTAAGAATAGAATTGAAAAGTTTTTCATCATATTTTAGTTACCATCAACCGATAGTTACTTTGGTACAATATAAAAATGAGAATAGTGGTGTACAAATTACTAAATGTACTTCTGATGGACATACAAATTTATGAATGATTCTATTATTGTATGTTAAAACTTTGTACATAAAACCAATTAATAAATCTTATCATACAAAAATTACAGTATTCAAATTATTTCAACATTTTTACTACTTGAAGGACAAAATACGTAAAGGAAAAAAATTAAGACTTAAGAGTCAGCTGTATACCGACACAGTTACCTGTTTTACCGAATCTATTTAAAATTCATTTTTTATAAAAACTAATAGCTTCAGGCAAAAATAAAGAGATGGTTTCGATTCGTGTAATAGAAAGCAATATTTTCTCTGATAAGAATAATTTAATTCTACCGCTTTATTTTCAAGAAAAGTTGGAATAACTTGGAAATCCCATTATTTGACACTAATTTCTAATTTTTTAAGTTATTCCAACTTTTCTTAAAAACGAAGCAATAAAATTAATTCATACTAATCAAAGAAAATATTACATTTTATTAAACACATCGAAACCATCTTTTAATTTTTGCCTCTTGTTGCTAATTTTGGGAAAAAAGTCAATTTTTTAATTAGAAAAGGACAGAGATACAGCGGACTCTTAAGAAAAAATAAAAAAAATAAATATTTTGGGAAATAAAAAAAAATAAATATTTTGGGAAATAAAAAAGAAATACATTTAAAGTAAAATATACGCCCAAAAATGCAAGGCTACAGCGGAGCTCTCTTCACGATTAGAAGAAGAAAAAAAGAGAGCTCTGATGTAGCCTGGGCCTAGTTTTGGGCGTGTATTTTATTTTTTTTTATTTCCTAAAATATTTTTTTTTTTTATTTTTTCTTGAGTCTTAATTTTTTTCCCTCGCGTATTTTTTTCATTATTTCTTTTAACGCTTAGTTCCTACGCTTTATACAAAGCTTCGCTTTTTTCGGGCGTCCCTAGACGGCACTGTTGTTTTTTTTTTAATAGTCAATTATAAAGATAGGAAAATATATGAAATATGAATAATTTTTTCTTATCATGTCTATAATTATGAGTTTATATTTATGAACCGTCTAGATAGAAGTGAAATTTTCCCTCAAAAAGTAAACATTTCAAAAGAAACTTTACTTATTATTTGCAAAACACATTATAAATGCGGAAAAAAATATTCTGTAATATCACTCTAAAATTTGTATTAAATATGATCATTGAAAGTGCAATTATTTTATTATGTTGAATTTGTTGTCAAAGTTTGATTATATTTCACTATGAAAAGATATAAAAATTAACTGTCATATTTAGCTGATGTATTTTCATTCTATTTCTGAATTTCTATAAAAGGAATGTATTAACTTGTACACAGTTAAAAATTTTTCGGAACTTTACATCGCTGAGCATGGTAAGTATCGGGACCCTTGCCAAGCGTGTTAAATACACATGAAAACCGGTAAAATTACATAATCCATCGTTTCTAACCTACATTCGATATAATTTAATAAAAAATATACGTTGAACGTTTATTACTCATGACACTATGAAATTTGAAAAGATTATTTAACAACTTTATGTTAATCAATTAATAAGAATAAAATATTTCTTGTTGTGTTTACAATGTGTTTCTATTGTCGCGAAAGTTCACGTATTTCATGTATTTTTACCGGACAGCCATGTTGATATTGAAACAGTACACTGCTAAGTACAGGGAACATACCCCGATCATAGTAGGACCTACGCTCAGCGATGTAAAGTTATATAAAAATGTAACTTCACATCGCTAAAACATGTAATTATTTACAGGAAACTGGTATAGTTACGAGAAAATTTTTCAAAGTGTAGTATATACCATGATGATTATTTATTTAAATTTTCAAATTATTCTAATCATTAGTTTTCAAGATATTTAGATTTCTGATTCCAAATAAAAAAATATTAGTAAATAATATTGGAACCCAAACTCCTCAAACTAATGAATAGATTTATTTAAAAATTTAACTGAATAATCTTCGTGATACATATTATATGTAAATGCATCTCTTTATTCAAAATTTTGAAATACAATGGAAATATAGTCATATATATATTTATCGGCGCAAGTGTACTGTCCACTTTACATCTCCTTAAATAATATAAACTTATAAAATTTACATAATATTTTATAAAAACTATTAAAATGATAATCATATATTTAATATTATTTTAAACTATGAATAAAAAGTTTAAAAAATTATTATTAAGGAGGTACCTTCGCTTCAGTATGACAAAACAGATTTGGTCGAAACTATGCAAAATTGTTTGTTTTTATGTCTAAAATGCACATATAAAATTTCATGAAGATTTGTTATCTCGTTAATGAGAAATTAGAATAATTATATAACATTGGTTCTTATGGGGAAACGTTAATATTGTAGTTGATCTTAAAATTTACAAAACAGAATAGAATGAAATTTTTTGAGGGTAAACATAATATTACTGGCCACTTATAAAATAATTTTCAGAAACTTTCATTACTCTTACACAGAAATATAAATGAATAAATTATTCATTTATGTACGAATCTAGTTACTTTTATCGTACATAGTGGTCTAGGCGCCCAGAGGGTTTCGTATGAAGTTAGAGGTCCCACCAAGCAAGTAGGTGATTTATATGTATTTTGAGCTGCTGAATCAGAATTTGCAACTTGCTTTTCGCGCAAGTGGTCGAGTAATTTGTTATAAACAAATTGATTGTTTAAATGGCTATAGTTTATGAACTACAATAGATGCAGTGATTTTCTCTGCGAAAACTTGTTCTTTAATAAAAAAACAAAAAAAATCGTTATTGTTGCGTTTCGATTCGATAATTAGAACCAGAGATATGGCAAATATATTGCAAAAAAACATAGAGACGTAGCGGAAGCGCGGAACGCCCTGGTAAAAAACCTTATAATTCGACTACTAATTAATATTTTTTGAAGTTCAACGCGTGTTTGAAAAATGTCAGAGTCTCAGCTTTGATGATAAATTGTTATATATTACTTTTAAGTGTTAATAAATATGCTAGAATGATTAAAAGCAGAAAAAATTTTCAATTTTTCAGAATCTTGTTTGTTTATAACGAAATGATATACGTTAGTGAACAAAAAATTTCTATATTTTTGATAAAGAATGATAGGAAATTTGATCTAGTTTGAGAATCTGTCCGGTTTTTCAAATTTAAGTAAGTAGAACCTGAGATATCGCAAATTTAAGCTGTAGCGCCAACTCCTTGCAATACGACATATGTGTGCAATATGGCGATCGCTTTCCTTATTAAAAATTTTTCTATTATAAGGTAAGTAATTTCATTTTTTTGTAATACAATTAATTTTAACTCTGTATTAGGAAATTAAATAAAAATTAAATAAAAAAGGATTCAGCTGAAAATATATGACTCTAATAAATTGGAAAGTTAAAACAAATTTTTTGAATAAAATAGATTGTTGTTCTTTTTGCAATTGCAAAAAAATAAACAAATGTAAAAATACTCCATAAGTTAAGTAAATTGTTTACTATTATAGTAGAAAAATCAATGATTATTTAAAACCCTAAATCTACTTCATTTAAATGTATTATACACTTCGAGCATATACTACTGGAGGAAGCCTCCGAATGGCAGAAAGTGTTACAAGGCGAAGAGAGAGAAAGCCTCTATTTTGGTACGTGCTGTCTCTCTCTAGCCTGATTTGATTGGCTGCTTCTGTTTCCCACTAGGAAAGTGAGAGAGAGATATAAAATAAAGGCTTTTTCTCTCTTCGCCTTGTAACGTAGTTAATAGCTGAGAGGCTTCCTCCAGTAGTATATGCTCGAAGATTATACATCATTAATATTATGACAAAGTATATGAAATAGGGTCAAGTCATAAGTGATTTTATTAGAAAAGGGTGAGATTACTTACCTTATAATAACAGAATTTATAAAAAGGGAAGCGATCGCCATATTGCACACATATGTCGTATTGCAAGGAGTTGGCGCTACAGCTTAAATTTGCGATATCTCAGGTTCTACTTACTTAAATTTGAAAAACCAGACAGATTCTTAAATAAGATCAAACTTTCTATCATTCTATATCAAAAATATAGAAATATTTTGTTCGCTTACCTATATTATTTCGTTATAAACAAACAAAATTCTGAAAAATTAAAAATTTTTTCTGCTTTAAATCATTCTAGCTTATTTATCAACATTTAAAAGTAATACATAACAATTTATCATTAAAGCTGAGACTCTGACATTTTTCAAATACATGTTGAACTTCAAAAAATATCAATTAGTAGTCGATTTATAAGGTTTTTTACCAGGGCGTTCCGCGCTAGCGTTACGTCTCTATGTTTTTTTTGCAATATATTTGCCATATCTCTGGTTCTAATTATCGAAATGACATGCAACAAAAACGATTTTTTTTGTTTTTTTTATTAAAGAACAAGTTTTTGCAGAGAAAATTACTGCATCTATTGTAGTTCATAAACTATAGTCATTTAAACAATTAATTTGTTTATAACAAATTACTCGACCACTTGCGCGAAAAGCAAGTTGCAAATTCGGATTCAGCGGCTCAAAATACATATAAATCACCTGCTTGCTTGGTGGGACCTCTAACTTCATACGAAACCCTCTGGGCGCCTAGACTATAGCGAATGGTGGCAAAAACACATCATAACTTCAAATTTTCAAATTTCGTAAAAAGTGCATGTAAATGATTTGGACAGTAAAGATAATGATCTCAGCTCTTTCATTAATTTTAATTTTTTAGTTTAAAATAAAAATTATTTTTTTTTTTTTTATATTGATGCTAATTCTATCGAGTATGTGAAAATCACCATACAAGACATATATTCTTGGGGAGGGGAGATATTTAGTAACTTTTAATCAAATAAGCATATTAAAAATTTGACTCGAGTGGTGGACGAAGGTACCTCCTTAAGTGATAACTTATAAATAGTTATATTATTTCATTAAATACATTTCCAACTTGAATAATTATCGTCATGTCAAAACTAAATTTAATTAGCATTCAATACCACAAGTTATTTAAAAAATTCATTTTTCAAAGTTATTAAAAAGTTATTTATAAAAAGTATTCCTATATCAAAATTTCAAAATTCTATTAATTTAATTTTTTATTCTTTACATTAAAGATTTAGTTTTGATGTGTAAATTTTCTTGTGATATGCAACATATATATATATATATATATATATATATATATATATATATATATTATCTTATGGTTAAATATTTCATCACCTTGTATGAAAATTATTTTTTTAAAGTAAAATAATACAGTGAATAAACAAATGATTATAAAAAAAATATTGAAAACTGTAAATAACAATGAACAAGCGTTAGGCTGGAGATAAATAATGATTGTTTATTATTATTTATACATTTTTTAAATGTAGATACTGCAAATATCCGTAAATAACTGTAAATAAATTGAAGAATACCATTATTAGAAATAACTCAAAATAATTTTCATTTTAGTTCTTTTTACAACAAACTTTATTTAATGAATAAATAAATATATATATATATGAGGGACATTCCACACCAACTGGAAGAGCAGAAAAATAAAAATCTCTGAAACTCTAAGAATATATTCTTTTTGTAATCCAAAAGAAGTAAATAAATTTTCAAGGATTTAGATTAGAAGGACCAAGAGCTATAGATCCTTGAAATTTGGAAATTTTTCAAAATTTTTAAAAAGGTCCCAACTTAATCATTTTTTTTCTCTGAAAATTTTGATATTTTGAAGAGAGATTCATAAGAATACTTCTTGTTATAAATGAATAGCACAGTTTGCATGATTCTTCACAGAACCTGAATTTTGAAGTTTTCTATTGGTTCTTATATGTATTACATGGTAATTGAAATTACTCATGGTTCGCCACTTCAGAAATTTCTTTTCGCGAGCTTATTTTTTTCTATTTTACATAAACTTTAAAATGAATTTCTTATCATGTAAGTCAGAGACAACAATAAGGAGTTATGACAGTTTAAGATATATATTTTCATGTATAATTTATTTTCAATATAAAAATTAATCATAGATGAAAATATACATTATATTCAATATAAAAAATAAATGATACATTAAAATATATATTTCAGACTGTCATAACTCCTTATTGGTGGCTCTTTCTTACACAATCGAAAATTTATTCTGATGTTAATAAAATATAGAAGAAAATAAGCCCTCGAAAAGCAATTTCTGAAGTGGCAATCAATGAGTAATTCCAATTACCATGCAATACATGTAAGAACCAATAGAAAACTTCGCAATTTAGGTCTGTAAAAAATCATGCCAACTCTCCTCTTTATTTACAACAAGAAGTATTGTCATGAATTTCTCTGTGAAACATCAGGATTTTCAGAAAAAAAATCATAAAGTTGGTACTTTTCTAAAAATTTTGAAAAATTTCAAAATTTCAAGGATCTATGGCTCTTGATTCTTCAATCTAAATCCTTGAAAATTTTTTTACACATTTTGGGTAACAAACGGTATATATTCTCAGAGTTTCAGCGATTTTTATTTTTTTGCTCTTCCAGTTGGTGAAATGTCCCTATATATATATATATATATATATATATATATATATATATATATATATATATATATTCATATAAATATAAATGTATAATTGCTGAAAATAATCATTTTTATCGTTATATTATTTTTACAAATTTAATTATTATTTATTTATCATATAACAATTAATTCATAGCATTATTCATAATTTTTTTTATTTTCCAGCTTTTAAAGTAAAAAGGCAGTAAATTAAATTAGTTAATATAAAAGCAATTATTTTGTGAATATCTTTGGAAGAAGTTCATTGAAAATGAATTAAAATTCTTAAAAGAATTTTAATTTTCTATAATGGTTTTGACTGAGAAAGATAAATTGATTGTTAAAGGACAGGGATTGTATAGTGGAATTGCTTTCATGTTAACTGATATTCATATATTAGAATTTAATAATATTTGAAACCGGTTTACTTGATTTAACATGCAATTTTCTTTACCAATTTAAAGACCACAACATATTAAATCAGTACCGATTGATGGAGAATTTATACAGTCATTATTTTCCGGAAATTTGGAAAAGTGTCACCGGATTTCTGTGTATTATAATAATAAGGTAATTCATATATATGACAGTTTAAATCCTAAATATCTACCAGATGAGCATAAGATTTATATAAACAGATTTTTTCCAAACAAATCAGAATTGAGCATAGTATTCGAAACAGTACAATCACAAACAGATAATTATGATTGTGGCGTTTTTGCAATTGTTTTTGCTATTGCAATACTTGATAATTCAGGTCCATGTTGTTTAAAATATGATGTTTCTCTAATGAGATTACGTTTATCAAAAATTTTTAGAACGCAACAAATAAGAATGTTATCAGTTTTGCAAAATTATAATAATGTAAATATTAATTACGATAATCCACCGGACATGATAAGGTGGAGTTTCTGTCATGAGCGACGTCTAAATTAAATACTATTAAATTTAGATTTCACCGAGCTTGAACTATTAGAAAAAAACACACAAATGTATTTATTGGCAGAACAAAAAAAGATCATGGAAATGTATCGTAAACAAAAGAATTCGAATCATGAAACAATTTTGATGGAAATTGACGATGACATTTCGTATACAAATTTTTAAAAACCAAATACCGATATAATGGGAATCGATGAAATTCACTTAAATTATAACGATAATTAAATTAGCACAGTTGAGATTAAATTAAATGAGGAAAAAAAAGAATCAAAAGAAATAGATAAAAAATAAGCTTCATTTGTAACAGGACTTGAGAGCATGACGAAGCTGCCCGCCTTCTAATAATATTTCCAATCCTAACTTATGAATAAACGATGCGTTTAATCGTGTTTTTTTGCTACAAAGTAAAAATTTGTAAGATTAAACTCTAGTGTGGACAACTCAAGAAATCTACTAAAATATCATGCATACAAAGTTATAATGAAAACTTTCAATATATCGTATTTTATGGTTAGGTTTATCAAGTTTGATATCTAATTTCCAATCCAAGCTCATAAAAAAATAACAAGTCGAAATGATTTTTCATTTTTACAAAAATGATTGTATCAATATAGCTTTAGTGCGGACAAGTCATTATATTTGTTTAATTTATGAATTAAAAAAGATATTGATAAAATAAAAAAAGCAAAACTCAATTGCTGCAGCTCGGACATCGCGTTAATAGCAGGTCGTATATCTCTGTCCTTTTCTAATCAAAGAATCAATTTTTCTGCAAAAACTAATAATTGTAGCAAAAAATAAGGATATAGCCCCATCTCGTATAATAAAAAGCAAGATTTTCTTTGATGAGGAAAAATTATTTTTATCGCTTTGTTTTTAAGGAAACCTTGAAAAACTGAATTGTCCATCCTAACCTCAATTTTTTAAGTTTTACAAGGTTTTCTTTTAAATAAATCGATAAATAGTACATTATTGACCAAGGATGCATATTGATCATTCTCGGCGAGTGCGAACTTTTGGGGCCGAGCGTAGCGAGGTCTCGAAAGTTGCACGAGCTAGGATGATCAATATGCATCCATGGTCTAATATACTATTTTTTTGTCCCGAGGCCGAGACATTTAAAGTTTTTCCGTAGGACGCAAAATAGTCATTTTGCGGCCTAGGGCAAAAAAATAATTTTTGCTCATCAAAGAAAATCTTGCTTTTTATTATACGAGATGGGGCTTTCTTCTTATTTTTTGCTACGATTATAAATTTTTGTGAAATCAATTCTTTGGTTAGAAAAGGACAGATATACTCGACCTGCTCTTAATAGAAAAATGGTAACGAAACAATCACATAAATATAAAAAAATTTCAGAAAAAGACATTATTATGAAAATGCAAGAAAAAAAAAGTAATGATAAATTAGAACTAAGACGTGTTCAAGAAACTTTGCGTAAGGAAAAAGCTTATATGAAAATGAAAAAAAGACAACCAAATAAATATAAACAGAAATTAAAAAATACTAAGATAACAAAATTGCCATTCAAAGAAACAATGAGTACTGATAAATTGAAACAAATACGTGCGGATGAGGCTTTACACAAGAAAGAAGCTTATATAAAAATTAAAGAAAAACAACCGAAAAAATATGAAGAAAAATTAAAAAATGCTAAGACAACAAAATTGAAATTCAAGGAAACGATGAGTACTGATAAATTAGAACAAATACGTGCGAATGAGGCTTTACGTAAGGAAGAAGCTTTTATAAAAATTAAAGAAAAACAACCAGAAAAATAGAAAGAAAAATTAGAAAATACTAAGATAAAAAATTGAAATTCAAGGAAAAAATGACTATTGATGAATTGGAACAAATGCGTGCAAATGAGGCTTCACGTAAGAAAGAAGCTTATATAATTTTCAAGGAAAAAATTCTAGATAAATATGAAGAGAAATAAGGAAATACTAAGATAACAAAATTAAAATTCAAGGAAAAGATAAGTACTGATAAATTGGAACAAATACATGCGAATGAGGCTTTACGTAAGAAAGAAGCTTATATAAAAATTAAAGAAAAAAAAACTAAATAATATGAAGAAAAATTAAAAAATACCAAAATAACAGAAATAAAATCAAAGATAAAAAGGGTACTGATAAAATGAAACAAATACGTACAAATGAAGCTACACGTAAGAAAATGAAAGAAGCTTGCATAAAAATGAAAAAAGAACAACTAAATGAATATAAAAAAAATTGAAAATATTAAGATATAAAAAATAAAATCAATGGAAAATAGAGATACTAGTAAATTGAAAAAATTGCATGAAAAAGAAAAATTACGCAAAAAAGATACTTATAGAAAATTATTAGTGAACAATATAATGAATATGAGAAAATGGTACAAATTAATCAAAAATTGAAAAATGCCGATATTATTAAAAAACACAAGTAAAAAATGATTGCCACCAATCAAAAGAATTACGCACAAGGTGTAAACAAATAAAAATTGATGACAATAAACATGTTAATAATGATACTACAATAAATAAACCAAAAGATAAAAAAAAGCGAAAACATAAATATGATTCTTATCAATTAAAGATATTATTTATTAAGTGTTAACGATTAAAAATTGAGGACAATAATTATAATGAAAATTACAATAGTAATAATTATAATAACAATCATAATATTGTATTGAACAAAGTTATTGATAAAACAATAAAGGACAAAGTAGAAAAACAATTGGAGAAATTAAATGAAAAAATTAATTCGAAACTGATTGGTTGTATAGCAAATATATATTTCGATGAAAATCTCATATTCGAAAATAACATTGGTTCCATGACAAATACATGTGTTTATTGTGATGCGAAACATTTTGCTTTCGAATATACTAAAAGTAACGATTTCTCCAATTGTTGTCATAAAGGTGAAGTAGGATTGTTAGAAAATCCTCCTTACCCAGAACAATTAAGTTTTCAGCAACTAAATTAACGGAAGAAATTATTGATTTTCGACGAGATGTTAGATTGTAGAATGATGCTTCAGCATTCGCAAATTTTAGTACCAATTTCGATACATTGCCGGGTAAAGGACCACAAGTTATTATAATATGTGGACAAATTTACCATGATGTATATGCGTTACATCCTAATAAAGATGAAGCACGTAAATATGGACAATTATATATTTAAGATAATGAAATGGCAACGATTGAACGGAATAAGTTTAATATAAATTTAACATTATTAAAAAATTTAGATATTTTGATAAGAGACATTAACCCTCATGCTAAAGTCTATAAAGTGATGCTTAAAGTAGAAGAAGAAGAGCTACAATGATGTGCAAAAATCTATTGTCCTCCAAGAACTGTTACTATGTCTATTGTCGGCAATAATAATTTGAATAAAAATAGATATAATCTACCTACCTGTAATGAAGTTACTATAGTATATGTTGGAGAAGACGATCTTCCTCCTATTGAACGTGATATTGTCATTTACTCTAAGTATGATGAACCTATTAGTTTACCGACAATTAGCAAACATACAGACCCTATGACATGTCCACTTATTCATCCTAATGGTTGTTTTGGATGGATGCCAAATCTGAAAAGTAAATTTGGAAAATCTAATATTTTAAATTTTAAATTTCATAATTATAGATTTGGTGTTAGAAATGAATTTAATCCATTCCTTAATTTGGGGAAATTATCTCAACAGATCATTGTTGATGCGTTCGAAAAAGTTGAAACTTCCAGATTATATTTCATACGAAAAAAACCAAAACGTATTAAGAAGTGATTGTTACAAAGGTGTCATGGACTATTTACATAACAAAAAAAAATTGGATTCTTCAAAAATTGGAAAAATAGTAATATTACCGTCAAACTTTACAGGAAGTCCACGATTTTTAAAACAAAATTACATTGACTTAATGACACTTGTAAATTATCGTGGTAAACCTGACCTTTTTGTAACTATGACCTTTAACTCACATTGAAAAGAAATAACTGAAAACTTGAAAATTTATGAAAATGCAATAGATAGCCCAGATATTATAACAAAAGTATTTTATCAAAAAGTAGAACTCAAAAATTTAGTAATAAAAATGGGAATATTAGGAAAATGTATTGCATATAGTTATGAGATTGAATTTCAAAAACATGGATTACCGCATATGCATATGTTAGTAACAACTTACACTTTGATAAAAGTTATAAATTTGATATTCCCGAAAAAGTTAATAAAATAATAAGTGCAGAAATCCCAAATAGAGATATTTATCCATAATTATATAGTATTGTTAAACATTTTATGATACGCGATCCCTGTGGTATGCAAAATATAAATTGTTCGTGTATGGATAAAAATACGAAACAATGTACTGAATATTTCCCAAGAAAATTTATTATTACAACAACATTTAAATCCAATGGATATTTACTATACAAACGTAAAAATGATAGCGTCAAAATAATTCTCAAAAATAAATTTACAGAAAGAATCGCAGATAATGGATTTGTTGTTCCTTATAATCCTTACTTATTATTGAAACTTGATGCACACATACACGTAGAAGTTTGTTTCACTGTACACTGCATTAAATATTTATTCAAATACTGTTATAGAGGTCATGATTGTGCATACATTAAAATATATCAAGTAAATGTGGATTTTCAATCAGAAAATAAAGACATTTTTCAAAATGTCAATCGTGAAAATGTTGAATATGAATATGACGAAACCCAACAATACATTAATACACGATATTGATATCCACCTCAAGTAATGCACAGGTTATGAGAATATCCTTTACATGTTATTTCACATACTATTAAACGTCTAAGCGTTCATGAAGAAAATCAACCAAACGTATTTTTTAAAGAAAGAAAAGAATAAATAATCATGCAAAAAAATGTGGGAGCAGCATCTTTTAACAGCATTTTTTGAAGTAAATAGAGAAGATTTTGAAGCACGAAATCACTTGTATTCAGAGATATCAAATTTTTATACATTCGATGAAAAACTAAAAAAGTGGAATAAAAGAAAAAAAAAACCAATATTTAGTAGAATATACTTAGTAAGTCCAAAAGATAGAGAACGTTATTTCATTAGGTTATTACTATTACATGTTAAAGAAGCCACATCTTTTGAAGCTTTGCGTACTGTTGATGATGTGATGTACAATCCGTGTTATGAGGCAGCTAAGGCAAAACAATTAATTAATGAAGATGAAGAATGGGATAGATGTTTTGAAGAAGCATCTTCAACAGAATTCCTTTATATTATTTATAAATTATGTGCTTTCATTTGCGTTTTTCATAATCCTATAAATTCACGAGATTCATATGAAAAATATACAGATAAGTTATACAATCCTAAATACGAAAAAAATATAGGTGAAAATCTTGCATTGAATGTTATTAAAAATAATTTACAAGTCAATGGATTTTCTTTAAATGATTTCAATTTACCTAACATAAGCACATTTATAGAATAAGATAATAATTAAACAATTTTAAATCATAATAATAATATTCTTAATGAATTAGAAATGTAAATAAATTCTTTAAATGATAAACAAAGGCAAATATTTAACTCTACTATAAAAAGTTTGAACAACCAAAGTAAAGAAAAATATATTTTTATAGATGGACCAGGTGGAAGTGGAAAAAGTTATTTACTTAACGTTTTAATAGTTTATTTTAAATATCATACTATACATTATTTATATGTAGCTTGGACAGCTATAGCAGCAAATTCATTAGTCGATGGAAAAACCGTGCATACAACATTTAAACTACCGTTAAGAGGCCGCTGGAGTAAATTAATTAATTAATAATGAAATTAATTTTGATGCTTTGTTTTCAAAAAAAGTTTGAAATACTTACAAAATCATGAGTGAGGCTAGAGAATTAATTTGTTCTCAGTAGAAAAAATATTGTTTTTTACTGTACGAGTTGCGGACAACTATTGATTTCTAGTAATAACTACTAGTTTTCCCAAAAACCTACAATTTTTTATTAGAAAAGGATAGAGAGATACAATGTCCTCTTAAATATAACAGAGTGTACAACTTGTAATGTTAAGCCTTATTCTGCAAAAAGCAAACAAAGGGAACACAAATAATTATTTGGGATAAAATATCCATGACTTCAAAATTTGCTTTTGAAGCAGTCGTTCGTCTTTTTTAAGATTTATGCGATGTGAACCAACCTTTTGTTGGTAAAACTGTAATTGCATCAGGAGATTTCAGGCAAACATTACCAATCGTACGACATGGAAGCCATATGAACATTATTGAAAATTAAATTTAATTTAGTTTATTATGGTAGAATTTAGAGCTCAAAATATAGAGCCGAAGTAAATATAAAAATCCAAAAAATATTGGGCTCAGAAAAATATAGAGCCAAGAATACATAAGAACAAAAAAAATAAGATTTAAAGAAATATTGGGCCAAAAAAATATAGAGCTCAAGAAAATATAAGAACCAAAAAAATATAGAGCTTAAGTGAAATGAGAATAAAAAAAATATTAGGATAAAAAAAATAAAAGAATCAGACAAATAAAAAAAAATATTGCATCCAAAAAAATATAAGATTGAAAAAAAAGAAAACCCAAAAAAAAGTTGAAACACAATAAGGCCCAGAAAAATAAATGGCCCAAAAAAATTAGAGGCCCAACAAAATGAGGCCCAAACAAAATAGGACTCAAAAAAAAGTAGGTCCAAAAATCATAAGGCCTAGAGAAATATGGGACCAAAAAAGATATGGAAGCCAAGAAATAAGAGGCCGAAAATAACGAGGCCCAAAAAAAATAAAACTCGAAAAAATGTAGAGCCTAAAAAAATATAAGGCCCAGAAAAAATAGAGCTAAATAAAATATAGGACCTAAAAAAATTATAAAACCCATGAAAATATAAATTTCAGAAAAATATAGAGCCAGAGAATATATAAGAATCGAGAAAATATTTGGCCCAAAAAAATTAGAACCCAAGACAATATAAGGCTCGAAGAAAATAACACTTAAATAAAAGTCGGGCCCGAAAAGTATAAGACCCAGGAAAATATAGAACCAAGTAAAATATAGGACCCAAAAAAATCATAGAATCCAAGAAAATATAAATTTCAAAAAAATATTGGGCCCAAAAATATAGAGCACAGGAATATATAAGAATTGAATAAATATAAGACCCAAAAAAATATAGAGCCCAAGAATGCATAAGAATCGAAAAAATATTGGGCCCAAAAAAATATAGAGCCCAAGAAAATGTAAGGCCCAAAAAGAATATGAGGCCCAATAAAAATTGGACTCAAAAAAATGTAGAACCTGAAAAATATAAGGCCCAGAAAAATATAACTAAATAAAATATAGTACCCAAAAAAATTATAAAACCTAAGAAAATATTAATTTCAAAAAAAAATTAGGCCCAAAAAAATATAGAGTCCGATAATATATAAGAATCGAAAAAATATTGGGCCCATAATATATACAGCCCAAGAAAACATAAATTCAAAAAAAAAATATGGGGCCCAAAAAAAACATGAGACCTAAAAAATATAGAGCCCAAAAAACTATAAAAACCAAAAAAATATTGGGCCCAGAAAAATATTAGGCCTAAAAAAATATAGGGCGCAACAAAATATAAGGCCCTAAAAAATAGAGCTAAACAAAATATAGAACCCAAAAAAATTATAAAACCCAAGAAAATATTAATTCCGAAAAAATATTGAGCCTGAAAAAAAAGGTCCTAAAAAAATATAGAGCCCAATAATATATAAGAATCGAAAAAATATTGGGCCCAAAAAATATAGAGCCCAATAATATATAAGAATCGAAAAAATATTAGGCCCAAAAAATATAGAGCCCAATAATATATAAGAATCGAAAAAATATTGGGCCCAAAAAATATAGAGCCCAAGAGAATATAAAGTCAAAAAAAGATATGAGGCCCAAAAAAATATAAGGCCCAAAAAATATAGAGTCTAAAAGTATATGGATACCAAAAAAAATTTGGGCCCAGAAAAATATTGGGCCCAAAAAATATAAGGCCCAGAAAAATATAAAGCTAAATAAAATATAGGACCCAAAAAAATTATAGAACCCAAGAAAATATAAATTAAAAAAAATTATTGGGCCCAAAAAAATATAGGGCGCAAGAAAATATAAGGCCCAAAAAAATATAGAGACCAAAAAAATTCTGGGCCCAAAAAAATATTGGGCACAAAAAAATATAAAACTCAAAAAAATATGACCCAAAAAGATGCTTATGACTAATGAAGACTAATTATATAGGGTCCAATTAAAAATTGCTACTCTTATGACCAAAAGATTAGACACATTTAACAAATGCGGAGAACCGGAGAACTGGAAAACTGGAAAACCGGAGAACCGGAGAAACGGAAAAAAAGTGGTTCCACTTTAATATAATATAGGATTTATTAATATAGTACAAATTATTTCAGTGTTCAATTAATACCAGCAATTTAAATGTTTTAAAAATTATTAATATTGATTCAATAATAACAAAAAAAATTTCGAACGATTTTTTTTAAAACTTATGTACACTGAAAAAAAAGCCGAATGCACACGCTGCGAAGTCGATTGTTGTGAATGATTCAGACAACATTCGCAGCTATTAATAATGAAAAATCGCAATATAAGAGTGCGTAACAATATCGCAGCCAATCATTCCAACTTTCTGTATAAAAGATTACATTGATCGGAGCAGAGCGCTGCGACAACGCTTTGAACACACTTGCTTGATTAATAAATAACATTGAAAAAATGATAATTTTTCTCCTTCCTTTTATATTTTTTTTTTTAATGTTCATGTAATTATGTAAATTCATAATTTTGAACTATTTTTAAAAATTTATAATTTATAAATACAGTTATTAATGCTTTAATATCTTTGATTACTTTTTTTATTTTTAGATTTGTTAGGACATATTTAAGGTTAAATAGTTAAAAAACTATACTAATAAATCTATTAACAAATCTAAAAATAAAACAAATTCAAAATTGAGCAAGAAAATAACTTTTTTTAACAAACAATTTATGTGATTATGGATAGTAACATTTATGAAGTTATTACAAAACATTAGATCACCTTAATTATACTGTTCAAAATTTCATACGCAAGTTGTATTCACTTGCCGTAAATGGGAAAATATTTACAGATGATTTTTATGCTATTTTAAATTCTCAATTAATTTAGGTACACAATAAATAATTGATAAATATTTCCAAGTAAAAAATACTCAAAGCCTGGTAGAACTAAAATTTATTGGTAATATCGTCACTGCATATTTATGGATAATATCTGATAAAAATGCATTTGTACGTTTTTTTCAAAACAAAGTGCGTTTGAAGAAAGAAAATCTTATGATTGATTAAAAATGATTGTTTTAAATACTTTTCCGCAAATTCAGGTGTTTTTCGAAATTTTCTTCGTTATCGCTGAAATTTATTCGTTCTTTATAAAAAAATATTGAGTCAAGTCATTAAATATCAAATCAACTTAGGCAGTTTTTGTGTATATTCAATAGTAATTTTTCACCTGACAGGTAACTTAAAAAGTCTACATATTGTCATTTTAAAAAATTCAATCATATTGTACACGTTATTTTTAAAAAAAATAGTTCTATTAAGTTTTTACAATAGTTTGATACTTTTTAATAAAAAATTTATTAAAACATTAATTTAACCAAAAAATTTGACTAAATAAAAATATTCCATTACTTTGAATTTTTAACCACAAAATTTTTTATTTTCATTTTGGAAGCCAATTGGAACATATTCCCAGACTCATTGATTTTTATTATTTAGCCTTGTAAATTGATGTGAAATTTTTCGTATGTATATATATATATATATATATATATATATATATATATATATATCTACAAGTTCTATGGATTTGATGTTATAAGTAAGAGTATTATTTTATTATAATTTCATAAAATGGAATAAAATAATATATAAACGAAAATTATTTTCAATAAATTTCAAAGATATATTGGTACATCTTTAAAAGTTTAAACTTTAATTATCACTTTTTCCAATCAATTTTTAAACAGTGACTATTTTATTACATTAAAAAATACACAACTGTTTGCGAATAAATTATTCTTTTGTGAAACTATTAAACAAAATTCATTTTTTTAATAGCTATATTGCACGGTACCTTGAAAATTTCATTAATAGTATCAAATATTTTCTAAAAATGATATGAATGGTTTTTGCATGAATGGTATGGAAAAAGCAAATTTTCGAAGGTTCTCTCATTAAATATAATTTAAACTACGCAAATAGTTTTTAAGAAAACAAAAACAAAAAATTTAAGAGCTGGTCGAGTATATTCGTCTTTTTCTAATCAAAGAATTGTTTTTTTTTTACAATAACTAATAGAATCAAGAAAACGTTGAAAGACTCAAAATATATTTTATCTCTTATTTCTCATATTTCATTCATATACTGAATGTTTAAATTTAAATAAATAAAAATTGTTTAATTATTGTGATTTTAACTGTTAAGACGTGCGCATTTCGCAGTATCGAAGTCAGTTTAACTTAACAGTTAATTTATTTTCTCATTGTATAACATTGTGTAAAAATTCTTTCTTAATTTCAAACAAATATTTTATTAAAACTTTATTTTATGAATGCAATTACATTTATATCAAAAAATTTTAGATTAGATTTTTTAATTAAAACCTGTCTTATAATTATTTATATTATTTGTTCAAACAACATAAATTTTTAGTACTGTACAACAACAAATATTTTTAATCAAATGCTTTATATATTAGATTTAGCAAAACATACGGTCGAATGACCAGTTACCGTTCCTTCATGGTTCAGGCAGATACATTTCCTTCAATAAAACAAATCTCAAGGTGTCTCAAGGTCTGAAATCTCAACCGTTCTTGTGGTTTAAATTATATTTAATGAAAGAACCTTCGAAAATTTGCTTTTTTCCATACCATTCATGCAAAAATCATTCATATCATTTTTAGAAAATATTTGATACTATTAATGAAATTTTCAAGGTACCGTGCAATATAGCTATTAAAAAAATGAATTTTGTTTAATAGTTTCACAAAAGAATAATTTATTCGCAAACAGTTGTGTATTTTTTAATGTAATAAAATAGTCACTGTTTAAAAATTGATTGAAAAAAGTGATATTTAAAGTTTAAACTTTTAAAGATGTACCAATATATCTTCGAAATTTATTTAAAATAATTTTTGTTTATATATTATTTTATTCCATTTTATGAAATCATAATAAAATAATACTCTTAGTTATAACATCAAATCCAAAGAACTTGTAGATATATATATACATACGAAAAATTTCACATCAATTTACAAGGCTAAATAATAAAAATCAATGAGTCTGGGAATATGTTCCAATTGGCTTCCAAAATGAAAATAAAAAATTTTGTGGTTAAAAATTCAAAGTAATGGAATATTTTTATTTAGTCAAATTTTTTGGTTAAATTAATGTTTTAATAAATTTTTTATTAAAAAGTATCAAACTATTGTAAAAACTTAATAGAACTATTTTTTTTAAAAATAACGTGTACAATATGATTGAATTTTTTAAAATGACAATATGTAGACTTTTTAAGTTACCTGTCAGGTGAAAAATTACTATTGAATATACACAAAAACTGCCTAAGTTGATTTGATATTTAATGACTTGACTCAATATTTTTTTATAAAGAACGAATAAATTTCAGCGATAACGAAGAAAATTTCGAAAAACACCTGAATTTGCGGAAAAGTATTTAAAACAATCATTTTTAATCAATCATAAGATTTTCTTTCTTCAAACGCACTTTGCTTTGAATAAAACGTACAAATACATTTTTATCAGATATTATCCATAAATATGTAGTGACGATATTACCAATAAATTTTAGTTCTACCAGGCTTTGAGTATTTTTTACTTGGGAATATTTATCAATTACTTATTATGTACGTAAATTAATTAAGAATTTAAAATAGCATAAAAATCATCTGTAAATATTTTCCCTTTTACGGCAAGTGAATACAACTTGCGTATGAAATTTTGAACAATATAATTAAGGTAATCTAATGTTTGGTAATAACTTCATAAATGTTTTTATCCATAATCACATAAATTGTTTGTCAAAAAAAGTTATTTTCTTGCTCAATTTTGAATTTGTTTTATTTTTAGATTTGTTAATAGATTTATTAGTATAGTTTTTTAACTATTTAACCTTAAATATGTCCTAACAAATCAAAAAATAAAAAAAAATAATCAAAGATATTAAAGCATTAATAACTGAATTTATAAATTATAAATTTTTGAAAATAGTTCAAAATTATGAATTTACATAATTACATGAACATTAAAAAATAAATATAAAAGGAAGGAAAAAAATTATCATTTTTTCAATGTTATTTATTAATCAAGCAAGTGTGTTCAAAGCGTTGTCGCAATGCTTGAGATCGGCATTCAAAACGAGCGACCACGCAATAAATCGCTGTGTTCGGTTTCAGCTTTCTGTGCCGTCGACTACGGAGAGCCGTAGCAAGCGACAAAGCAGTTTAGTCGCTGAGCTTGGATTCAGCTTTCTGTACCGTAGACTACGGAGAGTCGTAGCGAGCCACAACGCAGCTTAGTCGCAGCGCTCTGCTCCGATCAATGTAATCTTTTATACAGAAAGTTTGAATGATTGGCTGCGATATTGTTACGCACTCCTATATTGCGATTTTCCGTTATTAATAGTTTCGAATGTTGTCCGAATCATTCACAACAATCGACTTCACAGCGTGTGCATTCGGCTTTTTTTTCAGTGTATGGATCTCAAATTATTATAATAATTAATACTTTAAATAAATCTTATTTAAATATTGTATTATACTTAAAAAAACTTATTTTTCTAATATAGATACATATTATTATTGATATATTACACTCACCTTTTCACTTAAAAAGTTTAAATAATTTCCCTCAATTTTTCTCTTTTTGCACGCGATGGCGTCTTAACTCTCTCTCTCTCTTCCTCTATGTATATATTATAATTTATTATATTATATTGAACTTACCTTTCTACTTAAAAAGTTAAAATGATTTTTCTGAGTAATAATTAATAAATGAGAATAAACTTTATTATATCACACTTACCTTTTCAGTTCTTAATATTTACTTGGCCTCTTGATTAGATGAATACAATCTTAGGCCATACCTTTTCAGTTAAAAAGTTCAAATGATTTTTTTAAAATTATTCTCTCTCCACACGCCACTATACGTTTTTACTGGCTCTCTCTCTCTATGTATATATTATAATTTATTACATTATATTGAACTTACCTTTTTACTTGGAATGATTAAATGATTTTTCTTAATAATAATTCATAAATTAGAAATAATTCTATTATATTACACTTATTTTTTTACTTAAAATCTTTAAAGGATTCTACTCAAAATGAGAGCTGGATCCTCTTAGCTAAGATTGTGGCGAGAATGAACTTGAGAGCGTCACTCTCAAGCTCTTCCCGCCATTTTAACCCTCACCTTTTTAATCAGTCAAATTTTCACTGAATCATCAGTGGAATAAACGAGTCACTGTAAGTTCAGTTGAATTTTCAATGATATTCCAGTGCAATAAAAGAGGCACTGAAAGTTCCGGAAAGTTCTGTTAATTTTTTACTGATTTTTCAGTGAAATAATTCCGTTAAATCAAATAGTGAAATTTTTACTGGATTATATTTAAAGAGTATATTACTGCCTTTTATTTTAATTAATGAAAAGCATAATATAGAAATATTTCGAAAAATTTTCGAATAAAGATTAAAAATTCGAGAAACTGCAATGTCAGTAACTATGTATTAAACATATACTTTATCACATCACCTTAATTCAAGGGCTAGTGCATTACAAAACTTGCGCTTTTCAGCTGAAATTCTATTTTTGCTTTGTATATTTGAAAATTTTCATAAACTACTATTTAATTGAATAATAATTTTGAATAATTAAATAATCGTTTTTAATATAGTGTTTTAATAGAATATAAATGTTTCTTAAGAGGAGGCCGTATAGCTCTGTCCTTGTCTAATCTAAATTTTTGTTATTATTAATAAATTAAATATTGTTATACAAAAGTAAGGGTATAGCCCAATAGATTTCAGGATGAGCAAACGATCCTATTCTATGAAAAAATATAAAATTTTCATTAGTTTCCAAGTGAGGTCTGAAACGGAATAACAGCTATCAAATTCAATTGTTTTTCCGTTTCAGACCTCACTTGGAAACTAATGAAAATTTTATGTTTTTTCATAGAATAGGATCGTTTGCTCCTCCTAAAATCTATTGGGCTATACCCTTACTTTTGTATAACAATATTTAATTTATTAATAATAACGAAAATTTAGGTTAGACAAGGATAGAGCTATACGGCCTCCACTTAAGGAATATCTAAACGTTTCTATAAATAGCATTCAAGAAATTAAGAAGATGAAATTTGGAGCAAATTAAAAACATTTTTCATAATACATTAATTATTTCTTGACATGTAACATGATCAGGTAAAATATATTTAACGAATTAATTTTTTTCTGTCAAACGGTTATTTTGAAACAAATATTATATATTGTTTCAATGTACATTAATATATTTTTGGTATATTTTGAGTAATCCACAATTATAATTTTTTATTATAACATGATTGTTGCCATGTCAATTTTTCTAAAAATTACTATTTAATGTTTTAAGAGGAAAGTAACATTAGCCTTCACAACTTTGCTGATTGTATGATTTAATTTCCAGAAATTTGTATAAAAAGTTTGATTTAAATGATTGAACTAAAACATTTTACTTAAGGGAGTGTAAAATACCGACATTACAGTTTTCTAAACTTTTTATTCTAAATCAATTATTTTTTTAATATCTCTATTTTACAAGCTTCTATTTTAATTAATAAAAAGCATAATATAGAGATATTTCGAAAAATTTTTGAATAAAGATTAAAAATTTAGGAAACTGCAGTGCCGGTAACTATGTATTCAATGTATACCGTATCACATCACCTTAATATACAATTTAATAAAAAATCTGTTTTATTTATTATTTTTTCATTAATAAAAAAAATATTCATCACGTTTATGAAATAATTTCAAACAATAAATTATAAATAAATGTTTAATTTGATTAATAAACGATTAACATTGATTTATCGATAAATGTAACCTTAAAATGATATATTACATAATAAGTGTTTAACTTTTTCATCCATGGTAAATGATAATCCTGCACATAAAATTTTTAAATTTTGCACCACAATAATTAATGCTTTACAGATTTTGCATCACAAAATATGGTGCATGCGCAGCAAAACCTGAACACAAACGCATCGAAAAACGTAGGGCAGGCTAGCATCAAGATTTGTAAAGCATGCTTTACGAAAATAGATGCATGCACGCCGCCTTTCGGTGCCTTATTTAACTGCATCACATTTTATGAAGCAAAACATTTTTCATGTATGCACAAATTGGTGAAAAAATAGGAAAATAATTTTTTTATCGATACTCTACCAAAAAGTAATAAAAAAAGAAAAATCGAAATTTTTTTAAAAGTCTTTAAAATTCTCTAAAGCTGTAACTACGCTAAAAAAATTTGTTTTTAAAAGCTTGTTTTCTTCAGATAATAGCAAATAAATTGTATACAAATTTTGGAATAAATCTATCAAATGCTTCATGTAAAATAGAACAAAAATGAAAAGTAAAAATTTTTTTCAAAATTTTCAAAATGCTCTAGAATTAGAACTGCACTAAGAATATTATTTGTAGAATATCAGTTTTCAAAAGTTTTTCTTTTTTGACAAACGCAAATAATTTGCATGTAAATTTTATAGCACATTTATTGAATAATTGACGTAAAATACAAAAAAAATGGAAAAACAAAATTTTTTTTATATTCTTAAAATGGCTCTAAAATTAAAACTATGCTAACAAAACTAATCTTCAATATCTTCCGCACCAGTTGGACGAAAAAATAAATTGTATGTAAAATTTGAAGCAAATCCATCGAGTATTTTTCGAGATCTAATTGGCGCAATGAGTAGATACACACACAAACATACCGACATTTTCTGGAAATCACTTTTTTTGACTCTGAGTCCGAATATGTACGAATTAATGAAAAAAAAAAAATTATTATCGATACGATGCTTTCTCTATGAGAAAGCAAAAAAGGTGAATAATGGCTATCAATGAGAATTTTTTCCATAAATTAGAAATTTGATTAGTAAGATCAAGGTGAAGACAGATTCAAATTTTCATCGACCAAACCGTATACTATTAGTTTAGGCACTTATTGGGCGACTGTTACCTAGTCAATTTTGTTGCATCTGCCAAAGCTTTTAATATATATTGTTGGTCGCTGATTACGAATATTGATGGGGGATTTTGACTTGATAAACAATTTAATTGTTTAAACTATTATAACTGAAACCTAAGAGAGATACATACATTTTTTTAAATACTTTTTTATTCCTTATAAAAAAAACATATAATTCATTTTTTTAGAACGGAAAACCGTCAATTAGACCCGGAAATATTACTATTTTTGTTTAAAATAATCGAAAATCAGTGCAATACTAGCGCTTAACCGATCATAACAAGGCTTTTAATAAACAATAAAAGCTCTACAACCTCTTGTCTTAAAGCTTTAATTATAAGCTTAAAAAAACTGAATAACAAATAATTATTTTAATTTATTACGAGTTTATGTTAATTAAAATTTTACTTGAATGATTAAAATTGTCCTATCATAACCCCTAGACGTTATAATATAAATCAGGACAAACATTTTGAGCTAACCTAGAGGTTTCTAAGGTTTCTTACCAATATATAGGGCTTTTACTTCCACGCATCTAAGCGCGTGGTCAACTCGCAGCGATCGCGACTCAGCGAAGCCCCTCTTTTGAGCTTCATTCGACTATTTTATAATATTTTAAATTTGGATGAGTTCTTTTAAATTAGTAGATAAGCTAAGCCGGTTATAGCTCAGGCCGATTCCAATTCACCTGAATTAGAACTGGAAGGGGTTAGAATTGATTTGAGCCAGAAATGACCTAGAGTGGGGAGACCTTCTCTAACCCTAGCGATGTTTTACATGGTATTACACGAAAAACAGCTGATCGACCTAGAGTAGGGAAACCTTTTCTAACCCAAGCGATGTTTTACGCGCAGACAATGAAACAGCTGATTGAAATGATCTGAGGAGGGGGAACCGATTCTAACCCAGGGGTCGAGAGAGAAACAGTTAATTGAGCCAGAGGCGGTTTCAAGCTTCTCACCGCTAGCAGCTGGCTGCTGGACACTCACTACTTAGTGATCTAGGATCGGCATGGTGTTTTTAAGCACAGTTCCCTTTACGTGGTATTACATGAGAAACAGCTGATTGAGCCAGGGAGGGGGGGAACCTTTCCTAACCCAAGGATTGAGAGAAACAGCTGATCAAGCCATAGTGAAAGAACCTTTTCGAACCCAAGTGAGTCAGGATCGAGCGTCGAGGACTCAGCTGCTGGCTGCTGGGTACCTACCAAAAATTTCTAAAGTTTCATAATTTTTATTTCTTATTATTTTTTTATATTTATTTATTCTAATGGTAGTAAATCAAATAAAATGTATTAAAGCATGAAAAAAAAAATTTGACTTTGGTCGGAATTGAACCCACGACCCTTTGGACACAAGGCTAATGCTTATAGCACTACGCCGCGAAGCTACCATACCCGAGATATTTTGAAACTTGTATATCCGCAGTTTACCAAATATATCACGATTTTCATCAATTATTTATTATAAATATATATAAGTATACACTCTAAGATTAAAATAAGGTGTATAATATAGTTATAGCTTAGAATAAAAATAATAGCGATCTACTTTATCAACACTATGCTTGTATGCATATAAGTTAACACTCAAGAGTCTAGTGAATTTTAAAACTAGTCGGAGTGAACGTCAGTTGTGCCCTCTACGAAAGAAACTTAGTGACTATAAATTTCATAGTCAAATTTTTTTATCAGGTGGAAAAAGAGGAGTGTTATCTGAAGAATTTTGAGTGGTATGACTTGGAGTCTGTCCCATGATGAAATGAATGTGAATCATGATATGTATGCTTTTTCCTTGACCGATAAAACAGCTGATTGAGCCAGAAATGATTTGGGAAGAGGGAACCTTTTTTAACCCAAGGATCGAGAGAGAAACGATCTGAGCTGATGTAACTTTTTTTAACTTAAGGATCGACTGGCGAGAAACAGCTGATTGAGCAAGGGTGGGAGAACCTTTTCTAACCCAAGGAACGCGAGAGAAACAGCTGATCGGAATGATCTAGGGAGGGAAAACCTTTTCTAACACAAGTGAGTCAGGATCAAGAAAGAAACAGCTGATCGAGCGGTGAAGACATGGCTGCCAACCGCTAGATACCTATTAACCCTTTCAGTCACAGGAGCCACTATAGTGGCACCCTTTCTCATTTTCTTTTCTTTATTGTTTAATTCGCACTTCAAGTTTAATCTTTATTCTTTTTGCATTTTCATATAAATGAGTGTTCATTTTATAAGTATCATATGATATATTTTGAATATATGATTGTAAATAAATCTAAAAAATGAATGTATGATAGAAAATACGTGTTTTTGCGAAAGTAATTCGTGACTGAAAGGGTTAAGCTGCTGCGAAATTTCTAAAGTTTTACAATTTTGATATTTTAATATTCTTTTATATTTAATTATTTATTATAAATTCAATAAAAATTATTAAAGCATTAAAAAAAATTATTGAATTTGATCGGAATCAAACTCATGACCCTTTGGACGCGAGGCAAACACGTATACCACTACACCACGGAGCTGCCGTACCGAAGAGATTTAAAAGCTTGTATAGGAGAAGTTTCTGATACTTTCTGACTTTGCATTACTTTTTAGATATTTTAACATAAATAATTATCAATTTATTTAACTATAATAAAATAAAAAAATTATCAAAATCTAAATTGTAATTATAATAGTCATGCATATATATTTATATTAGCCCATATCACAGCTCCAAAACAGCTTTAGAATTATTTAATAAACATTTGAGTATACATTTTATAAACAATAATAGTTCAGTAAAATATAAACATATGAAAGTAATCAAAAATAATATTTGTATGAGCAAAATGTCAAATTTTAAGGTTATAATAAAGATATTACCCTTAGTTTCGATTGTATCGTATATTGGCTATCCACATATCATATTCAATTTGAACATATTACAAAATCAATCAAATTTCCTTCATTGGTAATCATTAGTTATGCACTCCACTATATTTTTTAGGTCGCAACTAATATTTGTATCGAAAAACTATTAATATTATATTTAAATACTAAATATATTTAATCGTTAATAATGTTACATTTGAATACTAAAAATACTAAATTCAAATACAATTAATATAGTTTTAAAATATTATTCATACGTTATTAAGATTAAATTAAAATAATATCAAATGATTCTATAATTAATGGAATAATAGTTAGTGAAATTTGATAAAGACAATAGACTTAGTCGATAAATTTATTAGATTAAGTCAATGACAGTCGATGAAGTCAATAGACTTAGTCGATAAAAGTTATTGAAAGTCTCTCTTTTTTCTATCTTTGTGAAAAAAGTTATAATTGAATGAGTTGGTTAAATGTAACATATAGAAATTTATACTCAAAACATTTTTTAATAAAATAAATATTGGATTTTAATAACGTGATAAATATTTCATAAAATAGGTTTGAAGCATTAAATGTAGTTAAGGAGCTTCAAAATTAAATTTTAAAAAGCCTAGTAAAACATTTTATTCAAGTAGTCATAATACTTTATTTGATACTCTATTAATTATCTATTATACCACATATATATCAAATTTATAATTGCTAGCGTACAATACCTCGCTCCTAACGCCGCTTGGTTTAATTTCTTCATACAATCAGAATTTGCAGTGTAAAATGATGGTAAATATAAAATTTAGGAATTCAATGGTTAGACTTTTTCCTATTGAAAAAAAACGTTTTTTTTGTACGTGAAAAAAACACGTAAAAAAATACATGAAAAACAAGCAAATTTTACATGTAAAAAGAAACCCATGTTATTCTTTTATAGGGTTTACTAATAAATTTTTATAATTAAAAAATTGAATTTTAACGTCTGTCTTTAACTTTTTAAGTAAGTTTCGTATTAAAAAATACAGAAAATTTAGTTGAACCATTAAATCTCAGAAATAACTTTGAAAAGTAAAGATTTCAGAGTCTAATTATAAAGAATTACTTTAAAAACTAGAAATAAAAGATATTAATGTTGTTATGTTTTGATACGAATAAGGAATAATTATATATCCAAGTCATAGGCGAGTCTTGAGATGTGTTTATATACATAAACACACGTACAATCACGTACAAACACGTACTAACACGTACAATCACGTACCATCGCATATAATTACGTACACCCTCGTACAAACACGTACACATACGTACAAACACGTACACATACGTACAGACAGGTACAAACACATACACATGTACAAGCACGTACAATCACGTACAAACACGTATATTCACGTGCAATTACGTACACACACGTACAAACACGTATATTCACGTGCAATTACGTACACACACGTATATTCACCTGCAATTACGCACACACACGTACAAACATGTACACACACGTACGAACACACACAATCACGTACATTCACGTACAATCACGTACAGACACGTACAAACACATACACACATACAATCACGTACAAGTACGTACAAACACGTACAATTACATACAATCACGTAAAAACATGTACAGACACTTACACACACGTACAGACACGTACGCAAACGTACAAATACGTATGAATACGTAAACACCCGTACAATCACGTGCGATCACGTACAGATACGTACAAACACGCACAGACATATACACACACGTACAAACACGTAAACACCCGTACAAACACGTACAACCACGTAAACACTTGTAAAAACACGTACAATCACGTGCAATCACGTAAAAACACGTACAAACACGTTCAATTATGTACAATCACTTACAATCACGTACGAACATGTACAAACACGTCTACACACGTACAGTCACCTACAATTACATACAATTACCTACGAACACTTACACACACGTACATACACGTACAAACACATAGACACACATACAATCTCGTACAATCACGTAGAAACCCGTACAAATACGTACAATCACGTAGAAACCCGTACAAATACGTACAATCACGTGCCATCACGTACAAACACGTCAACACACGTACAGACACCTACAATCACATACAATCACCTACAGACACGTACTTACACGTACAATCACGTACAAACACGTACAATCACATACACGCGCGTACAAACAGGTACACGCACGTACACGTACGTAGAAACACTATTTGGAATATATAAAGCTAAAATTTCAAAAAACGTCATAATTACATCACGACTACTTCACAGATGGAAAAAAATTCCAATTTTCCAAATATGAAACGCTTAAAAACATTCATAATAACGTTATGGCACGTTTTTATATATGCAATTGGATTCGCGTATATGAAAAATATATGTATCTTCTGATTTTCATATAAAAAAAATGTTATATCATAAGTTTATATGAAGAATCAATACATTATAAGCCGATTATTACTCTTAGACCTAGAGCATTTCAATATAATAGTATAGAGGTATAGATTATTGACTTACAACGAGAGTATTTGATTTTCGGGAAACGAATTTGGCTGAAACTGCAGGATATGATTCTTTGATAAAAAAAAAATAAACCCGTGTTTTTTCTTTTGTGCTAATAGGCCCTATAGACGGAGATATAGACATTTCTTAGAAAATATAGAGAAAAAAAGCGTTTATAAGAACTTGAATAGCTAAACAACTAAAAATTTTACAGAAAAATGTATATAAAATAGAAGAAAGTACAAGTTAAGAGCTTCATTTTAAGCCTTGTTACATTAAAAAAGCTTCTGTAGTTCAAAAGTTGTGCCTAATTGAAAATTACTACAGATTTATTAGTATTTTAGCATGTAACATATGATCAAGTTTTTATCCTATTTTACTAGCATTTTTCAATCGCCTGTAATTTTTGAACTATATGAGATTTTTTTATCCAAAAAAGCTTAAATTAAAGTTTTTAACCTGTACTTTCTTTTATTTTTTATACAATTTTCTGTAAGAGTTTTAGTTGTTTAGTTATTCAAGTTCTTATAAAGACTTTTTTTCACTACATTTCCGAAGAAATGTTTATATCTCTGTTTATAGAACCTATTAGCACAAAAGAAAAAAACACAGGTTCATTTTTTTTTAATAAAAAAATCATATCCTGCAGTTTCAGACGAATCCGTTTTCCGGAGATCAAATACTCTCCTTGTTAGTATATTTACTTTATCGGTTAAGGCTATCGTAGCCGAATCCAGCGCCGGGGAACGCTGATATTGAACTCCAGGACTTGTGATAGAGGAATGCAAGGGTGGGTTAGACCTGAGCCTCGAGACTTATTGTATAGGTTTACAAATTGAAGATCGAATCAATATATTTATTACCAAATTATGAATTGTAGTTTGAGACAATATTAATAGTGTTTATAATGTTGAGTTAATAATGTTTCAATGTAGTGTTAATAGTTTTAGCGCACGGTAATAATAGCGTTTAAATATGCTATTGGGATAGTATCAATACAACAACAATACATTATTGATTTAATACAAATACTATCAATATATCTATACAGTCTAAATATCGTATTGATACAGTTTAATTGCAGTATTAATACTGTAACTATACAGCATTAAGTATTATGGATGTAGTATCAATGTAGTATTGATATAGTATTAAAAATAGTATCAATATTTTTGAAATTGTATCAATCCAGTATTGATATAGAATCAATATTATATCGATACAGTATCGATATAGTATTAATAGAATATTTATATAATATTAAAATAGTATTAAAATAGTATCAATATAGTATCAATAAAGTATAGATATAGTATTGAAATAGTATGAATATCATATCATTGACAAATTGTTAGGGTCACTGAACTATACCTGGGTTGACCAATGAAGTTAAACAACGCTGGACGTTGTTATCATTTGAGTAAGTAACCACTATTGCATATTCAACTTCGTTGATCAATTAGATGATTTTTCGTTATCAACAATGTGTGTGATTGGTAAAAAGAAGTGGTTTTGGCCGTCACATAAATACTTATAGTTTTTGTGATTCTTAAGTGATGCTAGATTTCGACGTAACAACCTTTAGATTCTTGGCCTTGGATAAAAATTTAATTAAAAAGAACGTTCTTTGGGGGTGAAGATTCCGATCACTATGAAAAGGTTTGAAAAGAGAGATATGAATATAGTTTTGTGTATGAAAAAACCTAGGCTAAGAGGCAAATGGTGCGTAAACCCAGGTAAATACATTGCTACAGCATCAGTATAGTATTAATAGAATATTAGTAGTAGAGCCGGGCTGTGGCACAGTCGGTAAGAGCATTGGATTCGTATTCTCGGGGGACCGTGGATCGAATCCCGCTCGCAGCTGTTTTTCAAGCAAGCACCTCTGTTACATGTGCTTTGTTCTTATGAACACACTTTCGAGCTCCATCGTTAAAGGACTAAAAGTAACTCAGTTGCTTAAGGCAGCTGGCTTGCGTCCTAGCGGATCGGGGTTTGACTCCCTGGGAAAATTGGGAAAAACAATTTTCGTAATTTTCCGTGGGGAAGCGAACCCGAAGAACGCAAAAAAAAATACAAAATAGAGAGTTCCTCGGAACAAAAAAAGATTTGATGATGGCCTATGACGAAAAGTCCAAAGGCCAATAAAAGATAAAGAAAGAAAGAAAGAATATTAGTATAGTATAAATCGTCAGGTGGGAGGAAGAAGGTTACGATTCGAAATTGGCCACAAAAAGGTTCAGATTCGGGTTTAGCCACAAAAAGGTTACGATTCGGTTGCTTATTTTTTCCTTTGATGTTTTGGATGAGAACCGCTGTTGAAAACATAAGAGTTTGTCTCCTATATCTTGGGTGCTCAGAAATATTATAATTATGTTTTCATTTTTTTCATGAAGAGGCAATTTTATAAACCTATAGTTTTCAATTTAGTAAGTATAAATCATATATTGAAATATATTATTAGTTTTTATAATCTTATTAAATAAAAATTAATTGATTTATTTTATAAATTAAAAATCTTTTTACTTTAACGTTATCAATGTAAGAATAAAAAATTCACAAATTTTGTAATTTAATAAAAATTCGCAAACATTAGTTAAATTGACGTGAAATTGTTTATTTATATACATATATATATATTGGAAGGCTCTATATAATAAAAATATTCATCATCAAATACAATTTAAATTATGAGTCTCTAAGTAAAAAATAAATCATTAAATTTGACAATAAAAACATATTAACTAGATGTTACGATTGATTATTAGCTATCGATGCTGATAAAGCGAAAGATTCACATAGCCTCATGGAAAAAGATTTAATTCCTGCCAAGTACCATAAATTCTATAAAAATTTATTACGTTGAAATATATATATGATTATTAATTTAATAAATATATTTATATTTATATAAAAAATACTGTTAAGAATCGTTCATTTTGTTGGCATTGCCTCACAGCGTCAATCAATTTTAAATTAATTTTTAATAATTTTATGTCACTTTTTAATAAGTATGTTTAAATCAGTTTTATAATATTTTGATGAAATATTTTAAAAGTGATTTTTATTTTCTTTAAAAATTATTTTTAAATTAATTCAGTAAATAATTTAAAACAATTATTACAGTATTCTTTTAAATTCATCAAAGAAGCGAAGATAACATTATTATAAAAGGAATTTTATAATTGATTGCTTTTTTATGGAAAATATGAAAAAATAATTCTAACATTTATGAGTACTTGGATATCGGAGATAAATTCTTGTTTTCAACAGCGGTTCTCATCCAAAACATCGGAGGAAAAAATAAGCAGCCGAATCGTAACCTTTTTGTGGCTAAACCCGAATCTGAACCTTTTTGTGGCTTTATCCGAATCGTAACTTTTTTGTGGCCAATTTCTAATCTGAACCTTTTTGTGGCTTTACCCGAATCGTTACTTTTTTGTGGCCAATTTCGAATCGTAACCTTCTTCCTCCCACCTGACGAAATTTAGTATCAATAAAGTATTAATATAGTATCAATACAGTAATAATATAGTATCAATACAACGTTAATACAGTATCAATAGAGTATCAATATAGTATCAATACAGTATCAATATAGTATCAATATAGTATTAATATGGTATTAAAATAGTATCAATTCTTTACCAATACATTATTAATAGAATATCAAATAAAGTATTAAGAATGTTTGAATAAATTTGTTTTACTAGACTCAGCGAATATTATATTAATGTAATCAGATAACTCAACTCCTAATATTACATTGTTAATATAGGAGAATTGACAGATCTTAATATAAAAAATAACCTGTAGCTCATAATAATTGTGTATACATCAAATCATATTGATTAAATCTATTAATTTCATAGTTCAAGCTAACAACTTTATCGACTTTTATTGATTTTTTAATGACATCAATCGATCATCATAAACATTCATTAACTTTCATCGACTTTATTGACTGGCATTAAGAAGGGGCCGAACTATCTGTCTTTGTCTAATAGCGTTTTTCATCATTTATGTAAACACTATCCGGTATAACAAGAAAAAAATAGCAGCCCCCGCTAGATATTAGTATAATAAGTAAATTTTGTAATAACAACCAAATTTTTTACCGCATAGTTTTTGACTAATTAGAGACCTACTAGCAATCTAGAATATAACCTATCTTTTTTTGGTAGGTCTCTAATTATTCAAAAACTACGCAGTGAAAAAATTTGGTTGTTATTAAAAAATTTACTTATTATACTAATATCTAGCGGGGGCTGCTATTTTTTTCTTGTTATACCGGATAGTGTTTACATAAATGATGAAAAACGCTATTAGACAAAGACAGATAGTTCGGCCCCTTCTTAATATCAATGGAGTAAATTACATCCTCACCCTAGAACTCCCAGATAAGTATTCCTCCTTATCGCGACTTATGATGTCATTTAACAGAATACTTGATAAGGAAGTATGAAAAGTTCTATCCATGCTCCCATCTGTGGGGTTTCGATCATATAATTACCCCTCCGTTAACCTCCAGACTTCAACTTAAGAGAACTACTTAGTGCGATTAACATTCAAGCAGTTGACAAATAACTTAAAGTTTTGTATAGTTTTTACTATTTAAAAACATACATTTTTATAATTTTTCATCAATATATAAAGATAATTTGGTAAAAAATATATTTGATTCGCTAATTAGCTTGGTGATAATCTCAATCTCTATTTCAGTCTAAATAAGTATCAAATGATTTGCCTCGAGCTTACGATGCTCCTTTAATTCTTTTATATTTTTTGTATGCGAAGATGTATCATACGTGCTAAGCTTTGCAAGATCCATCTTTTCATAGTTTTATGAATGACTTGTTTACGTATCACTATTGTTGTTTCTACCTATCTGTCTATTGCGCTCTCTGCTATAGAAACCTGTTTTTAACAAACATATAATATAATAATTGCACTACATTAATACATGCACTATCACTGTGTGCATTAGCGATATAACTCATCAGATATAAATATATTCCATATACGATTCTGTTACGTATCATAGTCTCATATATTGAATGATATGGTTAATCTTTATGATCTCATTTCTATGTAAGCAGTACCTTCTTAATAAAAACATTATGTTTTAGACTTTACCATAAAATTTATTACTTTGGTATGTAATTTACAAGTTTTGAAGTAAGTTTTATTCAAATTAATTTAAAGGAAACATTAAAATATTTAAGCATCTAATCAACACTTATTATCATTGATATTTATTCAATGCAAAATTAATAATTCAATTATGTATATATTCGAGTTTAAATTCAAACCTTTATATTATGTTATCATTTGTACATTAATATTTATTATTAAATTCATTTTTGTTATGTTATTTACTCTAAATCCCTGAACATCGATTTATGATCCATTTTCCTTATCAACATTCAATTTCGGCGAGAACTATAATTTGTGAGACATATAAGTGAAAAACGCCATGTTTTTAATAACTTGCCTTTTGAGGTGCTACCGCGCCCCTTGATTCAAACAGCGATAGGTACATATATTCTATTACAAGAGTTTAATATGAGAACATTATAACACAAAATAACGATATAACGATAATATAATAAGAAAACATTTGAATTGAAAAATGTTAAGAATGTAAGTATTTAATTATTATTCTTATTATTTTCAAATTTATTATTTAGTATTAGTGACTTTTTCTTCTTTTTTCTAGAATACAAAGAGGGCTAAAGTCAAAGATCACTGCATTATTTTTTTTCAATCTCTTATACTTTATCATCTATTATAGTTAAAAAGATAATTAATACTCAAAGTATAATTTTAACTTCTTTGTACTTACCAGGAGAGTGTCTGAGTTGCGGGTCACAGATCTTGATGAAACTTTGGGATAAGTATTAAGGTACCAAAATATAAGTAAAGCCACAGCGGTACGGTCTAATGCTTCAAAAAACTGAAGTTATGGGCGATTATAGTCTTATTTTCGGAAAAATATGAAAAAAGAACTCCTTATTAAAGTGTAAATAATTCTGTCTAGAAATGTCTTTAATAAATTCACAATAACTTTAATGAAAGCAGAGAAAGCAAGCTTTAATTTGCTAGTTTCGGAATTAAAAAATAATAATTAGAACTAAAGTTATGCTTGTTTAAAGTTGAGCAGTAAGAAAGTACCAAAAATAGTCTAAATTTTGAAGTATGGTGATTTTTAGTACTCTTTTGATGCTTAATTTTAAACAAGCATAACTTTAGTTCGAATTATTATTTTTTAATTCGGAAACTAGAAAATTGAAGCCTGCTTTCTCTGCTTTCATTTCAGTTATTGTGGATTTATTAAAGATATTTCTAGACAGAATTATTTACACTTCAATTAGGAGTTCTTTTTTCATATTTTTCTGAAAATAAGACTATAATTGTCCATAACTTCACTTTTTTGAAGCGTTAGACCGTACCGCTGCGGCTTTACTCATATTTTGGTACCTAAATACTTATCCCGAAGTTGTATTAAGATCTGTGACCCGCAACTCAGACACTCTCCTGGTTAATATTGAATTTATAACATAAGCATAAATATTTTTGTAATTATCAAAGGAAAATGCATTTAATTTCGGGACTGCCTTTTCTATGATTTATCAACTAATACTGAGTTATTTGTAAAATTTTAGAGCTGTAGCTCTTTTACTTTTACTAAAGCTCAATTTATCTCTTCACATAACTTAATCTAATACAAGCAACTCAATAAAGGTGAGACTTTATAGAGATAATACCTGTATTTTATTAACTAATAGTTACTTGTAAAATTTCAAGACTTTATGTTTTTTATTTTAACTAAGGTATCAGTAAATGAAACTGTCAACGTTAAGTATATAATTTCTATAATTCATATTTTTTAGACCAAAAGTCATTATGATTGCTTTGATATATAGTTTTTAACATTACATAGTTGAATCCTATTGCATTAAACTGTTTATGATTTAAATCAATCTTATAAAGTATTTTCTCTTTATATTATTAGAGTTTAATAATAAATTTTTTGCTGTTAAAATGTTTGAATATTAATTTTCCATATTACTATCCAAAATTCATTTTCATCTGTTACTTTTTTTGAATGATTGTTTGAATTATTTCAAATACTATACAATCAAATATTTTTCCATAATCTACTAGTTAAAACAAACTATCAGTAAAAATTTTAGAACTCCAAGTCTTCTAGATCCAGAAATATGATATTTTTTTTTAAATTACGATCATATAGCAACTTTTTTTATCATTTGTAGAAACACCATCCGTTGTATCAGAAAAAAAAGTTGCCCCCGCTAGATATTAGTATAATAAGTAAATTTTGTAATGACAATCAATATATTTTATCGCGTAGTTTTTGAATAATATGAGACCTACTACTTCCGAGTATAGTCCGAAAATAATTAAAATTTTATATTTTCTCATGGAATAGAATCCTTTGCTCGTTTTTTGCTCTACAGTGCTTAGCCCCTATATTTGTAGATACATATTTAATTTATTAATTGTAACGAAAATTGAAATTAGACGAGGACAGAGCTACACGGCCGACTCTTAAACCTATTTTATAAAATATTTATTACGTTATTGAAATTCAATATTTATTTCATTTAAAAATGTTTGAGTATAAATTTCTATATGTTACATTTAACCAACTCATTTAATTATAACTTTTTGCAATAAAATTTGAAAATAAACTATTATTTATCATTTAAGGGCTCTAAATCTTTTAGATCTAAAGATATAAGCTATGACTGAAAAAAGTGACTACATAGAATTCACAAAATATTATATTTCAAAATCGTTAGTAACTTTTAATGCTTCGAATCAATCTCATAAAGTTTTTATACACTGTTAAGGTTGAATATCAAAATTAATTATATTTTAAAATGTTTGAGTATAAAATTTGAAAATTGTATTTAGTAAACTCTCTCCAGTTATACCTTTTTGAGTGAAATTTCAAATTTTATTAACTGCTATCTTAGAGTATTTTTTTTCAATCTACAAATTGAAATGAAACTAGTAATTACAATTTCAAAGCTACAAGTCCTTTACTACAAGAGATATTTAGGAGAAGTAAACTTATAAATATGAACCCTCAAAAGAACAGTTGGCTATGTTTAAAGTATTTACCTCTGTCATGTGAATGAACAGGCTAAGCCAATGATTACACTTGATTTAACTAGTTTTACAATTCCAATTTCAATAAGTGTCGCTTGTTGTTGCTGCTGTTATCACTGCTTAAGAGATAGATAGATAGGTAGAGAGAGAGAGAGAGAAAAGAAGAAAAGAGATGCAAGAAAGAAGGACAACAATTTTAGTTTCGCGGTCCAATGTTTTTAAGAGCAATGTAGATTCACAAAGATAGAAAAAAGAGAGACTTTCAATAACTTTTATCGACTGAGTCTATTGACTTTATCGGCTATCATCTTCGAGCATATAATACTGGAGGAAGCCTCCCAGCTATTAACTGCGTTACAAGGCGAAGAGAGAGAAAGCCTCTATTTTGGTACGTGCTATCTCTCTTTCACTTTCTTAGTGGGGAACAAAAGCAGCCAATCAAATCAGGCTAGAGAGAGACAGCACGTACCAAAATAGAGGCTTTCTCTCTCTTCGCCTTGTAACGCTTGCTGCCATTCGGAGGCTTCCTCCAGTAGTATATGCTCGAAGGCTATCATCGACTCAATCTTCTAAATTTATCGACTTAGTTTATTGATTTTATCAACTGAGTCTATTGTCTTTATCAAATTTCACTAACCATTATCTCATTAATTGTAGAATCATGAGAAATTATTTGAATTTAATTTTAATAACGTATGAGTAATATTTTAAGACTATATTAACAGTATTTAAATTTAGAATTTTTAGTGTTTAAATGTAACATTAGTAACGATTAAATATATTCAGTATTGAAATATAAGATTAATAGCTTACTGAGCAGTAGGTGTCCAGCAGCCAGCTGCCAGCCGTCAGCAGCTCTAAACCGCCTCTGGCTCAATCAGCTGTTTTTCTCTCGACCCTTGGGCTAGAATCGGTTCCCCCTTCCCAGATCATTTCAATCAGCTGTTTTATTGTCCTTGCGTTAAACATCACTTGCGTTAGAAAAGGTTTCCCTACTCTCGGTCGTTTCTGGCTCAAGTCAATTTTAACTTATTCCAGTTCTAATTCAGGTGAATAAGAATCGGTATGAGTTAGAATTGACCTGAGTTAGAACCGGCTTAGCTTATCTGCCTAAGTTTTTATGTTTTCAATATCATAAAAAATGAATCGAATAAATTTTAAGATTATAGCAACAGATAATTATCTCACGTATTATATTAATTTTTGGCCTTTTTCTATGTCAATCCAAACTTGATAATTATTTGGTAAGTAATATTTAATATCTCTTAAACTTCATAATAAAATCTATTGAAGGTATAGAATGAGATTGTCAGTGGCTCACTCGGTAGAGCGATGGATTGATAGTCTTGAGGACTCAAGTTTGAATCCCGCTCCCAGTCGATCGAGAACAAGCACCATTGTGCGTCACATGTACTTTGTTCATAAACACACTGACGATCTCCGCCGTTAATTAGCATATCGGAATAATAACATAAATACAGCATTGTTAAATATAAAGAAAGAAGGTATAGAATATGAAATTATAACATACATATGCATAGTAACACGATACTTTAAATTTTACGCTGCGGTTGCTTTTGTTTAGCATGGTATTTAAATAATGTACTTGTTTGAATGTTATAACAACAAGTTACAGCGCAATATAAGGGCAGACACAAGTGAAATATTAGCCTAGTGATAATTTATACACAAGGGAATCAATGCTATGATTTTATATGCAAAATTTCACGTGAAATATAATAATGCATAAGAAAAATTTAAAAAAAAATTTTTCCGTGTTTTACAAAAAAAAAATTTTTGTTTTTCATTCATAATTTTTTACACATAGCACCTACAACGTGATCCATGCATAATGGTTTTCAAAATCATCTAAAGAACCTGCAAAATAATTTTTAGCCCTAATATTTAAATTTGTGGGACTAGTTCTATTTTAAGTGTGGCCTTATTTATTACTTTACCACACTGTCACATACGAGTGCCGCGGATGCTCAAGCGACTCACAGAATCGTAAATGTGGTTTATATTTCCAATAAATTTGAATATATTCTAAAGAAAACATCCCAATAAATTAGTCATGTTATCAAATTCTCTGTATTTTTTTCATTCATTTATATAATTTTTTTTTGTTTTTTTTTCATTTATTTTCATCATATTTTTTTTTCATTCATATTTATTATTTCCTTTGTATTTTTTTCATTCATTTGTATTTTTGTATTATTGATTGTTTTTCATTAATTTATATCATTTTTTCTATATCATTTATTTTCATTCATTAATTTATATTATTTCTTTTATATCATTTATTTATTTTTCATGAACTTTTTTTACAGTATTCAAATTCATTAGAAATACAAACTGCTTTCACGATTCGGCGAGTCACCCAAGCGTTCGTGGCACCCGTATGTGACAGCGCGGTCGAGTTGTAAATGAGGCCGCATTTAAAATGCAACTAGTCCCACAAATTTTAATGTCTAATGTTGCAAATTTTTTTGCAGTTCCTTTAGATAATTTTGAAAAACATTACGCATAGATTACGTGAGGTGCTATGTGTCAGAAATTATAAATGAAAAATAATAGTACATTATTGACCAAGGATGCATATTGATCATTTTTGGCGAGTGCGAACTTTTGGGGCCGAGCGTAGCGAGGCCTCAAAAGTTGCACGAGATAGGATGATCAATATGTATCTATGGTCTAATATACTATTTTTTTATCCCGAGGCCGAGACATTTAAAGTTTTTCCGTAGAATGCAAAATAATCATTTTGCGACCTAGAGAAAAAAAAAAATTTTTTAATAACACGGACGAATTTTTTTTTTAATTTTTCTCGTGCATTATTGAATTTTGTTTGAAATTTTACATATAAAATCATAGAATTGATTTCCTTACGTATAAATTATCTCTAGGCCAAAATTTCACTTGTGTCTCCCTTTAAGAAATTCATCCAAATTTAAAATATCGTAAAGTGTCTATTTGAATGTAGCGCGAAAAAGGTGCTTTGTTGAGTCGCGTTCGCTGTGAGCTGACCGCACGCTCAGATAGGCGAGTAAAAGCTTTATATTTTTATAAGAAATGAACTTAGAAACATACAGCGTAGCTCAAAACGTTTATTTTAATTTGTATCATAATGTCTAGGTTTTGACAAAACAATATTAATCGCAAGCAAGCTTAAAATGCTTATAGACAAATACTTCTGCAATTTTGCAGCTAAAATTTTATTTTGCAATTTACATAAACTTGTAATAAATTGAAATAATCATTTGTGATTGAGTTTTTTAAGCTTATAATCAAAACATTAAAATAAAAGTTCGTAGAGCTTTTATTGTTTATTGTAAGCCTAATTATGATCCTTTAAGCGCTAGTATCGCGCTGATATCCGATGAGTGTTTAGAGAATACTCTTTAGAGTATTCTTTATAAGCATCTAATTAAGATATTCTTTGTAGCGAATTATAGACGCCTTGAGTAAAACTACGCGTGTGTGTTCGGCGACGGCGTGTGTAAATATTTTGCTTATGGCTTCTGTTAATTTCAATTGTGCATATTTGTCCCCTTAGTTCTCTTGTTTTTAGTTTAGCGTTAACGGTTTCTCGCTCGCTGCATCGATGTATCTTCTAGCTAACGGAGTCGCATCCGTTCAACGCGACTAATGCACAGCGGGGCTAAACCCTGTTTTTCGTCAGTTTTACCCTACGGAACTCAATTTTAATGCAATTTAAAAGAAACAAGACTTAAATAAAAGCTAAAAAGATATTCCATAGGTCTCTTGAGCCCGAATTTCGAAATTGCAAAATTAGATCATCTTGTTTAATTTACCATAAAACATCTTTATGAATTCGAATAAGCATTAGCTTAAAATAAAGCTCAAAATATTCTCTATCGATCTCTTGTTTCCAAATTATGAGATATGCAATCGTTAACTTAATATTTGAGCAGCTGTGCTTTCAGAATATCTTTATCTTATTCAATTGACCATAAAAGTTCAAAGCTCTGACCTACCTGAATAAAATTTAAAATAATAAACTTCAGCTTAAAGTAGGAAAGGATATGAGTGAATGGAATCAATTTTCTCTTTTAATCGTAGAAAATCGAAATTTCGAATAATTGAACCGGATAATTACTTAGAAGCGTGTAATTTTTTATGTACAAAATTAGCATTAATTATTAAATTGTAATTTTTTATTGCGCAAAAAACGTTTATCTAAAAATCAAGCTATTTCTGCAAAATATTTTGTTTAAATAATCATTTGATTATTTTATATTCTTGAATTCAGGTTAGATAAATCAACGAGAGATCTAATAAGCTTTAATTTAAGGCCTGTTTTGTTTAAATTTATAAAGATGTCAAAATGTTATATTTTATCAAACTTTAAAGATTACAAACTAAGGATGATAAGTCATTTTACAATCGGATTTATATATTTTAAGAGTTGAATTGTAAGGTGAAGTGTACGCTTGGTCTAAAGGCCTGTCTTTATCTTTTTAAGTAAGTATCGCAAAACAAATTAAAAAATTCCAAGAACCATAAAGATCTAAAAAATACCTTTAAAAAGATTAAGTTGAAGAATACAATCATAGAGATTTACTTAGTTCAACAGCACTAAAAGATATTAGGGCTGTTATGTATTGATAAGAAATAAGAATGAATTTATAGTTAACACGAATGTATTATTATTATAGGTGAAAACACGCGCAAACATATACATACATTTACAAACACGTGAAAAAACGTTAAAACACATAACCACACGTAGAAACCCGCTCAAACACATGCACTCACGTACAAGTACATACGCACACATGCAAACACGTACATGCACCTAGAGACACGTACACACACGTACAAACAAATATAAACAGATGCACACACATAAGTGCAAAACTACACACATGTACAAATGTACAGTCATACACAAACACGTACAAACGCGTAAAAACATGTACAAACACGTACAAATACGTAATAACATGTGCACACATGTACACATACGTACAAACACGTACTCATAGCTACAAACGTAGAAACACGCACGCACACGTACTAAAACGTACAAACATGTCCACACATGTCCACACAATTACAAACGTACACACACGTACGAACACAAACACACTCGTACAAACAGGTTTAAACACGTACGCACTCGTACAAACGGGCATAAATTCGTACAAACACGAATAAACACGTACGCAAACATACTAACACGTATAAACACGTACAAACATGTACGCACACGTACAAACATGTACGCACACGTACAAACATGTACACACACGTAATAATACGACATACAATGAGTTTCCTATTACCATGAAATGTAGCTTCGTTCGAAAACATTACGTCTCTGAAAAATTCAGGATCTTCACGGATAATTGCTTGTGCCCAATTGCAGAATTCGAGTCTGCGGCAAAGATCATCTCGCATCAAAGCTTGAGTCAAAGTTATGTGATACGGATGAAATCTGTGAAGCCGCAAAATTCGACCGGCTGTTGATCTTGGGACTCCAGTACATCTCTCAATGTCACGCAAAGAGATATGATGATCCAAATCAACCATTGCCAAAACGACGAGAATTCGTGGATAATCGTTGTTCTGTATCATCATGCGACAACGATTTCTGCGTATTCGTGGTCGACGTCTCTCTCTTCGCTCAATGATTCGGATTCTCACGTGGTCCGGGTAGTGAAGCCTCGCTGGGTAATTTTGGCGGTAATATCTTACCGCAGCACAATATTGGCCTTGACATGCCCCGAGAGACAACAGAATGTCAACAATTTCGTTTCTCGAATAATCCGGCATATTTGGTCCTTTTGAGTCGCTAGACACTAAGAATTTTCCACGTGAACTATCCTGAGAAGGGCTGTTCACGAGTCACCTATGTCATAAATAATGCTAAAGAAGTGTTATTTAACAATTTAGATGAAACTTTGTAGGTTTGTCCGAAATCACACCGGAAAAAAGAATAAAAATAATTCGTTTTCCCACAAGATGAAAAATAATTCTTCTCTTAAAGGCTTCGAATACATAAAGAGTATAGCCGAATAAGTATGTAAAAATGGCCTTAACTCGGATTTCCCTAGAACTTTGCTTATTCTTTTGTCTTGTCAAAAAACTAAGATCCTGAAAGTTTGAGATCCCTAAGCTCAAAATTGGCTTCATAAACTCAAAAAACGTGTTTTTTTGTTTTTTCGTTATAATCAGGTGAATTCCTAATGGTTCTCCAAAATTCCAAATCGAGGTGAAAGAGGACGATAAAACGCATATATTTAGTGACTATATGGAACCTTACGAGCCTCAACCATAACCTAAAAATACTTTTGAAAATTTCAAAATGGCCTGTACATTAATTGTATTGATGCATTTTAATTTGTGGCTTCTAAAAACTTTTTTTTTTCATAAAATCTATTATTCATAATTTTTGCCAAACTGTAGGAATGGTGGAAAGTACCTAAAATATCAAAAAACTGAAAATTTTAAAGATTTATGGCGTTGTAAAGGCTTAATTGCATTCTGATCATGAAAATAACACTGAAAACACGTTCAGCGACCAAAAAAATTTCTTAATATTGATATTCTGTCGGATTCATATCATATTCATCCATAAAATACGAGAATAAGCTTGAAAAATCGTTTTTCGACCATAAAGACTCCTGTAATCTTTTTATTACCATCCTAAACTATAATTTGACCACGTCTTTTTCAAAGTAACCTTAAAAATTTATTTACTGGCCAATAACCTCCTTGACACTGATTGTTAATCTTATTCAGTACGATTTTTGGCCGAAAGATATGAGATTGACCTCAAAATATTCACTTAGTGACTAAAAATGACCTCATTTTTAGTCCTATCATTCTTCTGTTGTATTCAAAACAATTTATTGGAGGAAAAATATAGTGGAGGATTCTAAGAATTTCTCACTGAGATTGTTTATATTGTTCTGTGTGATATTTTGTCAAGCACCACCAAAATATCGCCAAATGATGCGCCTTGTCAGCAAAAATATTGCATGTTGTGCTACAGTATGATTTAAAAGTAATGAACATCAAAATAGTAATGTAATATTACTAAAATATTTTCCCAGTTTAAAGATATATTTTAAGAGCAGTCTGTACTATCTGTCCTGGTTTTATAGTGTTTTTCATCATTTATATAAATACCATTGGTTGTAATACTAAAAAAATGGCATCCCCCGATAGATATTAGTATAATAGGTAAATTTTATAATAAAAACAAAATAATTTCATTACGTGGTTTATGAATAATATGAGACCTACTGAAAACCTAACATATAACCTATCTTTTTTGGTAGGTCTCATATTATTCAAAAACTACATGATTAAATTATTTTGTTGTTATTATTAAATTCAACCATTATACTAATATCTAGCGGGGGCTGCCATTTTTTTCGTGTCATAGCCAATGGTGTTTACATTAATGATGAAAAATACTATTAGACAAAGACAGATAGTTCAACCTCTTCTTAAGGAAGTATTTCTAGTGGCATGCCAAGCTTGTGTTGGAGTACAAGCAAGCAGGTAAACCCCACACAGCATAAAGCGTTTGAAATATTTCCGAAATATTTCAAAGCATTACATGCTGTGCGGGACAACTCTGTAGTTTATATTTGTTAGTGTTACAGTAGAAGATGTAGTTTCTGATTATAAAAGAGAAATCATGCCCTGATAAGAATCTCATTCTTTACGGTATTAACTGTTTGGATTAAAAAATGAAAACAATGATTACATAACACAAGAACATAACGATAATTTACAAAAATATGAACATTAAGGCAATATGAAACTGAAAATAAATTAGTTTACTATTTTAGTTGAAAAAATATTATCTTTATTAAACGTGAAATATGATTTAAGAGGCCGCCGTATCTCTCTGTCCTTTTCTGATTACAAAGTTATTTTTTTTCCAAAAACTAGCAAATAAAGGCAGAAATGAAGAGATTGTTTCGATTTGTATAATGAAAATTGATACTTTTATAAAGATAGGTTAATTTTATCGCTTCATTTTCGAAAAAAGTTGGAATAACTTATATAATTAGAGATTAGAGGCAGAAAATACGATTTTCAAGTTTTTCCAACTTTTCTAGAAAACCAAGCAATAAAATTAATTTATTCTCATCAGAGAAAATATTGCTATTTATTATACGCATAGAAACCATTTTTCAATTTCTGCCTCCAGTAACTAGTTTTTATAAAAAATAAATTTTAAATAGAGTCGGTAAAACAGGTATCTTTGTCGGTATACAGCAGTCTCTTAAGGGGGCCAGATACTATTAGAAGCTGGAAAAAAAACATGTATAATTTGATATAAATTGCTGATGTTTAAAAATAACTAATTTTATATAAAAATACATTCAATTTTAAACATTTTTTGGTTTAAGGGGGATCCTCATACCGATATAGAGTTCTACCTTATCTACATTTAAATTATGAATTTAAATAAAAATTTAACTATTCATGACTGAAATTCGTAGGAGAGGCACATTCTTAACATGCCAAAGAATTCATTGCAACGTTAATAGACAATATATGGGTAAAAATAAAGGCGAAAACTGCTTAATACGATTAACTTTTCGATGTAGTTATGAATAATCGTATAATGCAGTTTTTGTCTTCAATTTCACTTTTATTCTGTCTTTTGACGTTGCAATAAATTCTTTAGAATGTTAAGAATGTGCCTCTTCTATGAATTTTAGTCAAAAATAGTTAAATTTTCATTAAAATGCATAATATGAATGTAGATAAGGTAGATCTCTGTGCCGGTATGAGGACACCCCTTATAACATTTTCTATATCTTGAGAATTGAAGTGGTGGTGCTCGTTGAAAGTCTGGAACAAAAAACCCTTTACCGCAAGGTTTCCTCATGAGTTTTCATTGGATCCACTTGAAATTTTATGGAGATATTCAAAATTATAGTAGAATCCATATAAGTGGAGCAGATTTTGAATTAATTTATTTCTATTAATTTATTAACTTATTATTTATAATAATTAATAAAAAAAAATTTTTTTTAATTGTTTTTTTTTCAAAAATTTTTTAATTATTTGCATTTTTTATGAATGTTTAACACTTATATGAATTCTACTATAATTTTGAATATCTCCATAAAATTTCAAGTGAATCCAATGAACACTCATGAAGAAACCTTGCGGTAAAGGGTTTTTTGTTTTAGACTTTCAACGAACACCACCACTTCAATTCTCAAGATATAGAAAATGTTTTAAGCCAAAAAATGTTTGAAATTGAATGTATTTTTATATGAAATTAGTTATTTTTAAACATCAGCAATTTATATCAAATTACACATGTTTTTTTTCCAGCTTCTAATAGTATCTGGCCCCCTTAATTATTAAAAAAATTGTTAATTTTTAAATTACTAATTTTTATTCGCTTACTATTTGTCATTCATTATTTTTCTTTATGATTCAGTTAAATTCAGTATTCAATTTTAAAAATAATTATTTAATAATAATTTGGTAATAAAATATTTTCAAAAAAATTTTGCAGAACAAAATTGTGTGTACCCAGGTTTGAACCCATGCTCTTAATTAAAGAACGTGATATATAAAAATATGAAGTAATCGAAATCATTTAAGTTAAAATTTAAATGTGATTGAACTTGTGGAGGGCGATTGAAATATAATACTTGATAAGCATGTATTATTTTTTGTTTTAATCGTGGGTTCAAACCTCGGAACACACAATTTTTTCTTCAAAAATTTTTTAAAAATATTTTATCACCAAATTATTATTAAATAATTATTTTTAAAATTGAAAACTGAATTTAACTGAATTATAAAGAAAAATAATGAATAACAAATAGTAAGCGAGTAAAGAATTAGTAATTTATTTGGCGATATTTTCGTGGTACTTGACAAAATATTGCACAGAACAATATAAACGATCTCAGTGAGAAGTTCTTAGAATCATCCAATATATTTGTTTGTACAATATGTTGTTTTGAATACGACAGAAAAATGATAGTTGAGGTCATTTTCAGTCACTAAGAGAATATTTTAAGGTTAATTTCATATCTTTCGGCCAAAAATCGTACTGAATAAGATTAACAATCAGTATCAAGGAGGTTATTGGTCAGTGAATAAATTTTTAAGGTTACTTTAAAAAAAACGTGGTGAAATTATAGTTTGGGATGATAATAAAAAGACTACAGGAGTCTTTTTGGTCATAGAATAATTTTTTTAAGCTTGTTCTCATATTATATGGATGAATATGATATAAATCCCACTGAATATCAATATTTAGGGTTTGTTTGGGTCGCTAAATGTATTTTTGTTGTTATTTTCATGATCAAAATGCAATTAAGCCCCTAAAACGCCATAAATCTTTAAAATTTCTAGATTTTTGATATTTTAGATACTTTCCATCATTCCTACAGTTAAGCAAAAATTATGAATGAAATTTTCAAAAGTATTTTTAGGTTATGGTTGAAGCTCGTAAGGTTCTATATAGTCACTAAATATATGCGTTTTACCGTCCTCTTTTACCTCGATTTGGAATTTTGGAGAACCATTAGGAATTCACCTGATTATAACGAAAAAACAAAAAAACACGTTTTTTGAGTTTATGAAGCCAATTTCGAGCTTATGGATCTGAAACTTTCAGAATCTAAGTTTTTTGGCAAGACAAAAGAATAAGCAAAGTTCCAGGAAAATCCGAGTTAAGGCCATTTTCAGATACTTATTTGACTATACTCTTTGGCTTTAAAAATCAAAATGGAGTTCAAACTCAATTTTACTGTTGTTTGACCCCTACTATTACCTACAACTCAAGACAATTTTGTTGAACTTTCTTTCCGAATCCGAAAAAAAATTAGGTGTTTTGAAGAAAACAGTGGAACTTTTTTATTTATTTTAGTTATTTGGGTTATTTAGTTATTATTATTATTATCATCATTAATATCATCATCATCATCATCATCATCATCATCATCATCATCATCGTCGTCGTCATCGTCGTCGTTGTCGTCGTCGTCGTCGTCCTCATCATCGTCATCATCGTCATCATCGTCATCATCATCATCATCATCATCCTCATCATCATGTGCATTCGTGTGCATAGATAAAAAAAATAATAAATTTGACCCCTACATGACCTTGGAGGGGTCAAACGCGCCCCATACATAATACCTTATCCAAACGTAGAATTTCTTGCTCTTTTCGAATCCGGGATCAAAAATGGGGCTTTCAATTGAAAAAATCACTTTAACCTTCAAATGACCTTGAAAATAAATCTCAAGATCAAAACTGATTTCATATAAAGATAGCTCCCATTGTCCCGAATAACTTTTGTCTGAACAATTTTTCTATACAACGTCAATTGTCGAAAATATCTCGGTGGTTTCTTTAATATGGGACACCCTGTATATATATATATATATATATATATATATATATATATATATATATATATATATATATATAAGAGACAATAGCTAACATTTGAAAATTTTGCGTATTGTCATAAAAACGTCACAACTACGTCACAGATGGAATAAAATTCTAATTATCATAATTCGGAATGCTTAAAAGCGTTCAAAATAATGTTGTGATACGTGTTCATATAGGCAATTAGTTTCCTGTTGATGAAAATATATATATCTTTTGATGCTTATATAAAAAAATGTTATATCACAAGTTCATATGAAGTAAGAATATATTATAAGCACTCATTTTCTTTTGGATCTAAGGCATTTTAATATAATAGAAATATTGTTCATTCGAAAATTTGGGCTTGATGGATCAATGGAGGATCTATTTATCTTAAATTTAAATCCTGTCTCATTGAATTTGTTGAAGATTTCGAGTTTTAATATTTAATTAAACAAAAAAGCTTTTTTTGCTCTATAATTTGTTTGAATAATTATAATCAATTAAAAATTGTACATCTTAAAACTTAAACTTTATGAATCAAGGGGAGATTTCTTTAGCTTCAATTTGAGCTCTGGTATACTCAAATTGATGAGGACGTCGAGTTTCTGTGATCACTTAAACAAATCAACGGTAATTTTCTAATGTAATTTGTTCAATTCATAAATTAAGAATAATATATTTTAATATGATGGCTTAAAAGTTGAAAAATTTTTTGAGCTTCAATTAAAGCTCTGTTTTATTAGAATTGCATAAAAATTGATTTTTGTAGGGTGAAACTGATGAAAAAACAGGGTTCGGCTCCAGTGTGTGGCGTGCGAGTTTTGATACTTTTAATCTTATGATAAATTGTTTAGTTCTAGTGTTAAAACTTTTATTCCCTGTATTCTTTAAGGTATCCACCACAGTAGTTTTTACTAATTAAAGTCAATCTGTAAATCAGTGCGGTCACCAGATCCCCATGACGTCACAAAAAGAATAAAAACTATTACTAGAAATCATTAACGGGATGTCGGAGTTGTTAGAATCGATTTTCGCTTTTTTTATCTGATTGATATCTCTCTCAATTGACTATTTAGACAAATATAATGACTTGTCCGCGCTAAAGCTACATTAATTCAATTATTTTTGTTGAAAAAAAATCACTTAGACTTGTTATTTTTTTATGAACTTTGAATGAAAATTAGATATCAAGTTCGATAAACCTAACCTTAAAATACTATACATTGAAAGTTTGTTCATAATTTTTTATGTGTAATATTTTAATGAATTTTTTGAGTTGTCCGCACTCAGGATTAATCTTATAAATTTTCTTTCTGTAGTGAAAGAATATGATTTGATGCACCGTTTACTCATGAACTTTGAATAAAAATATTATTAGGAGAGGATAACTATACGATATCCTCTTAAATGATGAAAAAGTTTAAAAAATGACTGTGATTCGACTGGCTTATTTTTTTACGTGGATCGAAGTAGTATAATGGCATTGCATTCTCTGGTAAAATATAAAAGGAAAGATACAGTGATTCCCATCGAACATTCAAGTCAATAATGTGACCACAATTGTCAAGTAAAAATTAAACAATGTTATTGTTATGAATGTATATTAATGAGCAGCAAATATTTATTATAAACTAACGGACAAATCTGTATACACATATTTATATCTATTTTTAAATCTCATATAATTAACGTTCTGTAATAACTATATATTGATTTTGGATTTTAAACTTATTTATGCTCATAGAAGATTATTGTTTTCTTTTGTTTCAGATAATTTATCGAATATTCCATCATCGATCAGTACACCAATTTTACTACCCGTCAGCAGCAGTAATAGCTAGCACACAACAATCAACTGTGATACTCCTTTACTAAGTACTTCTAAGAAGCAGCAAAAATTTGTAATCATACTATAAATGGCTATTCTTAACTTTCTGCTGCTTTTATTCTTTCAATGTACTTCATTTTATTACTAATTAGTCTAGATAAAGGACATCATATGTACGATTTGTTAACTGTGAATTTCAAAATACTGTAGCCATCGTTAATAAAATTAGGTTTAATTAATTTTTAAAAATATTTTAATTACTGAGTCCTCAGCATGAAATTGTATCAAACAAATATATAATGAAAGAAGTTTACTCTTTATATATATATGGGGCATTCCACGTCAACTCACTGAGTCAAAAAAATAGATTTGGCTCAAACTCTGGGAATGCTTCATTTATTATCCAAACCGCACAAAAAAATGTTCAGATTTCAAGGACAAAGGGGTCAATAGTTATAAGGCATCGAATTTACAGATTTTTTAAAATTTTTCCGTAATCTTCGAGTTTTATAATTTTTTCATTCGCAAACTAGAAGGTTCTCAAGAAAAATACAAAGAGACATTTTTTACCGGAAATTAGGTGTGGATTATTCATAAATTTTTCCAGACATTAATATCGCTTCTTCCCAATTGGTCCATTTATCAATGACATGTACATTAAAATTACTCGAATGATCGTCTGCGATTTCGACATGTAAGATCTCATTTTTCTTGTTTTTCCTTTAACTTAAAAATGAGCTTTTAATTAAAGTGAGCAGGGTTACCAATAAAAGGTTAGGCTCGTTTTAGTAAAAAAAGTTCAGTATAATTTACTTTTACTAAGTAAAATAGTCTGTTGGTTTCTATGTATGTACATTTCCAATTGTTACAACCCAGTGAGTTAATATTGAGTGATTTTTCAAGTATATTCGTACATGGAGCGAATTTCTTAATAAAATTGACACCGAAATTCTTCATAGACCCACCACAATTATAAGAGACGATATCTTATTCCTAATTATTGCAATGTTATCGTATGAATCTTATAAAACGATTTTGTCATTTTTACTACGATCAATGACAGCAACCTATTGCAATTATAAGAAGTCTTTATCTTTTTTTGTGTGTATTTTGGATATTCTAAACTTAAATATATAGATGTGTAGATTTGTATAAATGGCGTCTAAGGGTCCTTTTTCAATGATGTTCCTCGTCACTCACTACTCGTTCCTTATACCTTATTTAAAAAAAGTTGTTGTCCAACACCTATTGACTGTATGATCTATGGCGTAAAGGGAATAAACTTTATGAAGTCGGACGTGCAAATCGGTGTAGGCCACAGCTCTGTTGAGAATACTTTATAAAATACTATACAAAAAAATGTATCGAAATTTACAAGGTTTTTGCACAAGAAGTTTCTGATATAATACTTTATATCAGGAATTTTATCGTGAATTAATCGAAATATTTATTCTAGTTGAAAACAATAACCTATTTCATCTTTCTTATTTGGTTTAAAAATCAATATGAACGAGCTAATCAATACAGTAGAAAATTTATTGCTTTGATTACTTATAAAATACTTATAAATAATTTATTAGATAATGAAAACTATTTCAAAATAAATTGTTATAAGACTCTTAAAAAACTTTTAGAATTGAAAAAATGAATGAATGCGTAAGTCTATATATTTAATATTATCTTTAACTAGAATAAATAGTTCAATTTCGATTTATTTACGATAGCCTATAGTAATATATCAGGAACTTTTTATGAAAAAAATTTATGACTTCCGATGAAAATTTTGTTATATAGTATTTTATGAGTTTTTTTCAGCAGGAAGTGTACAGAATGATTTTAAGAAATAATAAATAAAACAATTAATAAAAATATTTCATTAGAAGGATTACTCTTTTTCCGAGTTAGTTCTATCCTCTTAAGCCATGGATCATAAAATCAGTAGATACTGAACAACAAAATTTTGAAATGAGGCAAAAAGAACAAATAAAAAGGAACATTATTCAAGTAGGGCCCTAAAGTGCAAAAAAGTACACTATTGTATTATTTCAGAGTACGCTTCTATGAGGGCCTTTTTTAATGTTCCTCATGTTTCGTTTGAAAATTGTATTGCATGACGCTTACCCTGGTAGAAAATAGGCCATTCAAAAATGGCCATTAGTCATTTATTAGTCATTTTTTTATGACTAATTTTTTAATCACAAAATGACCAAAATATGGTAAAATTGCTAATATATATAGATATATACTTTATGCAAATAAATTTATAGATATATTTCTTTTCTTCAACGGAGAGAATTTCTTTACAAAAATTAACTTGCTAATACGGTAAAGTTAAAACGGATCACAAAAAGCCTAAAAATTATGTTACAGCATAGTAAAAATGGCAGAGACTTTAAATAAATATTTTAGAGATTTAAGGTTAGTTTTCAGGCTGCCATGACTCTGTTTTAACCTTACCTTGCAAGTACGCTAAAAGAGAGTGAGAGAGAAAGAGAAAACGAGGAAGAGAGAGAAAAAGTGTTAGAGTTTCCAAAACGTGAGAACTACAAAACAAACACAAATTAATAAATTAGTTCATTTTTTGAAAAGTACGGAGTCTTCAAATAAGAAAAGAAAATTAAAAAAAAGGAAGAAAATAGACTAATGTATCAAGTCAATAAATTTAATAAGTCTATTAGAGAAGAGTAGGAAAGTGTAAAATTTGAGGTTAGTAAAAACAGTGTAAACAATAATTGTAGTGAAAATCAATTAACTGTTGAAGAAAGCTGTGATACATTAGAAAAAATTTGTCAACCACATTAACTGATGTAATATCGTAAATGGGATACATAAATTTAATTTTTTCATCGAACTCGTTTCTCATTAAAAATAATTGATAAAAGTTATATTTGTGGTTACGAATTTTATTTAATATTAATATTGTTTCATAATTTAGTATAATATTTAATAATAAAAATAAATTAATGTATCATTTATTATAATAAAATAATAAAATGATTGATCATCTTTATAACAGTTTTTGACTATAAACCGTCCTTAATAAGCGGATAAATTGGTCATTTTCTGATTAATATTGGTCATTTCTTGGTCATTTTTTCTAAAACTGGTCAAAATATGACTGCATAATAGTGAAATTTTCTACCAGGGTACTAACTTAATGATGTGTGGTAAAGAGAATAGACCTCATCAAATCAAACGTGAATGATGGTGTAGGAAATAGTATACAGAACGTTATAAGGTCTATTTTCTTCATGCCATAGACCATAGAATTAGAAGACATCAGGCAACAAAATTTCTAAATGAGGTACAAGGGACATATAACGTGTAATACGGAAACTCATTAATGAAAGGCCCTAAGGGATTAGAAAGTTACACACTTACAGCATATATACCTGGAGGGAGCATATAAGGCCAAAAAGTGTAAAAAATAAAGGAGAGAGAGAGAGTAAGGTAGCTTAGGGTGAAGTGCTTTCTCTCTCGCGTGGATTCTCATTGACTGCTGCTCTTCCCCTTAAAGCATAAACTAAATATGAGCGTCAAGTATAAGAAATAGCCACGCTGGGAGAAAGCGACAGTCAATGAGAATCCGCGCGAGAAAAAAAACACTTTACCCTAAGCTACCTTTCTTTCTCTTTTTTTTCCTTATACTTTTTGGCTTTGCATGCTCCCTCCAGGTATAAAAAAGTAACGGAATGGTCCTGTATTTTTTTAGGCAAGATATTTTTGGCTAAGGTCAAGGTTATTCCTTATAGTAACTTTCAACGAGGAATCCGATGGTAAACTTCATTTTGACCTTGAGGATAACCTTCAAGGTCAACTTTTTTTTCAAATGCAAACCTCATATTTTGATACCGGCAATCGAAAGAGTGGAAAATTTTACGTTCAAATGTGTACTCAAGTCACATGACCTGAACGACCTTGAACCTGATTTGAAGGACATCTGGAACTCATGACCGTCTGACCTCTGAAAAGGTCTGTATCGTACTGGACAAGGCCATTCCTTCAGTAACTTTCAACGAGAATTTGATGGTGACCTTTATTTTGACCTTGAGGATGACTTTCAAGGTCATTTCAAGGTCATCTAAACTTAACGTTGGGCTAATTTGAGGTGAGACTTTTTTATACCGGTCAAGATAATAGTTATTTCCAGTAAATTTTTGATGTAATAAATGGCTCGAAGAATACGAGTGAGGCTCTTTTTCACGCTACACAGTTATTGCATATGAACTCTGCACTCATGCCAAGTTAGCGACGTCATCAATTTCCTTGATCTTTTTAGTATTTATCCATTGTTTTAAAGTCATATTTTACAATTGAACTCCTAATTTTGATATTTATTTTCTTCAAAAAGTAACATAAATTTAAAGCGTTAAATGTTAAATTTTTGTTAATTTTAAATTTTTTCTTCATTTTCTAAGTATTATACAAAAAATTTAAATAATTTAATAGACTTTGCATTTGCAGTATTTCTCTTTCAAATAAATAAAGTTTAATTTTGATTTTTTAATTTTTCGAAGAGTCTTTCTGCAATTTGTTTAGTTTTTTGTTCTCATTTTACTCAAAAGCCATGGCGTATGTTCGACTTTTTGAGCGGGAAAGAATATCTCTATTAATGATGCGTGGTTGGGGAAATCGCCATCGAAGTTTAGAGGATACGCGGATATTATTTAATCATACTTTCCATAACAGAGATGGTGCAAACCAAATATCTAAATCTATGGTACAAAGAACTGTACGGCGTTTTGATAAGCATGGGACTCTTATTGATCTCGAGAGATCTGTCCGTCCAAAGTCTGCAACTACTGAAGAAAAACAATTTGAGATCGCTCAAGCTTTCGTTGAAAATCAGCATCATACTCTACGTAAAGCATAAAAAAAATATGACATTTCTCATGAATCAGTGCGAAAAATATTAAAAAATATAAATTTCCATCCCTATAAAGTATATTTGGTACAAGAGCTTAGTGATGATGATCCGGACCGCCGAGTTGAATTTCGTGAAACAATGATGATTAGAATCAACGCAAATCCAAATTTTTTGTATAATACAGTTTTTCCTGATAAAGCTACCTTCCAGTTAAATGGTGAAGTAAACAGACATAATTGTAGATATTGGTCCGATGCAAATCCTTTTAGGATGCTGGAAAGTCATACACAATACCCGCAAAAGGTTAATGTTTGGGCTGGTATCTTGAATTATACATTGATAGGTCCTTTTTTATCGAAGACAATCTCACCGCCGATATATATGAAGAGCTTCTCAGAAATCAAATTATACCAGGAATGAGAGAAGTAGCAAGTGATAATTTTGACGAAATATGGTTTCAACAGGATGGAGCTGCACCTCACTTTGGTAGGAATGTTTGAGCATACTTAACGGCATGTCGGAGCTGCAGCAATTGAGTTTTGCTTTTTTTATTTTATCGATATCTTTTTAAATTCTTAAATTAAACAAATATAATGACTTGTCTGCACTAAAGTTATATTAATACAATAATTTTTGTTAAGATAAAAAATCATTTGAACTTGTTATTTTTTTATGAGTTTGGATTGGAAATGAGATATTAAACTCGACAAACCTAACCTTAAAATACGATACATTGAAAGTTTTTATTATAACTTTGTATGTATAATATTTTGGTGGTTTTCTTGAGTTGTCCGCACTAGAGTTTAATCTTTCAAACTTTTTCTTTATAGCAAAAAAACTCAATTAAACGCATCGTTTTATCATAAGTTAGGATTGGAAATATTATTAGAAGACGGACAGCTTCGTCATGCTCTTAAATGATCAATTCACTGATGAATTAGTAGAAGAGGTGCAATTGAGTAGCCTGCTAGATCACCCGATCTGACGCCCCTTGATTACTTTCTTTGGGGTTATTTAAAAAGTAAAGTATACGCACCTCAACCACTAACTTTAGACGAACTGCGGAACAGGATTTTACAAGAAACTGTTTTAATAGATACAGAAATGATCCGCAGAGCTATTACTGCTTTTTATGAACGCATAGCTGCTTGCCATAGAAGTTCAAGGCTCGCAGTTTGAACAAATGAAATAAATATCAGCAAAATGTGAGAGGCAAGGGGACTCACGCTAAACTAGCACCCCATCGTGTGAGGCAAGGGGACTCACGCTTAACCAGCACCCCATCGTGAGAAGCAAGAGGACTCACGCTAAACCAGCACCTCATCGTGAGAGGCAAGGGGACTCACGCTAAACCAGCACCCCATCGTGAAAGGCAAGAGGACTCACGCTAAACCAGCACCCCAAAGGGAGCAGAATTTACTACGTCCATGCCGCTGCTCCTGGGTAGTGCCAAAAGTAAAACCATACCTTCGATCTTTCCTAAGGTCAGACGGCCATTCAGTTCAGATTATCTTCAAATGAGGTTCAAGGTCGTTCAGTGTTCATATGATCTAAGTACATATTTGAACATAAAATTTTTCGCTCCTTCGATTGCCGGTATCAAAATAGAGGGTTCACGTTTGAAAAAAAAAGTTGGCCTTGAAATGACCTTGAAGGTCATCCTCAAGGTCGAAATAAAGTTCACCGTCGGATTCCTCGTTGAAAGTTGCTAAAGGAATGGCCTTGTCCAGTATGATACAGACCCTACCAGAGGTCAGACGGTCATGAGTTTCAGATGTCCTTTGAATCAGCTTCAAGATCGTTCAGGTCATGTGACCTGAGTACATATTTAAACGTAAAATTTTTCACTCTTTCGATTGCCGGTATCGAAACAGGGGGTTCGCTTTTGAAAAAAAAAGTTGACCTTGAAATGACCTTGAAGGTCATCCTCAAGGTCAAAATAAAGTTCACCATCGGATTCCTCGTTGAAAGTTGCTAAAGGAATAACCTTGACCTTTGCCAAAAATATCTTGCTTAAAAAAATACAGGGTCGTTCCTTTACTTTTTTAACACCCTGTATATTTTCCAATTTTTTATTGAATAAAATTAATAAATATTATTAAACATAATTTTTGTTTGTATTATTAACATTTCAATGATAATAAATGTTTTCGAAGAATGATAATAGTATATTTCGGTACTAGTGCGATAAAGTGATTTTTTATTCGTGTGGCGGTTTGCGCCCGAGCGAAGCGAGGGTGAAAAGGTCTCACGAGTAAGGAATCACTTTCTCGCACGAGTATCGAACACTATTTTTTGACACGACGTGTGAGAAGCTCCATTTTCGCACTTGTCACTTTGTACAGTGTGCGTGAAATCGAGCTTCTCGCACGGAGTGTCAAAAAATAATATTATTCAATTTAAAACATATTTTTAAGTAATAAATAAAAAATAATGGTGGGGCGATAAACATAAGCTACATCCTAGTCTAAGGTTATTGATGCCTTCGTAGCTCAAGCATCTAAAGCGTCAGGCGCGTAAATTTTCGTTCGGAGGTACAATTCCCAACCACACATCGCTTTTTTTTTTTTCTTTTTGATTTTAAATCTTATGTTAAATAATTTTTTATACTTATACATATTTTTTGAGGGTGTATATATAAATCTTAGAGCATATATACCAGGAGGGCATGCAAAGCCAAATTTTGTATACTTATACATATTTTTTAAGTGTGTATATATAAATACACATCCTTTTTTTTCAATTTTTTTCATTATGAATGTATGTTTTACACACATTTTTTTCGAAAACGCTAAAAATAATACAGCTTTAAATTTCATAATAAGATTATAATTTTTTGAAACAAAAATTATATTTCAATGTAATTTAAAACAATTGTAAATATGCGCTTTAATAAATAAATCAATTTATAAAATAAAAAAGATGTAGCAAAAATTTATAGAAAATTATTGCGATTAGAATACCAGAAAGCCTAAATTACCGAAATTTTTTTGTATAATAAAATGTATCAAACATTACAAATATAGTAATTAATTATATAAAAAAATATAATTAATTCAATTTATTTTTAAATAAATTAAATTAATGATAATAATTAATAATAATTATTATCTTATTTATCAAATATCACAAATATAGTTATTAAGAGCAGGTCGTATATCCCTGTCCTTTTCTAATCAAAGAATTAATTTTTTTGCAATAACTAATAATTGCAGCAAAAAATAAAGAGATAGCCCCATCTCGTATAATAAAAAGCAAGATTTTCTTTGTTGAGGAAAAATTATTTTTATCGTTTCGTTTTGAAGAAAACCTTGAAAAATAGAGGTTAGGATGGATGATTCAGTTTTTCAAGGTTTTCTTAAAAACGAAGCGATAAAAATAATTTTTCCTCATAAAAGAAAATCTTTCTTTTTATTATACGAGATGGGGCTTTCTTCTTATTTTTTGCTGCAATTATTAGTTTTTGCAAAAAAATTAATTCTTTGATTAGAAAAGGACAGGGATATACGACCTCCTCGTAATTATATTACTTTTTTAACAAAAATCAAGAATAACTTTTCTAATTTTAATGGAATATAATTGATTTGAATATGATTTTTTTTAATATAATTCAATAATTTAGATTTTAATAAAATCTGATTTATTAAATTGTATTATGGTTTTAAAAAAATTGGTTATATTCCATTCGAATTAGAAAAGTTATTTTTAATTTTTATTAAAAAGTTAATATAATTAATAACTATATTTGTGATATTTGATAAATAAAGCAATAATTATTATTAATTATTATTATTAATTTGATTTATTTAAAAATAAATTTAATTGATTATATTTTTTTATATAATTAATTACTATATTTGTAATGTTTGATATATTTTATTATTTAAAAAACATTTGGTAATTTACGCTTTCTGGTATTCTAATAGCAATAATTTTCTATAAATTTTTGTAACATCTTTTTTATTTTATAAATTAATCTATTTATTAAAGCGCATATTTAGAATTGTTTAAAATTACATTGAAATATAATTTTTGTTTCAAAACATTATAATCTTATTATGAAATTTAAAGCTGTATTATTTTTAGCATTTTCGAAAAAAATGTGTTTAAGAAGGGGCCGAACTATCTGTCTTTGTCTAATAGCGTTTTTCATCATTTATGTAAACACTATCCGGTATAACAAGAAAAAAATAGCAGCCCCCGCTAGATATTAGTATAATTAGTAAATTTTGTAATAACAACCAAATTTTTCACCGCATAGTTTTTGACTAATTAGAGACCTACTAGCAATCTAGAATATAACCTATCTTCTTTTGGTAGGTCTCTAATTATTCAAAAACTACGCAGTGAAAAAATTTGGTTATTATTACAAAATTTACTTATTATACTAATATCTAGCGGGGGCTGCTATTTTTTTCTTGATATACCGGATAGTGTTTACATAAATGATGAAAAACGCTATTAGACAAAGACAGATAGTTCGGCCCCTTCTTAAAGCATACATTCATAATGAATAAAAATAAAAAAAAAGTATGTGTATTTATATCTTAGAGCATACATACCTGGAGGGAGCATTCAATGCCAAAAAGTGTGAGAAAAAAAAGAGAGAAAGGTAGCTTAGGGTGAAGTGTTTTCTCTCTCGCGCGGATTCTCATTGGCTGTTGCTTCCTCCCAGCGTGGCTGACCACTCATGGTTTTTCTTATACTATAGAATATTTAGTATATGCTTTAAGGAGGAGTACAACAGCCAATGAGAATTTGTGCGAGAGAGAAAGCACTTCACCCTAAGCTACCTTACTCTTTCTTTTATTTTTTACACTTTTTGGCTTTGCATGCTCCCTCCAGGTATATATGCTCTAAGATTTATATATACACCCTCAAAAAATATGTATAAGTATAAAAAATTATTTAACATAAGATTTAAAATCAAAAAGAAAAAAAAAGCGATGTGTGGTTGGGAATTGAACCTTCGAACAAAAATTTACGCGCCTGACGCGTTAGCCGCTTGAGCTACAAGGGCATCAATAATCATAGACAAGGATGTAGCTTATGTTTATCGCCCCCCACCATTATTTTTTATCGATTACTTAAAAATATTTTTAGCCGTTTTAAATAGATTAATATTATTTTATCATTCTTTGAAAACATTTATTATAATTAAAATTTTAATAATACAAACAAAAATTATGTTTAGTAATATTTATTAATTTTATCAAATAAAAAATTGGAAAATATATATTAAGAAGGGGCCGAACTATCTGTCTTTGTCTAATAGCGTTTTACATCATTTATGTAAACACTATCCGGTATAACAAGAAAAAAATAGCAGCCCCCGCTAGATATTAGTATAATAAGTAAATTTTGTAATAACAACCAAATTTTTTACCGCATAGTTTTTGACTAATTAGAGACCTACTAGCAATCTAGAATATAACCTATCTTTTTTTGGTAGGTCTCTAATTATTCAAAAACTACGCAGTGAAAAAATTTGGTTGTTATTACAAAATTTACTTATTATACTAATATCTAGCGGGGGCTACTATTTTTTTCTTGTTATACCAGATAGTTTTACATAAATGATGAAAAATGCTATTAGACAAAGACAGATAGTTCGGACCCTTCTTAAGAGGAGGTCGAGTATACCTGTCCTTTTCTAATCAAAGAATTGATTTTTTAAATAAAAATTAATAATTGTAGCAAAAAATAAGGAGACAACCCCATCTTGTATCGTAAAATGCAATATTTTCTTTGATGAAGAAAATTTATTTTTATCGATTTGTTTTAAAGAAAACCTTGAAAACCTTAAAAAACAGAAGTTAGGATGGATAATTCAGTTTCTCAAAGTTTTCTTAAGAACGAAGCGATAAAAATAATTTTTTCTCGTTAAAAAAAATATTGCTTTTTATTATACGAGATGGGGCTTTCTTCTTTTTTTTTGCTACAATTATTACGTTTTGCATAAAAATGAATTTTATGGTTAGAGAAGGATAGAGATGTACGACCTGCTCTTGAACTAATTTTTTATACTATTTCTAAATTTGTTTTATTCAAAATTTTATTTTTGAAGTATTTTTCATAATTTTTTCAAAAGTCTAAAATAAATCAGCATAAATTTGATTTATTTTTAGCTCTTTCAAACAGTGCGTGAAAGTCTCGGCGAATAGGCGACAAGCGGTTACTGCGCATGAACGACTTATCCGAACGAGATAGCCACACTGAATGGCAACTTTAGGTATGACGCGAGACGGAAAAAAAATATTTTACATCCTATCTCTCTCGCGCAACGCTCCCGTTGGCTACTATATTGGTAATCAACCAATAAAAGTGCTGCGCGAGAGAGATAGTATGTAAGTAGTTATTTTCTTACTCTTTCTTACGTCATCGATAAAATAGCCACCACCTCTTTATATAACATGCTGTATACCGTATATCCATGAATACAGGGTGGTCCAAAAGTACCGGAACGGCGAAATAACTCTGCGGGATTGTATTTTAGGAGAAAAAGCTTAAAACAAAAGATAGAGGATATTTTCTTGGCTATTCGACGGTGATAATGACCATAACCTTGACCATGACCTTAAATGTCATTTCAAGGTCAAGTTAATTTCTTTAAATGGGAATCCATAATTTTCACCTCAGAAATGAAAAGAGCGGAAAATTTTACGTCCGGATATGTATTTACGTAAAATTTTCCGCTCTTTTCATTTCTGAGGTGAAAATTATGGATTCCCATTTAAAGAAATTAACTTGACCTTGAAATGACATTTAAGGTCATGGTCAAGGTTATGGTCATTATCACCGTCGAATAGCCAAGAAAATATCCTCTATCTTTTGTTTTAAGCTTTTTCTCCTAAAATACAATTCCGCAGAGTTATTTCGCCGTTCCGGTACTTTTGGCCCACCCTGTATATGCTCGATGAGGCCAATTGATTGGAGAAACTCTTATGAATTATTCGATGAATATTCGATGTTTTATTCCAATTATATATAGAAAATTTTTTTTATAAAAATGCAGCGAAATGTTTTCTAGCGTATATTATATATATATATATATATATATATATATAATATATACATAATAATTATTGTTAATTATGTATATATATATATATATATATATATATTATAACCTCTCCCACCCTAATCCTGAAAAAAGATAGCACGAAGTGCTCATGTAAAAGGAAAAGGATGTAAAGGAAAGGTTCTTTTTAAGCTAGACCCGTTTTTGGTGTAGACGCCATGCTACAGCCAGTCCGGGGTCTCTATGCTTATATGTTTGTACTAAATAAATGCCTCTTATAAGCCACGAGACTCTAATTTTGATTTGTTGAAATTTAACCACTTATTAATGGCCAATAACACAACGTGCAAGTAAATTTAAATAAGTAACACGTGATTTGAAATTAAGTACTTCAACGTACATTTACCAAAAGACACTTAATTAAAAGCAATATTTAATCAAATTCTTGCTAATCGTAAGATATATTAATGTTAATTTAGATTTTACACACTTAATAAATTCACAAAAGAACTATACGTGAATTTATTCTTTAGTCAATTTTACTAAATTAAGTTTTGATTTTTACTTTGAATAATGTTTCGTTATTGCTGCTACCGGTACGGAGCTGGTATTTATCCAGCCTCTCGCGGACCTGCAGCAATAACGAAAATAAGAACAATTGAAACAAGTATTTATTTTAAGATTTACTTTATTAGATGAGAGCTGGCCAAAGAGTGCCGTACAAAGATTCGGCTTCGATCTGCTTAAGCGTCAATCAAGCCGCCGCGGCCGCAATCCTCTCCTACTACTAAGTAGAAGGGATACATTTACATATCTTACATTATACTATTACAGGTGCGCTTAGATGTGTGCTAGCGTACGTCACTTTATAGGCGTGGATCGGCGCACATCTAAGCGCATACATATGTTCTTATTAATATCCATCTCGCGCGCTGATATACTTTCCAATTGCTACATCGCGCCGACGCATACGATAGAGATAGACTTTTAACGCGATGATTTGAATTTAAGAGAGAATAAGTTTATCGGTAACTATCTTTTATTTTATTCTTTTTCTCACTTATTCTCTCTCAAATTCTCTTTAAATTCTTTATATTATAAATATAATATAAGTGAGGTCACAATATGTAGATATATATATATATATATATATATATATATATATATATATATTTATATATATTGTAAGGTTCCTTTCCTTTTGAATCTCCAAGCTAAGCAACTTGTAACATAAGCTATGTAACTCAAGCGGTTGATAAAAAAGACCTACGTGAAACATCTAAATTCATAAACTCTCCTTTGAATTTATACAAACTTGTATGTTTTGTTTGTACTTGAAGTTTTAATAAGTTAATATTCGATTTCATTTAAACTTCCACGTGGGTTTTTGTTAGCTGAATTTTAGGCAAAAGTGTATGATCAACCTAAAATGAGATGTTTGACAAGATAAGAGAAAGAAAATAGAAAGTTCGGGTTTCTCTCATTGCCTCTTGTATCTTATCACGCGACTAAACTTATATGTAATTGTTTAAAACAAACCTTATGAGTGCGGTAAGCTAACTTATTCATTTACGCCACACATTCATAAGTTTAGATTTATTTGTACAACCAAACCGCTAATGCCTTTAATCCAATAAAAACACTTGAAAAAAGAACACCGAAAATTTTTCACTAACTAGGAGTGTGTTACACCACAGATTTTGCTCAAACTTTAAGATAAGTTTTCAGATTATAAAATATGGAAAAAGCTAAAGTTATAGTCACAAACACTCAATATCCCCCTAGTTACAGACAATCAAAATCACTAAAAAATTTACTAGATTTTTAAACGCATATAGTTCTTTAGCATTAATAGCTAGAAGCTTAAAACTTTTTTAAAATTAAGAGGAGGTCGTGTATATCTGTCCTTTTCTAATAAAAAAATTGATTTTTTCACAAAAATTAATAATTTTAGCAAAAAATAAGAAGAAAGCCCCATCTCGTATAATAAAAAGCAAGATTTTCTTTTATGAGGAAAAATTATTTTTATTGCTTCGTTTTTAAGAAAACCTTGAAAAACTGAATTGTCCACCCTAACCTCTATTTTTTAAGTTTTTCAAGGTTTTCTTCAAAACAAATCGATAAAAATAATTTTTCCTCATCAAAGAAAATCTTGCTTTTTATTATACGAGATGGGGCTATCTCCTCATTTTTTGCTACAATTATTAATTTTTGCATAAAAATTAATTCTTTGATTAGAAAAGGACAGAGATATACGACCTGCTCTTAAAGCTGAGCTCAAATCCTTTCGAAACAGTAGTTACAGCATATCAAAATATTATTTTCTTCCAAAGTTAGAGCGTAATAAGGATTGGACCTGAATTTTCTTTTTAAAAAATTAATTTATAATAAAAGGTGAAATTAGGTCCAATCTTTATTACGCTCTAACTTTGGAAAAAAATAATATTTTGATATGCTGTAACTACACTCGATTCTCGCTATAACAAGTTACGCTATAACTAGCGTTCGATAGAACGAGCATTTTTGTCTCGCTAAAGCGAGCAAAATGCTTCCCCTTCTTCCTCCAATACTCAATCTATTTTTCTTTATATCCTGCTCGAAAATTCGACCTCCCTCCTTGCATACGCGCGACGATAGTCGATGTTCCTTCCCTATCGACGCACATTAATGTACTATTTAAATAATATATGATTTCGTGTTATGTACTATTTAAATAATATATAATCTTTTACTATATCTATATTTTTATTATTATATATGTATGTTTATAATTATTTATTTTTATTTATATTATTTTTTTATGTACATTTTAATTACATAACATAAAATTAATGCGCTTTAAAAAAAATGTTATATTCAGATGATTATTAGTAAATTGACCGTATCAACATGAAAAAACAAAAAATAATTACAATAAAAAACTAACTACGAAAAAAACAAAAAATTAATTCAACAAATATAAAACAAAATTAAATACTATTTTCATTGCTTATAAAAAAAATGTCAAGAGCAATATCTCGAGCTTTTATCAGCGTTGCTCTTTCCGCATATGAAATTTGATTTACATCTTGACTCCAATCAAGCATGGTTTGGGCCATACAAAGAACGTTTTCAGAAGAATAAAACTAAAAATAAATAGATTGAATAAACGATCTTATTTCAATGAAAATTAAATTGTTACACGCGTGCAATCGATATAGTTATTGTTTATATTTGTTCGGTATTATTTCGCTCATTATTCGAAACATATCATTTTTTGAGTGCTGGGGGCCCTTCAGACCCCACACAGCATGAAAGATATTATTAGAATATTCCGAAATATTCTAATGAAATATTTCATTGAAATATGTATAAAAGCTTTATGGAAGAAAACAGAAATATCTCTGAAATATTGCAAAGAAAACATTCTACGACGAACCCCTGGAAGCCTCCGTAAACCTTCCAAGGAAGATTCCGTTGGAAGATTGATAAATCATTGCACCGAAAGATTTCATGAAAGCTTTATAGAAGACTCCGTTTTCCTTTCGGGGAAATGTTGGAAAATTTCACTGGAATATTCCGACTTAAGTCTCCTGGAAGATTCCGTAAACCTTCCAAGGAAGATTCCGTTGGAAGATTGATGAATCATTGCACCGAAAGATTTCATGGAAGCTTAAATGAAAGACTGCGTTTACCTTTCAGCGAAATATCGAAAATTGTCATTAAAACATTTCAGTAGAAGGCTCCTGAAAGCTTCCGTAAACCTTCCAAGGAAGATTCCGTTGGAAGATTGATGAATCATTGCACCAAAAGATTTCATTAAAGCTTAAATGGAAGACTTCGTTTACCTTTCAGCGAAATATTGGTAATTGTCATTGGAACATTCCAGTGGAAGACTCCTGAAAGCTTACGTAAACCTTCCAAGAAAGATCCCGTTGGAAGATTGATGAATTATTGCACCGAAAGGTTTCATGGAAGCTTTATAGAAGACTCCGTTTTCCTTTCAGGGAAATGTTGGATATTTCCGCTGGAATATTCCGATTTAAGACTCGTGGAAGATTCCGTAAACGTTCCAAGGAAGATTTCGTTAGGAGATTGATGAATCATTGCACCGAAAGATTTCATGGAAGCTTGAATGAAAGACTGCGTTTACCTTTCAGCGAAATATCGAAAATTGTCATTAAAACATTTCAGTAGAAGGCTCCTGAAAGCTTCCGTAAACCTTCCAAGGAAGATTCCGTTGGAAGATTGATGAATCATTGCACCAAAAGATTTCATGAAAACTTGAATGGAAGACTCCGTTTACTTTTTAGCGAAATATTGGAAATTGTCATTGGAACATTCCAGTGGAAGGCTCCTGAAAGCTTCCGTAAACCTTCCAAGGAAGATTCCGTTGAAAGATTGATGAATCATTGCATCGAAAGAGTTCATGGAAGCTTAAATGGAAGACTCTGTTTACCATTCAGCGAAATATCGAAGATTTCCACTGAAATATTTCGGTTCGAGTATCCTGGAAGCTTCCGTTAACCTTGCAAGGAAGATTCTGTTGGAAGATTGATGAATTATTGCAGGAAAAAACCCAAGGAAGCTCTGAGGAAGACTGCATTTACCTTGCAGCTAAATATTGGAAATTTTTGACTGAAACATTCGGGCTAAAGACTTCAGGAATTTTTCGTAAACATTCCATGGAAGATTCCATCAGTAGACTACTGAATCAGGAATTATTATTTTAAATCGATGTAAAACGGACACTACACTAGCACCTATAAATATAGCTTATCTTAGTTTGTAAGTTAATAAAAAACAATGTTAATGACGCTATAGCTACACCAAAAAGACATTTTTATAAAAATAAGATAATTGTTATAAAAATTAGGCAATTTTTTTAACGAAAATGACTTTATTGCAATAGCAAAAAAAAAGTCCTGTTCCATACAAATTTTTCATTATATCTAATGACGATATTTTCCCAATACATTACTTGACACACCAAAAGGCGTTTGAAATAATGTCATTTAGTAAGTTAGGGATTAGGAGGAAAAATTACGTCGTTCAGTATGTTAAATGTTAACGAAAAATGACGTCATTTTTTATTAACAATGACGTCCTTTTTTATATATGTTCTCACATAGCATGAAATATTCCTGAAATATTTCTGAAATATTTCATTAAAAGATTTGGAATAAAACAGAAATATTGATATGAAATGTTTCTGAAATATTGATATGTCCGCCTAGAAGATTAATTTGAAATATTTCATGTAATGTTTCTGTAACATTCTTTCATGATTTTGTAAAATATTAATTTGTAATATTGTTGAAAGATTGCAGCAACATTCGATTTTAAGATTCATGGAAGATTATGAATCTTTCAAGAAATGTTTCTGAAATATTTCTAAAATCTTTCATGATATATTGATTCGTAATATTGTTGAAAGATTGCAGAAATATTTTATCAAAGCATTCATAAAAGATTATAAATCTTTCAAGAAATGTTTCTGAAATGTTTCTAAAATCTTTCATGGAACATTGATTTGTAATATTGGTGAAAGATTCTATCAGATATTATTTTTGATTTTGTAAGAGTTGCATCTCAAACCAAATTAGATACCTATACATTTATTTGTTATTCAGAATTTAAGCGCTTATTTATTTGTATCAAGAATTCCATCATTTTGAGGTGACGAACAGTTGAAAATGTTTAGAAAATAACGTATGCAACGGGTTATACTGTTCAACAAATTTTTATTCTGAAACACTGACGTTTCGACTTTACATGTGGAAGTCCTCTTCAAAGTACTAAAAACACAAAAAAAAGTAAAAATTTATAACATATGTACCAACCAAATGTTTTTTGGGTTCGCAACGTAAATAAATACCAATCTCACTTTATGTACAATATAAAATAACAAGAAAGTTTAAAAACAACAATCTTTGAGTAAACATTGGTGTAGATATATGTAATAAAATTTTTCACATATCAATATACATAAAATTCATAAAGGCGGTAACACGAAAAAAACTTTATATAAATTAAGGTCCTATCACGATAACAATTGGCAATATAATAAACTACTTTAAATATTTATAAATATAAGGTTTAAATACAGAACTCAATTTTTGTGTGTCGAATCTTCTATTAACATTGTTTTTATATTTTGTAATAAATACCATTTCTGAAATGAGTCGTTTAAAATCAGAATTTTCTTTATCTAAAAATTTGATACAATTTCTATTGAAATCGAATATGTGACCTGTCTCTAACATATGAGTAGGCTGATTCCATTTCAAATCGAACAGTCAGTATACACTCAAGTCACCAATTACTGCGCTAATGGAGTATGTTATTCTACCCTAAAAATAAGGGTATACGTATTTTTTTATTTTGCTGAAATATCAAAATTGCATCAGATATGCACTTTTGAAAATTGCATACAAAAACTAAATGTTAAAACTGAAAATGTTGAGAATAACTTTAGAGAGCTATCGTTTTACCAATTTCCAATGAATTTTGATAAACCTTTTTTTATTTTATTTCGTTTTGAGCGCTCTTCAACTCCGTGCAAGAAATTTAAAAAAAAACTAAAAAATGACTGAGATATATGCATTTTACCAAAAAATGCACTTTTTATGCACATGCATTTTTCTCGAAAAGGCCATTTTTTTTTTGCTGAAATTTTTTTTGCTGATAGAGGACCAAAATACCTATCTAATAGTACTTGTTTGATCCCGGCTTTTTTGGTTTGGAGCGAGAAAAAAATTCACAAATTTTGTTGGTGAAAAATGCTTGTATATACGTTCGGAAGTCTTAAGCAGTCGACATTTAAATATTCTCCTTCGTTTAGCATTATCCAGGAACAACGACGTGGACGTAGAAGGATTCTGTTCCCTTCGGGGTGCTTTTTTAGAGTGAGTTCCCCTTGCCTCTCACTGTTGGGATGCGTCAAAAAAATAATTATAGATAATTATTTTTTTTTATTTTTGCGTTTATTATTTTTAGTTTTAAATGTAGTCTCACGACGCTTGTTTTTTTTTTCTTGTTTTTCATTTCATTTAGTGCATGTATAGCTGTCCTGCCAATAAATATATGTGATTTTAATTCCCCAAGTTTTTTTAACCACATATGACTTTTTTGAATTCCATTATATTTAGAAACCCCACTCCATTCAATATTTTTTTTTTCTAAATCTTTCAATCTCATTTATTGGTAGTAAAATGATTTTTATTGCATTGGTGTAACTTTGAACCCAATTTATAAAATCGTCAGCATTTTGTATCGATTCTTCATGAAAATATTCCATAACGATATTTTTTGTGCTTTCATCAATAGGATGACCAGTATATAAATCTGGCTCCGAATAAACTCCTTTATTTTTCACGAGATTTCTTGATTTATTTATCATATACTCGCTTATATTCGGGAATAGTGAGCAAACTTTTATTTTGCTTAATTTTGAAGGTAGTAGAGTTAGAAGTTTTATTTTCTCCGAAATAGAAGAGCATTTTTCTAAAGCCAATTTAAAATTTTCTAAAAATTCATTCCAATAGTTTTCAGTGGAATTTTCGTCCGATTCTATTGATTCAACTGAAATGCCATACGCATCTTCTAATTTACTTCCAACAGTAGCAGAAAAAGCTGAAATTAAGGATTTTTTCTTTTTAGATACGTAATTTCCTCTAAAATTTTCAGGTATTGCAGTTTTTCTTTTTAGGGGTGAGATGCATTCAGGTAAAACTGAATTAATACTCTCGTTTAATTCCTCTATTCGTTCGGGTGTCTTCGGAATAAAATCATCATCTCTTCCGCTAAAAAGTTCAGTGATTTCATTTTCAGATATAGACTCAAGATCACTTAAAATCATTTTTGATATGCGTTTATGGCAATTTTTACATACATTAGTAGATGGCAATATATTTAAATCTGGATGAAGCTGCGCCAAATTAATGGCTAAATTTTCCAACGGTCTAAAACGTGAATTACTGCTCATATAAACTACCTTTTTATGCATTTGAAAAAAATCGGGACATGAAATTCTTTTAGAAGAGTAAATTTTGGACATTGTTATTTCACAATTTTGTTGAATTTTTCACAAGCCCGAGAAGCACCTTTCAAAGCAGCCGTAAAAATAACTAGCTTCTATATAACAGTTCTAATATGCTGTTTTGGTTACGCGATGTATTTGTCCGCGAGTTAGCCTCCTATTGTTTGTACAGTCGACGATAACATATTCTATGATAATTCTTTTTCTGCAATTTCAAAATAACGTAATCTTACTGGATGATTCCGTTAGTTCGCTCATTTTTATAGGTTAATTTTAAAATTTTGAAAAAAGAATTATCATAGAATATATTACCGTCGACTGTACATCGAAACATACATAATATAGATATACACGAATAGAATTCTTTTATATATATATATATATATATATATATATATATATATCACTATTGATGCTATATACATGCATACAAATGTAAACAAATGATGAGCCAAGCATACGACAGTATTTGAATGCAGACTGCTTAAGACTTCCGAACGTATATACAAGCATTTTTCACCAACAAAATTTGTGAATTTTTTTCTCGCTCCAAACCAAAAAAGCCGGGATCAAACAAGTACTATTAGATAGGTATTTTGGTCCTCTATCAGCAAAAAAAATTTCAGCAAAAAAAAAATGGCCTTTTCGAGAAAAATGCATGTGCATAAAAAGTGCATTTTTTGGTAAAATGCATATATCTCAGTCATTTTTTAGTTTTTTTTTTAAATTTTTTTGCACGGAGTTGAAGAGGGCTCAAAACGAAATAAAATAAAAAAAGGTTTATCAAAATTCATTGGAAATTGGTAAAACGATAGCTCTCTAAAGTTATTCTCAACATTTTCAGTTTTAACATTTAGTTTTTGTATGCAATTTTCAAAAGTGCATATCTGATGCAATTTTGATATTTCAGCAAAATAAAAAAATACGTATACCCTTATTTTTAGGGTAGAATAACATACTCCATTAGCGCAGTAATTGGTGACTTGAGTGTATACTGACTGTTCGATTTGAAATGGAATCAGCCAGTATATAATGCTGAAGTGGTTGATTTATTTTTACAATCATTTTCATGTTTGTTGATCCGCTTGTTAAGGATTCTACCAGATTGTCCCACATAACATTTGGAGCAACCCAAATAATTTATTTTGTAAATACAATTCAAATTAGACATTCTTTCCACTGGATCCTTTCCATTATCATTTAACAATTTTAATTTACTTGTTGACCTAAATATTACTTTGTAATTTACTTTTTTTTAAATCTTTTTAACAGGAATTTCAATATTTTTCAAGTAAGTGAATACTATAATTTTATCATAATCAGAGTCAAAACTTTTAACACTATAAGTACCTTGTATTAATCTTAGACGAGTTTCAATACGTTTTTTTATGAAAATTTTAGGGTAATTGTTGGCTTGTAGAATCAAAAAAATGTATTCTAAATTTTCCCGATGAAACCGAACGTTTGACAACTTTATGGCATTAAGTATAGTCCAGCATGTGTTGGTTTTCTATACCAATTCGTCAAGATGTTTCCTTGTTCATCCCAAAATAGTGAGACATTTAAAAAATGTAATTTATTGTCAATTGGGCGTTCCAATGTAAATTGAACAAAATCATCAATCTGGTTTAAGTGGTCAAGTATATCATTGACCTTGTCAATAGGTACACACGCTATTATATCATCTACGTAAATCTTAATAAACAAGATAGGATGTGGACAAGTGATAAGTAATGTATTAATGATATCTTGTATAACTATATCAGCCAAAACTGGGCTACAAGGACTACCCATAGCTGAACCAAATTTCTGTTTATAATATTTGTTATTAAAGAAAAAAAAATTATTTTGCATTATAAAGGATACCATTTCTAAAAAATCATCCAAAGACAAATTAGTTTTTAACATAAGAAAATGCCATCTATGTTCAAGAATTGTATCAAGAATTTTCGGTCTTATATACTAAACGAGAGAACGTCCCACCACTTGTGAGAGTTTGTCAACCGCATTTACAATCACATGAAAATATAATCAAGTTGCCACCTACTGGCAAGATGGAAGAATTGCTACGCACGCAAGATAACTACAAATATTTAGACAATATTTCTCCAATATTTCACTGTTATATTCATAAATTTTTTGGAATATTTCATGAAATATTTTTGGAATACTTCATGAAATATTTCATGAAATATTTCTTGAGAAATTTGCGCATTATTGATTTAAAATATTTTAAAAAATAGTCAGTAGAATTTCTTCAATATTTCAGTTTTACGTTCAAACATTTTTTCAAATACTTCATGAAATATTTTTCAAATATAACAGGAATATTTATGACATGTTTCTTGAAAGATTTGAGATATATTAATTTGAAACATTTCAAAAAATAATGTAACAACTTACTTGAATATTTCAGTATCTGATTCAAAAATTGTCTTAAATAAAACATGAAATGTTCCAGCAATATTACAGAAATATTTTAATGAATTATTTAATATTCATAAACTGAAATATTTCAAAGAAATATTAGTTCATCACTTATTTAATATTTCACTGAAATATTTTATGAATAATTTAAGGAAGCTTTCAGTAAGCTTCCAATCAAGTATTTTATGAAAAATTTACAGAAGCTTCCAGTAAGCTTTCACTGGAATATTTCATGAATAATTTACGGAAGCTTCCAGTACGTTTCCACTGAAATATTTGATGAACAATTTAAGGAAGCTTTCAGTAAGCTTCCAATCAAGTATTTTATGAAAAATTTACAGAAGCTTCCAGTAAGCTTTCACTGGAATATTTCATGAATAATTTACGGAAGCTTCCAGTACGCTTCCACTGGAATATTTCATGAAAAATTTACGGAAGCTTCCGGTAACCTTACAATGAAGTATTTCATGAAAAACTTACGGAGGCTTCCAGTAAGCTTCTAATGAAATATTTAATGAACGACTTGCGGAAGACTTCTGATCGGGGACATATCCATCTTCCGGGAAGTTTCCACTGGAAATTTCCTGAAAGCTTCCAATGTTTTTTCTGCAGTTAATTAAATCTTCCACTTTTCTTCTAGGAAGCTTCCGGTAATATTCCACTGGAATATTCAAGGAAAAACTTACCGAAGCTTCCTGGAAGCTTCCACTAAAATATTTCAGAAATGATGTACGGAAGCTTCGAGTAAGCTTCCACTGAAATATTCCATGAAAGATTTACGTCGGCTTCCAGTGAGTTTTCAATGAAATGTTTCATGAATAATTTACGGAAGCTGTCGGTAAGCTTCCATTGAAATATTCCATGAATAATTCACGGAAGCTTTCAGTAAGCTTCCACTGAAATATTCCATGAAGAACTTACGGAGGCTTCCAGTGAGCTTCCACTGAAATATTCCATGAAAGACTTACAGAAGACTGCTGATCGAGGACATATCCATCTTCCGGGAAGTTTCCACTGGAAACTTCCTGAAAGCTTCCAACCTTTTTTCCACATCTTCCAGGAAGCTTCCAGAAAGCTTCCAGGAAGCTTACATGCTGTGTGGAACGCTCGTAATAGCGAGAGAAATTATTCCCGAGTTGCTTGTAATAGCGAGAATTGAGTGTACAGATCGAAAGGATTTGAGCTAAGCTTTAATTTAAAAAGTTTCAAGCTTGTAGCTATCTATGCTGAAGAACTATATGCATTTAAAAATCTAGTAACTTTTCTAGTGGTTTTCTTTAATTGCCTGTAACTAGGGAAATATTGAGTGTTTGTGACTATAATTTTAGCTTTTCCCATATTTTATCATCTAAAAACTTATCCCGAAGTTTGAGCGAAATCCGTGATCCGGAGGTGTGACACTCTCCCAGTAAGCCCGATTGTCAGGTACAAAAGAAAATACTATACAACTCTATGAACTTGCCGAATATGCAACTCTGTACCCGCAAACGGGTACAGAGTTGCATATTCGGCAAGTTCATTCGCCGTATTTCTCCAACGCACAGAAATTAAACGAATTGCTTAAATCTATATTTTAGTTTAAGAGAAACTTTATTGCTCAGTACGATACAAGAGTGCCTTCGCACTGAATTGTTCACTGCCAGAATACCTCTACTCTCTCGCACCTCTCATAATTCCACTCTTTGGAGATGCTGTAGAAGAAACAGAACGTTGCATTAGAAACTATATACGCACATATAACAGTTTGTCTATGTTTAATATCATGTAAGTGTGTTTTATAATTATAGGTGTGCACCTGTGCGTCATAGAAACTCGCTCGGTGCCCTTCTATATCCCTACTTATTTGTTCACGCTACCTTTGCTCTTAAGGGGTATCCTCATACCGGCACAGAGATCTACCTTATCTACATTTCAATTATGCATTTTAATAAAAATTTAACTATTTTTGACTAAAATTCATAGAAGAGGCACATTTTTAACATTCTAAAGAATTTATTGCAACGTCAGAAGACAAAATAAAAGTGAAAATGAAGACAAAAACTGCATAATACGATTATTCATAACTATATTGAATGTAACGTCATAAATCGACTAGCAAGATTTTTCTTAATTTCTGAGCTTTATTACAAATAAAAAGTTAGTATAAACTTTAATAATTTATCATATATCATTTCCTTTTCTAAAAACACAAAAATAAAAAATTGACTTTACTTTAACTTTATATATGTTCTTTAGGTATTAATATTAGACAATAAGATAATTAATAAAGCGAGAAATAATCTTGCCTTCTTCATTTGATCTTTACGTCCTTCGAATTGAACAAACCAACGATGGTCTTGTAGGTTCATTTAAGACGTTACACAACATAATTGTTCTTAGACAAGACACAGATATTTCTTATTTTTATTTCTTTGCATGCAAATAACACTTAATGAATTAATTATAAGGACTCACAGGATATACTTTTTCGTATGTGGTAGGTAAAAACACAATAAAGAAAACTTATTTTGGTTTGAGTGTGGCCTTACGACTTCTTTTTACTCTTTGCTCGTTTATTTCCTATAAATTACATACTACGTTAGTTAACTTTATTATTAAGAAAAAATAAGTGGCAAAAATTCACTTGTTACTTATTAAGATAAAAAGAATATTTAATTCATTTATAATAATTTAACTTTTATATAAAAAAAACAAATTTGACTTCAATTAAACACAACTTTCATGGATCATTTTGAATGTAAGAAAAAAAGAATGTAACTGAAACTAAAAAAAACAATAAATAAATTAATTCCCATATATGATCATTCTTTTATTTTCTTTTTATGGACATTTTAACTCTTCTTCTACGTATTATTTTTTTTTATTTATATCGTGGGCCAGACCTTCCTACACCTGTAACAAAGAAAAAAGGGCCTATTCCCTGGTTTTGGCAACCGATTCACTACGTGCTGCTTAAGTACAGTACGTAGCACACGGCGAAGGGCAGCCTTTTAGGCACCCTTTTACGCTAACCATCGGCCTTTTGTGCAAGGTGCAGTACTTCTACCTCGAGGATGGTTTCCCACTCGAAGCCTTTCGGGATCAACCCTAGTCATGCTCTTATTCATAACAAAATAATATTATTTTTTAGGTTAGTAACTGATTTTAAAGAAATGTTACTCAAGTTAAACAGTTTCAGATCGAACAAGAATTATTTGTTAGAAGACATAACTCGCGAAGTTAATTTTAGAATTTTCGATTAATTATAAAGATTGCGCACAGTCTGTAGATACATCACCGAGGTTTGCGGTAATTCCTTTTATACCCATACTCACTATGTGGAAGTTGTTCCTAATGAGACGGGTTAACTTCAAGATGGCTGAGCTAGCTGCGCTGGTTGAGTTGACTGAGATATAAGAGAGCGAGAGCGCCTCGTGCAGCGAGTTTTATTCGCGGTTTTGAGATAATTATCTGCGTCATCTAAGTAGATAGTCAAGATGACTCATGCTTCGATTTTACATAACGTTCTGTATAATTTTCCGCGCATGTATGCTAACGCCACCTACCTAGTGCCTCAGATAATATCTATGAATACTATTTAATTACATGTTAATTGTTATTATTTATTACATCTTAATTTTTACTTATTCGATTCTTCACTCTTATTTATTTAATTATCGTTAATTCTATGCAAATTTGTTAATAAAGAAAACTTACTAGATGTTAGTAACTTCTATTAGTATCTGAAGTCCCTTTTACACTTGATATTTGAATTTTTTCTACTTTTTTATATCTTTATTCTCATATTTGAAAACATATTTAATATACATATTCTCGATAGTTGTTTATCATAAATATGTATATACTTTGATTTTTCATAAGTTTTTTTGCTTCAAATTCATGTTCTAATTGATTAATGATTAACTATGTTATCAAGTGTAAAAGGATAGTGACGCCGTCGAGTAGCGTCTCTTTCTGTCTCTCTCACTCTTGCTGAATTGGACACGAAACGGCGCTCTTTAGTTGTGCGCGCGCATTCGAGGCTAGTACGCATGAACTTGTCCATGGCGGGCTTTTTATTCAAATTTAAATTATGATCCATTTTAAAAAAACTTCAGTAAATTATACCATATTTGTTATAAGAAATTTTATCCCATAATTATATATATTCTCTTATAAAAATTAAATTTTTCTAATTTATTTATCTCTTTTTTCATGAACATTATTTACTTTACCGACTTATATTTCCATATTTTAATTAAATAGAAATTATTTGAATTAATCTTAATACGCAAATTTTGGAACTCGTTGCAAAAACGAAAGAAAGAAAGAGTTTTTGTTGATAAAAGACAATTAAATAGTAATTTGGAAATTTCAAGTCCGATCACATGCTGACGCCCATCACTTGGCGCAATTTCTGCGTCCTCTACTGGTTAAACCCTTAATCCAATGATTTTTTGATAATAATATTTTTTTGTTGCCCGAGTGGTTCCGACTGCAGTAATATACATATAAACCCAGCTCCTCCCTTATATATGAAAATACGGGTAGAAACATTTTGAGTAGTATATTGTCGCATATGTCAGACCAAAATAATTTAATATAAATTAAGGTTTTTTCTTTCATTTTAATTTTTTATTATAAGCAAGGTTTTATGACCGTTGCATGAAAAGTTAATCGTATTAAGCAGTTTTCGCCTTTATTTTTACCCTTATATTGTCTTTTAACGTTGCAATAAATTCTTTGGTATGTTAAGAATGTGCCTCTCCTACGAATTTCAGTCATGAATAGTTGAATTTTTATTAAAATTCATAATTTAAATGTAGATAAGGTAAAACTCTATGTCGGTATGAGGATTCCTCTTAATATGTACATATATATTAGGGTGTCCCTTATTTCCTAAAGTATGGAAATCTGTCATGACGCCCTCTAGATTTCAAGTATTTCGTTCAAAACTTCAGAAAAAACTTTGATAATAGGAAAAAATGAAGTTAGACAGTGCTGCCACTCGTAAAAAGGTTTTCTAAAGGATGATTTTTTCCACATATTTTATTTTTGTATAATCCCAAGGGACTTAGATGGATATTCAAACTTCCGAATTTTATTTTTAAATAATTAAATCGGAAGCAAAAAACAGTGTTAATAACTTCTTTGAAACTCTTTTAGTTGAGATATAATTGCGAGGTGCTGATGATTTAAAAGAAAAAACATAAAATTTTTTCGATTTCAGCTGTTTTTAGAGTCATAAATAATCCAACAGTCTTGTTAACGCAACAGATAATGATAGCTCACTTCAAAACCTCTAATTTGATGGTTGACAAAATCTCTAGAGCCTAAGGATCATAAGTTACAGCTATTTTAAGTTTGAAAAAATTTATAGGTATCAAAATCCAGCGTCATGTATTTTCTTCATAAATTGAAATGTCCATATCTTCGATATCCTTCAATCTTTTGAGCTTTGGGACAGCTTTAATGAAAGCTGTTGACGTTACCTACTATTATATTTAATATAAAATAACAGATTAGTGGATCAAACTAAATGAAACGCAATTTTACTAATGTTGTGGCAAAAGCTCTTAAAATATTTCGTTTTGATATTTTCAAATTTCAATTGCAATTTTCATTGCAACTATAACTGTAAAATATTTAAAGCAAATCATTAATATTTTAGATCAGTATTTTTTAAAATCTAATCCAAAACGTAAAAAAGTGCAGAGAGAATTTATAATTTATTGCAAAATTATTACGAACAAGTGTTGTTAAATTGAATATCAGATATATAGATGAATAAAGAGTATAGCTGAATAAGAACGTGAAAATGGCCTGTCCTTTGATTTTGCTGAAATTTGGTCTATATATTTTTCGTGTCAAAAAACTACGATCCTGAAAGTTACAGCTCCCTAGACTCAAAATTGGCTTCCTAACCTCAAAAAATGTGATTTTCAGTTCGATAAGCATATCTCTGCGAATTTTTAACCGATTTGGGCGATCCAAAATCGAGATTAAAGGGAATCAAAATGCGCACATAACTTGATTATTTTTAAAGCCTTTTGCAGCTAAAACATAACCTAAAAATGGGTTTGAAAATTTCAAAGTCACCTAGAACGAAACCTGTTGTTTGCATTTTTTTTTAGTTCACTTATAAGTCTTCATTTTATTTGAATTTATTACCAAAAATTTTTTCAGATTGTTTGAAAGGGTGGAAAGTAGTTAAAATGATAAAAAACTCAAATTTTTATTCATTAACGGGATTTTTAGAGTATTTAATCAATTCCAAAGTAAAATTTATGATAAAAAATGAGTTCAGCGACTCAAAATACCCCTTATTATGAGTTTCTGGTTATATTTTTCCTAAATATATTACTCAAATGTCGAAAACTAACCTGAAAAACGCGTTTTGATACTACATACGACATAAGAACTCAAATTATCTCGATAATGATCCAAGGTATTGACTTGATGTTTATTAAAAAAACAATTTTTTTTCGAAAATGCTATATAAGTAATACCAATTACTATAAATGACATAAAAACTCCCATTTTCCATATTTGACGCAGTGCTTTTGATGTAAAGCTAGAAACTAACCTTTGAAATGAGTTTAGCGACCAACAAAATCGTTTAGATATAATGGTAAATCGCGTTTCTGTTGAATAAGCTGAGAGTATATGCGCGAAAAAATTAAATAAAAAACGCTGTCAACTGCCTTAGCGCAATGCTTTAGAGCTCATTGAGTTTGAGTGATTTGACTTTATTTTTTTAAATGTGATTCTAATATAAAAAATGATTCATTAGTAATATTTCCCAATATTTTTTCAAAAATTCTATATTATTAATATCAATTACTTAGGAAAAATGTTTTTACATTTAAGTTTATTTGACTGTAATTTACGCTAATCTTCATCGCTATCTTCATAAATCACTGTTTCTACTTTTTAGACATGAAATAATTTTACTAATGCTCCAGCGGGTTTTACTATTTTAGATAGATATCTTACATATGTTAAGTAATAGATTATTGAGGCCACGCGAGAGCAACACCCAATCGTACGGAGGCCATTTGCACAGTCACAGGGGTAACGCGAGATACTGCCAAGGCCAATACTGTTCGGCTTATACTCAATGTAACAAATGTACGTTCTTCTATTAATGTGACGAGATCGAACTCTAATTTTTATTATATTTGGTTTTTTCTCTCACGTATTCTAAGTAAAAATTATCATTATTGTCTAATAATTCTGCTAAATATGAGATGGCTTGTGAATATTGATAAGTTCCTGTAAAAAAAATTTTCAGATCATTCTCAGTCATTTCTGGGAAATCCATTAAATTTTCTGACAGAAGAGTTTCAAAAGGTAACTTTTTTCTGCTCCATCTTTCTGTTTCCACTTCGGCAGCCAAAGTATTTTCTTCATTTTTTCTTGATTTCATTTGTTCAACTATTTCTTGTTGTTTTTTTTATCAGAATTCAGACGTTTTCCAAATGTGTTGTGTAAATAATTGGCAATTTTACAATAATCTTTGGCTTTTAGAAGAAGTTTATTATCCATTTTTTAAGGAGATGGTATTTCTGTCCAATCATCCCATGTACCACTTCAACTGGCCATCGAACTTTCGTTACGTATCTTGACTCATTAGCTTCTTTTGCAGTTAATTGAGGTCGTTTTCCTTTTAAAGCGGGCATATATACAATGTAACCTAGATCTTCCATCCACTTTTTGCATCTCGAAATCCCCTGTCAACAAAAAAAATATCGCCTTCCTTGAGTATTTTTCGGATGCCATTTTCATCTGATAAAACAAGCTTTTGAATTTCAGCATCATTGATATTAGCTTCAAATGGACCTGGTACATCAACTACATAGCCATCTGTTGTGCAAATAGTGAAAGGTTTACATAGAGGAATGTTCTTTTGACCAGAATATGATGCTCTTTGGTATACATTATTCTTCCTTTTCTGCTGGCGTAAATATGTTCCATCACATATTAATGCCAACTGATCATCCTTAATATTAAATAATTGTTTAGCAATAGGTGACGTATGATTTTTTATCAAGTCTTCTCGAGATATAGCATCAACTCCGAAATAAGTAGGTAATATATCTTTCTTAAAAGCACTTATAACTGAGCTCGAAAACTCTGATACCTGTTGAGGATTCCTGAGTCCCAAAGTAGCTGCTATGAACTCATTAGAACTTCCATTTCTTAATTTGAATAAAAATACAAATATAGCTTGGATGTTATTTCTATTATGCGTCTCCCGAAGCGATAATAAAAGTTTCTCCAAAAAAATTAAATTTTCATATTCCAATCCAGTAAATATTTTTACTCTCTTATCGGATAATTCAAAAGATCCAACTCTATCATGCAACTCAAAATTACTTTCCACTGTCATGTGCCCAAGCAAATTAGTGATTTCAGACACTTCAAGTTCAGATGTATTTGAATATACTCGTATTTTCTGTACATCTTCTTCATAAAATCTTTTTTTTATTAAATGTTCTCTACAGCATCGATTACCTTTAGGTATATATATCCTTCTATTTTTAAAAACTTGCAAGCGAGCATCATGAGGCACAATTTTTGTTTGGCTTATTTTTTTACCACACACACAACAGTACGTATGAGAAATAATAGATCTTTCGATGGGAAACTCTATTAATTCTTTTAATGCTATCTCTTCAGGAGAATCAAATTGTATAATATCATTTTCTGATGATTGTGTTGCAGTTGTTGTTGAAGATGTAGAACCCTGACTATTTGTGAATGCTGTATTGCTTACAGTTTTTTGCTTATGGCGTTCTTTATAAACAACATTTACACATGCAATACATAAAATGTCACCTACGTTAATTTCAACTTTTAAAATATCTGAATATTCTATAGCATCTTCTTCACAGTTAATGATTTTTTGATCTTTTTTCTTCATTTTTTTGAAGTTTTTTCTGCATTTTGGACACTTATCATTTTTACGAGCTTCCATGTTGTGCTAGAAAAAATTTTTCTCATTTATATTGTAACATTATTTTTTATTTTATATTTATACATTAAATATATATTTAGAAATATTTTTTAGAATCAATTAATTAATTTGAATGAAAAATAATTACATTCAAAACAGCTCTATACTTTAAAATATAATAATGAAATCTCAACCCAATCATTTCACTTAGAAGGTAAGACATTTCAAACAAAGATTTTCATGATCTGCTCAAGTTAAAGTATTCTACAAGAAATCAAAATTAAGTCAATGAGTTTATGTAGTAGTTGGATGCAACTTTAAATAAAAAAACCATAGGTAAGTGTTTGAATTAATTTACTCGTTGATTTATTAGTATCAGACCTGAGTTTAACCAAAAAATATTTCATTAAAAAAAACCTTTAAGGAGACTCGTGTACTGAATGCCATACAAAACAAGGGCATCTAAAGGATTTTTATAATTTTATGTTACTATTGAATACAATTTTTGCAAAAAATACCTTTGGATAACTTTCAAACATATTTAATATAAACTACTTGTTGAAGTTTTACTCTTTTCTATAAATGTGTTGAAAGTATGTTTTCTTATAATTAATTAAGATAAATGTTACCAAATCGCTTATTGTTAGCAATTAAAATAAAATGATTTTAAGTATATATTGCAACAATTTTCAGCACGAATCTTATTTTTAATGAAATTCACATAAGTAACCGTAAAGTTTTTTTTTTTAAAATTGGTTATGCATATTATATATACTTTTATTGTGCATACTAGATGAGTCAAGATTTAATTGTAAAAAGATATTCGAAGTAAAATAATAATAGCAACGCAGAGGAATAAATTATTTTTTCCTTTTATATAATCTTGCATATAGAACAATTGAAAACTTAGATCATCATTTAAGTAAATATCTATCTAATGTATTTATTAATATATAAACATTAAATTATTATGTAAAAGAGTATAAGCAGCAAAATTCAAAAAGGACAAGCAAGAACAAAGTTATTGAAATTAAAGAAAATTCGTACTGGTATATACAGCAACAAAAACTTATATGTATGCAAAATTGATTTTCCAGGCCAGCGCAAGTAGTTGAATCAGCATCCACAGCAGAATTTTTTGAGTTTACAACAACGCAACAAAATTATAAGAGTTGGCTATTTGATCTATAAAACGAGCAAAGTTTTGTTTCAGAATAAGATTTTTATTCTAAGGCATTTTTTAAAAAAAAACTTTTCCATTCGATTAATCAAAAAAAATCAACAAGTTATGTTTTAGTTCATTAAATCAGTTCATTTATTATGTATTAAAGTCTGAAAAAAAATATTATCTTATTACGTTGTATTATTTTGTTATTATTCTACAGCAAAGCATTTTACTGATATTAAACTATCATTTATAATTTTTCAAACAAAAACAAAAGTTAAAAGTTACATAATTATGCTTAATGTAGGAAATGTATATACTTGTATACTTGTAATTAAATATTTAAAAAAAACTTTGTATTCAGGAATATTAAATATTACCAATGGAAATATTCTTCAACTTTAATATAAAATATTATTTGTAATATCGTTGTATGTTCTACTAATACAAAATTCTTTGACCGCAATCAAAAATGTTCAGAGTTATGACAACTAAACATGCATAAACCATAACCATGAGGAACAAGAAGGCACAAGAAGGAACAACGGCGCTGTTGTCGTTAGGTATAGTTGTGCATATCGTCGGGTGGGAATAAACAGATCTTAACTCAGCCAAGCTCTTAGGCCGCGGCCACATAGACGCGTATGCACGTGCCAGCATGCGTATGCACGCGCTAGCATGCGTTTGCACGCGTGGACTTTCTGGTGATTTTGATAGTAACCAACCTGCAAAATGAAGTACCCGAGAATGAACTCTCTTCCTTCATATGAGTATTTTATTTTGCAGGTTGTTTACAATGACAATCACCAGAATGTCTGCGCGTGCATACGCGTCTATGTGGCCGGGGCCTTAAAACGCAACAATTCGGCTTCATCCACTAAGAGCCCCTTTACACTATGTACTTTGTGCCATGCTCCTTGTGCTAATACTTTCAGGTGGAGTCGCTGATTTGTCATTTTTAAACAATCACCCAATCAGCGATTTTGTCTGAAAGTATTAGCATACGGAGCACGGCACAAAGTACGTAGTGTAGAGGGGCTGTCAAAGGTTGTAATTCAACTTAACGGACAAAAAAGTAGTAACTCGGGTTTAGCCATAAAAACGTTATAACTTCTAAGCTTAAGAGGCGGTCGTAACCATTCGCCGCTGTATATACAGGTGGCGCTGCTGTCAGATGAGAGAAATATAGAAAATATTTTTTATTCAGCGATTTATAATTTATCGAGACAATAATATACTTCTAACGTTGTCAAAGGCACTAGCCATATATATGTAGAATTATTATTGATGCTAATATTGTTTGAAAAGTCTAAAATATTATCATAAAACGAAAAATGCGGCGCGTGGTAGAACCGATGTAAACATATGGGTATGTTTTCTAAGTGCGACAGAGAAAGTAATAGTAAAGAACGAAGTATACACATGCTCACGCCGGCTCTACTTCGCACTGCATTTTTCGTTTTATAACAATAGCTTAGACTTTTCAAACAAGATTATCATCAATAATTATTCTACATATATATGGCTAGTGCCTTTGACAACGTTAGAAGTATATTATTGTCTCGATAAATTATAAATCGCTGAATAAAAAATATTTTATATTTTTCTCTCACCTGACCGCAGCGCCGCCAAGCGGCAAATGGTTCCTACCGCCTCTTAAACATAGAAGTAATAACGTTTATTTATAATTACTACTTTTTTGTGCGCTAGGTTAAATTAGAACCTTTTCGTGGACAAAGCCGAGTTGTCACGTTTTTAAGAGTCGGCCGTATCGCTCTGTACTTGTCGAATCTAAATTTTCATTATAATTAATAAATTAAATATTTAAATACAAATATAAGGGATGAGCGCCGTAGAGCAAAAAACAAGCAAACGATTTTATTCTATGAAAAAATATGAAATTTTCATTATTTCAATTCAAAGTACGAAACGGAAAAAATTAAGTTGAGTTTGACTGTGTTTTCCGTTTCGTTTTTTACTTGAAAAATAATGAAAATTACATATTTTTTTATAGAATAAAATCGTTTGCTTTTTTTTTGCTCTACGGCGCTTATCCCTTATAATTGTATATAAATATTTAATTTATTAATTATAACGAAAATTAGATTAGAGAAGGACAGAATGATACGGCCAACTCTTAAGATCTTTGCTTAGTCACGATATTTTTTCGCCCACCCGACGATATGTTTAGTGGTCCTAACCTACTGTATATGATTGAAAATGAAATATTCTAATTATTTTATTTTTACAACAAGGAAATAACTATATCAACATAAGGGTTTTTGAAATTTTTAAATGGTTTTATAATAAACTAATTAATTGTTATTAAATAATTTTTGTAGAAGAAAAATTAAAATAATTTGGATTTTTTTTTCCTTTTTTTATATTACGTAAAGTACTCGATGGATATATTTTAAAATTTGCATGTTCTATTGATTTGTTAATTTTCATTCATTAAAAAAGCTTTATTTTTATTATTATTCAGAATTTTATATAGAAACTTTATTAAGATGAGCTATATAAAAATATTGGGAAATATTACTAATGAATCATTTTTTATATTAGAATTACATTTAAAAAAATAAAGTCAAATCACTCAAACTCAATGAGCTCTAAAGCATTGCGCTAAGGCAGTTGACAGCGTTTTTTATTTAATTTTTTTCGCGCATATACTCTCAGCTTATTCAACAGAAACGCGATTTACCATTATATCTAAACGATTTTGTTGGTCGCTAAACTCATTTCAAAGGTTAGTTTCTAGCTTTACATCAAAAGCACTGCGTCAAATATGGAAAATGGGAGTTTTTATGTCATTTATAGTAATTGGTATTACTTATATAGCATTTTCGAAAAAAAATTGTTTTTTTAATAAACATCAAGTCAATACCTTGGATCATTATCGAGATAATGTGAGTTCTTATGTCGTATGTAGTATCAAAACGCGTTTTTCAGGTTAGTTTTCGACATTTGAGTAATATATTTAGGAAAAATATAACCAGAAACTCATAATAAGGGGTATTTTGAGTCGCTGAACTCATTTTTTATCATAAATTTTACTTTGGAATTGATTAAATACTCTAAAAATCCCGTTAATGAATAAAAATTTGAGTTTTTTATCATTTTAACTACTTTCCACCCTTTCAAACAATCTGAAAAAATTTTTGGTAATAAATTCAAATAAAATGAAGACTTATAAGTGAACTAAAAAAAATGCAAACAACAGGTTTCGTTCTAGGTGACTTTGAAATTTTCAAACCCATTTTTAGGTTATGTTTTAGCTGCAAAAGGCTTTAAAAATAATTAAGTTATGTGCGCATTTTGATTCCCTTTAATCTCGATTTTGGATCGCCCAAATCGGTTAAAAATTCGCAGAGATATGCTTATCGAACTGAAAATCACATTTTTTGAGGTTAGGAAGCCAATTTTGAGTCTAGGGAGCTGTAACTTTCAGGATCGTAGTTTTTTGACACGAAAAATATATAGACCAAATTTCAGCAAAATCAAAGGACAGGCCATTTTCACGTTCTTATTCAGCTATACTCTTTAGACATATTAAAAAATTAAAGTTTAGTAAGTGTTGAATGTGAAGTAAAAGTGTACAAATTCTAAGTATGAATTTAAGCCGATGTTTCGACAAAAGCTCTCAAAATATTTGGTTTTGATACTTTTGAACTAAAACTATAATTTTATTTGAAACTACAATTGTAAACAGTTTTAAGTAAATCAGTAATATTTTAAATCAGTATTGTTAAAAATCCAATGAAGTGCATAGTAAATTTTGAAAGAAAAATTAAGTAAACAAGTGTTGTTGAAATGTAGATTAGATATACAGATAAAAAAATTAAAGATACGAGTTAAATTAAATTATGAATTAAATTGAATGTTAAATTGAATGTGAAGTGAAAATGTGCAAATGCTAAATATGGATATAAGCTCATGTTTGACAATAGCTTTCAAAATATTGTATTTAGATATATTTCAATTGCAAATATATATTTTATAACTATAATTGTGAAATTATAGAAAAAAACATTTTTAAAAAAAGAGTAAACACTTTAAGTTCATCTTTATAAATTATAAAATCATCAAATTTACCTCTATAAGTAGTAAAATCTCCAATTTATTCTTTTATAAGGGAAAAACTATACTTTCTTACTTTTTGTTTCCAATTTTTACTCTTTTGAGTTTAGAGTGTACATCGTAAGTACAATTTTTAAAATTTTATTTATTAATATGAATCACAAGGATATTCACAACTCGCACGGCACATTCTTTGTGCGTTCAGATTTTTGAAAAGGGTACGCCCATCTTCACTACTGCATGTTCCTCTACAGATTGGATTCTTACATCGACTATCGAATAATCAGATTAATAAATGAAATTTCAACAATCATACTTACGATGTACTTTTATCATTAATTTAGTACTAAATTTGTTTTCCATATAATTCTAAAATTAATAGTTAGATCAAAATTCAATTAAATAAAGAAATTTTGCTCCACAACTTACGCGTTAGGTGGCCCTTACAAGCTGCCGTAGAGGCGTATTTCAGGTTCCGAGAGTGAAAAATATGGTTGGCTATACATAGGTTGGCTATTACATTTAATAAATTTAGTGATTTTATATGAGATAAATAGTAAATAAACGCATAATATATTGTGTTAAAATAAAAAATTTTATTATAGTTTACCTATTTATATTTGCATGTGCATTTTGCAATGCGATTGTTCTTTTAATTATATGCATCAATCTGCCCCCGGCAAGATTGACGCGTATTCCTGAAAACACTTAATTTTTCAAACTGAAAACACTAAATTTTATAAGAAAATTAGGGTAAGTTAAAGCTTAATAATGATAAACTCATTTTTTAATTATATGTCATTTTATATCAAACATGATAGTAAATAACGTCAAAAGCTTTTATTTACGCTGTTCTAGAGCTTAGAAGATTGAAGGATATCAAAGATATGGACATTAGTAAAATTGCGTTTCATTTAGTTTGATCAAATGCTATACTTACAGTATATAGTAATTATACGACCATCATCGTGGCCCCCACTAATCTGTCATTTTATATTAAATATAATAGTAGGTAACGTCAACAGCTTTCATTAAAGCTGTCCCAAAGCTCAAAAGATTGAAGGATATCGAAGATATGGACATTTCAATTTATGAAGAAAATACATGACGCTGGATTTTGATACCTATAAATTTTTTCAAACTTAAAATAGCTGTAACTTATGATCCTTAGGCTCTAGAGATTTTGTCAACCATCAAATTAGAGGTTTTGAAGTGAGCTATCATTATCTGTTGCGTTAACAAGACTGTTGGATTATTTATGACTCTAAAAACAGCTAAAATCGAAAAAATTTTATGTTTTTTCTTTTAAATCATCAGCACCTCGCAATTATATCTCAACTAAAAGAGTTTCAAAGAAGTTATTAACACTGTTTTTTGCTTCCGATTTAATTATTTAAAAATAAAATTCGGAAGTTTGAATATCCATCTAAGTCCCTTGGGATTATACAAAAATAAAATATGTGGAAAAAATCATCCTTTAGAAAACCTTTTTACGAGTGGCAGCACTGTCTAACTTCATTTTTTCCTATTATTAAATTTTTTTCTGAAGTTTTGAACGAAATACTTGAAATCTAGAGGGCGTCATGACAGATTTCCATACTTTAGGAAATAAGGGACACCCTAATATGTTGCAGTGATGGATTTCGAGGATGCTTTATGCATTTATGTATATCTATATATTAAGATATCCTTTAGCCAACTTCAGAGTATACCGTAGAATTAGAGTATAAGCAGAATATATTATTCTGTAGTATGTACTCTGAAGTTGGCTGTTGGATATCATATAAGCATCTTCGAAATCCATCACTGATATGTTGGAAAATCTACAAATTCTTTGCAATTTAAAAAAATATAAAATAAAAATTAATGGCACATTTTTTTTTAAACTTCAAATAGAAGAAAAATCAAGAAAATTTTTTTGCATAAAGATACACTTTAAAAAATATAAAATATATAAGCGAAATTTATTCTTGTAAAGGTACGTGGTTAAGAGGAGGTCACGTATCTCTGTCCTTTTCTAATCAAAGAATTGAATTTTTTACACAAACTAACAACTTTAGCAAAAAATGAAGAGAAAGCCGCATCTCGTAATAAAAAAAGCAATATTTCCTTTGATGAGAAAAAATTAATTTTATTGCTTCGTTCTCAAGAATACCTTGAAAAACTTAAAACATAGAGGTTAGGGTGGACAATTTGGTTGTTCAAGGTTTTCTTGAGAACGAAGCAATAAAATTAATTTTTTCTCATCAAAGAAAATATTGCTTTTTTTGATACAAGATGCGGCTTTTTCTTCATTTTTCGATAAAGTTATTAGTTTTTGTAAAAAAATCATTTTTTTGAGTAGAAAAGGACAGAGATATGTGACCTCCTATTAATACAATAATTTTGATCACCATAGGCGTCTCAGCTATACATACATCTTGCTATATCAACATCTGATATATCATCGTCTAAGACTAGGGCACAAAACATTCTCTAGTATGAGCAATTTTAATGGCACACGTTTGTATAACGACTTTTTTTTGTTTTTTTATACTTTTAATGAATCAATTATTATGAGAAAGTAGACTTTAAGGTTCACAGGTCTAAAATTTAAAATAATAAATAGAAATATTTCACCTAAATTCATAAATATTTGCTCTATTTGTTTATATACTTTGTGAATACAATTTGGACGTGAACAATCTTCTATATATTTCCTTGTACTATTAAAATATGATTACAACTTGTTCCTGGATATTATTTTAAAATTTGAAAGTGTGCACTAAAAAATGTATTTTTTTATATCGAGTTTCGCACGAAAATATGCTAATTATTTATAACAATGAGTGCTCTGATTTAAACAAATTTCAAGGGCACATCATCGTACCAAGGTTTAATTTCTTAATTTTCAAATATTATTTATGGTTCAATATTTAAAAAAAAATGAATTTTAAAGGTTCGCGACTTTAACGTTTAAAAAATAAAAAAAAATAATTTTTAATGAAAATTTAGGGACATAATTTTGAACATAAAGTACGTTGACTATTGTATTCGCACAACTTTACAACAATCGATTTATTCTTGAAAACGGCTTATTCAAGAGCAATCATTGTGATTCGTTTGTTTATCTAAACTACATTTTTGAGACGGACTAGTAAAATTTTTAATAAATCGACGAAACAACAAAAATTTCGATGTTTTTTTCACAATATTTCAAAATATTCACATATCATATTTCTAATGTACTAATTTACCTTACTTCAACATATTTTAAAGAAATTAACCAGAAAAATATAGTTATAAATCTTGAAATTTAAAAAACAATCTGGGAATTGGATATCATCGAAAACTCGTACATTTCAACATATATATATATATATGCTCTAATTGTTTATAAACTATGAGAATACAATTTGAACGTAAAAAATCTTCAATACATTTTCTTGTAATATTCAAATGTGATTATAGTATGTTCCTAGTTATTATTTTTAAATTTAAAAGTGTGCCACTGAAAAATGTATTTTTTTATATTGAGTTTTGCTTGAAAATACAATAATTATTAATAACAATGAGAGCACTAATTAACAGAATTCTAAGGAGACATCATCGTTATAAGGTTGGCTTTCTTAATATTTCAATACTATTTATTGACCAGAATTATAGAAGAAATAAATTTTGGAAGAGACTTTAAAGTTTGGAAAATAAACAAAAATAATTTTTAATGCAAATTTAGGGACATAACTTCGAATGTAAAGAACATTGACTATTGTATACACACAACTTTACAACAGTCGATATATTCTTGGTAACTATTTATTTAAAAACAATCATTTCGATTTGTTTGTTTAGCTGAACTACATTTGTCAAACAGACTAATAGAATTTTTAAAAAATCGATAAAACAACAAAAATTTAGAATTTTTTTCTGTTTTTTTGTTTTACAATATTTCAAAATATTTGTATATCATATTTCTAATGTACTAATTTACCTTACTTCAACATATTTAAAAGAGATGAACAAAAAGAATATATATATAATTATAAATCTTAAAATTTTAGAAACAAAACAGGGATACATATATATACACTAGGAGGTTCCCCCCTGCTCACGCTGCTCACCAACCTCCCAATTCATAAATACTATTATATTGAAATTATGCAATTGTACGTTACTTATTATATTATTTTAATTTCATTTTGATTGATTAAAACAATAATTTAAGACTTTCATTTCAATTTCATAAAAATGACAGTTTTCCACACCAACCAAAGAGGTACTATCAACGACACTCTACATTTAATAATTAATAACAGTAATCAAATGATAAACAATGTATGGGATCTAAAGGCGCATTGGTTTTTTTTATTTTATTTAAAATAATTATATAAAAATAAACACAATCATTTCAAGTAATTTTAAGACATGTTACAATTAATTAAAATTATTCTATTATTTTTGTATAAATATTTCAAATAAAACCATGGTTTCCCTTGCCTGTAGCCCTACACAACCATGAAAGTGCATATCTCGCCTCCTTATAGCATATACTTCCCTGCAATCCATCCTCCACCATTGGGAACACATATCCAAGCAAATTTTTAAAAGTTATCTACTATTTATGAAATTTATTAATTTATTGTAAAAATTGTTATACAATAATTTTCACAAAATTTGTCTCTTTTAAATCTTTGCTTGAATGTGTGTATTAGAATAATCATAATATCTAAATATTTTTCTATTCAATATTATTCTAAAATTTCTCACAATAATACGAAATAAAACATTTTTTTATGAAGATTATTCTATATTTGATCCCCAATTCTTAAGCTAAATTTTAATTCAAAAGATTTTATTTAAATAAGTAAAACTATATTATTGTTTGAATCTTCTATTAAATACTTTATAATAAATTTAAGAAATTTAACATTTTTATGTTCACCTTTTATTATTTTAAATCCTTATTAAAAAATATAAATTTTTATTTTTTAAAAATTATTATTTTTTATACTTGAGATTTATAAATTTTTATAAATAAATAATATTTCGTTAGTTCAAAAAAACTTTTAAATTATTACAAATTATTTATTGCTTTCTCATATAGAAAGCATTGTATCAATAAAAAAATTTTTTTTCTATTTTTTTTATTAATTTGTATATATTTGGACTCAAAAAGTCGAAAAAAGTAATTTTCAGAAAAAGTCTGTGTGTGTGCTTGCGTGTGTGCAAGCGTAAGAGTGTGCGTGCATGCGTGCGAGCGTGCGTGCGTGTGTGTGTGCCCGTGTGTCTATGTGTCTGTATGTTTCTGTGTCTCTGTATCTGTGTGTCGGTAAGTTTTTATGTCTCTTTGTCTCTGTCTTTGTGCCTGTGTGTCTGTGTATCGACCTGTCCAAATGTCTGTGTAACTCTGTGTCTGTGTATCTGTGTGTCCATGTGTCTGTATGACAGCGTGTCTGTGTTAATCTGTGTCTGTGTGTCATTGCTTCTATCTATCTGTGTCTGAGTCTGTGTGTCTCTGTGTCTTTGTGTCTCCGTGCCTCTGTGTTCATGTGTCTGTTTCTCTCTGTCTGTATGTTTTTGTGTATGTGTGTCTCTGTGTCTTTGTGTCTGTGTGTCTTTGTGTCTCTGTGTCTCTGTGTTTTTGTGTTTGTATGTCTCTGTGTCTAAGTATCCTTGTGTTTCTATGTTTTTGTGTTTTTGTATCTCTGTGTTTGTGTATCTTGGTGCCGCTGTGTATCTGTGTGTCTGTGTGTATCAGTATCTTTGTTTCTGTAAGTCTCGGTGCCTCTGTGTTTTTGTATCTCTGTGTGTCTTTATGTCTCTGTGTTTTTGTGTCTGTGTGTCTGTGTATCTGTATGTCTCTGTGTCTCTGAGTCTGCGTGTCTGAGTGTATCTTTGTCTTTGTGTCTCTGTGCCTCTGTGTTTATGTGTCTGTCTGTGTCTCTGAGTCTATGCGTACCTAAGACCGTGTATATCTGTGTCTTTGTGTCCGTGTGTCTTTGTATCTCTGTGTCTCTGTCTTATTGTGTCTGTGTGTCTATGTTTCTGTGTGTCTCGATGTATCTGTATCTATGTGTCTTGTTCCCTCGATGTCTGTGTATCTCTGTGTATGTGTGTCTCTACGTTTGTGTGTCTATGTGTGCGTGTGTATGGGTGTCCCGGTGTCTTTGTGTCTCTGTGTCTGTAAATCTGTCTATCCCTGTGTCTGTGTATTTTAGTGTTTCTGTGTCTGTGTGTCTCTCAATCTCTATATCCGTGTGTCTCTATCTCACTGTGTCTGTGTGTCTGTGTATCTGTGTGTCTCTGTAACTGTGTGTTAGTGCATCTGTGTGACTCTGTATCCATGTTTCATTGAGTCTGTAAGTCTGTGTGTCTGCATTTCTATGTGTCTCTGAGTATCTGTATCTTTGAGTCTGTGTGTCTGTGTGTCGGTGTGTATATATGTCTTTTTTTTCTCCTTGTCTCTGAGTCGATGTGTCTGTGCGTCTGTGTCTGTGTGTCTAGATGTCTCTTTGTCCCTGTGTCTGTGTGCCTGTGCGTCTGTGTGTTCGCGTGTCTGTGTCTGTGTGTCTGTGTATCTGTATGTCTATGTGTCTGTGTGTCTCTGTCTGTGTATCTCTGTGTCCTTGTGTCTCGATGTCTGTGTGCCTTTGTAACTATGTGCCTGTTTGTCTGTACTTCTGTGTGACTTTGTATCTCTGTGTCCCTGTGTCTTGATGTCTCTGTATCTGTGTATTTCTGTGTCTCTTTGTCTCTGGGGCTGTGTGTATATGTGTCTCCGTGTCTTTGTATCTCTGTATCTGTATATGTGTTTGTCTGCATCAGCGATGCCGAAAGTGGCAGAGTCAGAGAGGGAAATTCAAAAATGTGTAAAAAAAAAGTATTAAAATAAATAGTTTTCAAAATTTGATAATTAATAAATAATTCTAAAAAACAAAGTTACTATAACAAAATAATTTTTTTTTCAATTTCTTACATTTTTTTGAGTTAAACAAAATTTTGTTAAACTCAAAAAAATGTAAAAAATTGAAAAAAAATTATTTTGTTATAGTCACTTTGTTTTTTAGAATTATTTATTAATTATCAAATTTTGAAAACTATTTATTTTAACACTTTTTTTTTACACATTTTTGAATTACCCTCTCTGACTCTGCCACTTTCGGCATCGCTGGTCTGCATCCATGTGTCTATGTGTCTGTGTGTCAGTGTGACTGTGTGTCTGTTGGTCTCCATGTCTGTAAGGTTCCAGGTCTGTGTAACCCAGTGTCTGTGTGTCACTGTGTATTTGTTCTCTGTGTCTTCGTTTCTCTGTGTCTCTGTGTGACTGTATATCTCTGTGTTGCTGTGTCTTTGCGTCTTTGTGTCTGTGTGCTGGTGTGTCTGTGTTACTCTGCGTCTGTTTGTTATTTTGTCTGTCTGTCTGTGTCTGTAAGTCTATGTGTCACTGTGTCTGTGCTGCTGTGTTTTTGTATCTCTGTGACTCTGTTTTCATGTGTCTTTATGTTTCTGGCTGTAGGTCTGTGTATCTCTGTGTCTGTATGGCTCTGTACCTGTATGTCTCTGTGTCTGTATGTCTCTGTGTCTGTATGTCTCTGTGTCTGTATGTCTCTGTGTCTGTATGTCTCTGTGTCTGTATGTCTCTGTGTCTGTATGTCTCTGTGTCTGTATGTCTCTATGTCCGTAGGTCTCTGTGTCTGTATGTCTCTGTGTCTGTATGTCTCTGTGTCTGTATGTCTCTGTGTTATTGTGTCTGTGTATCTCGGTATCTGTGTATCCGTGTGCCCCAGTGCTTCTGTGTCTGTGTCTCTCTGTGCCTCTGTGCCTTTGTATCTCTGTGCCTCTGTGTTTATGTGTCTGTGTGTTAATGTCTCTGTGTGTCTCTGTGTCTTTGTGTTTCTGTGTCTGTGTGTCTCTGTGTTTTGCGTTTCTTTACCTGTGTGTCTATGTATCGATTTATCTATTTTTCTGTGTGTCTGTGTGTCTGTGTGTCTGCATGTCTGTAGGTCTCAATGTCTGTAAGCTTTTAGGTCTGCGTATCCCTATGTCAGTGTGTCACTGAGTATTTGTTTACTTTGTCGTTGTTTCTCTCTATCTCTGTGTCTCTGGGTTTGTTTGTCTGTATATCTCTGTGTCTGTGTACTGGTGTGTCTGTGGTACTCAGCATCTGGTTGTCATTGTGTCTGTCCGTCTGTGTCTGTCAGTCTTTGTGTATTTGTGTCTCTGAGTTGCTGTGTTTTTGTGTCTCTGCGCCTCTGTTTTTATGTATATGTCTGTCTCTGTCTATAAGTTTGTGTGTCTCAAGTTCTGTGCGTCGCTGTGTCTGTGTGTCAAAGTGTCTGTGCGTTCGCGTCTGTGTGTCTGTGTGTCGATGTGTGTCTCTGTGGTCGTGTGTCTGTGTATTTCTGTGTCTGTGTATATGTGTGTCTGTGTGTCTGTATGTCTGTGTGTCTCTGTGCCTATTCATTTGTGTCTCTGTGTCCCTTTGTCTGCGTGTCTCTGTGCCTTCGTGTCTCTGTATCTGTGTGTCTGTGTGACTATATGACTGTGTTTCTATGTGTCTGTGTATCTATGCGTCTGTGTGTCCATGCATCAGTGTGTCTGTGTTACTTTACGTTTGTGTGTCTCTGTGTCGGTGTGTTTGTGTCTCTGTAACTATGTGCCTGTTTGTCCGTACTTCTGTGTGCCTTTGTGTCTCTGTTTCTCTGTAACTATGTGCCTGTTAGTCCGTACTTCCGAGTGACTTTGTGTCTCTGTGTCTCTGTGTAATTGTGTTCCGTGTCTATATATCTCTGTGTCTGTGTATCTTTATGTCTATGTGTCTCTGGGATTGTGCGTTTGTGTGTCCCTATGTCTTTATATCTCTTTGTCATTGTATCTATCTGCCTGTGTGTCAGTGTCTTTTTTCGTCTGTGTCCCTGTGTATATGTGTCTATGTATCTGTGTCAATGTGTGTCTCTGTGTCTTTGTGTCTCTGTGTCTTTGTGTCTCTGTGCCTTTGTGTCTCTGTGTCTTTGTGCCTTTGTGTCTTTGTGACTCTGTGACATTGTGTCTCCGTGTCTTAGTGTCTCTGTAACTTTGTGTCTCTGTGTCTTTGTCTCTCTGTGTCTTTGTCTCCCTGAGTCCTTTGTGTCTCTGTGACTTTGTGTCTCTGTGTCTTTGTGTCTCTGTGTCTTTGTGTCTTTATGTCTCTGTGTCTTTGTGTCTCCGTGTCTTTGTGTCTCCGTGTCTTTGTGTCTCTGTGTCTTTGTGCCTTTGTGTCTTTGTGACTCTGTGACTTTGTGTCTCTGTGTCTTTGTGTCTCTGTGTCTTAGTGTCTCTGTGACTTTGTGTCTCTATGTCTTTGTCTCTCTGTGTCTTTGTCTCTCTGTTTCTTTGTGTCTCTGTGAATTTGTGTCTCTGTGTCTTTGTGTCTCTGTGTCTTTGTGTCTTTGTGTCTCTGTGTCTTTGTGTATCCGTGTCTTTGTGTCTCTGTGTCCTTGTGTTTCTGTGTATTTGTGTCTTTGTGTCCCCATGTCTTTGTGTCTCCGTGTCTTTGTGTCTACGTGTCTTTGTGTCTCCGCGTCTTTGTGTCTCCGTGTCTTTGTGTCTCCATGTCTTCGTGTCTCTGTGTCTCCGTGTCTTCGTGTCTCCGTGTCTCCGTGCATTCGTGTCTTCGTATCTTTGTGTCATTGTGTCTCTATGTCTTTGCGTTTCTGTGTCTTTGTGTCTCTGTGTCTTTGTGTCTCCGTGTCTTTGTTTCTTCCTGTCTTTATGTCTTCGTGCCATCGTGTCTTTGTGTTTTCGTGTCTCTGTGTCTTTGTGTCTTCGTGTCTCCGTGTCTTCGTGTCTCCGTGTCTTCGTGTTTCCGTGCCTTAGTGTCTCCGTATCTTTGTGTCTTTGTGTCTCTATGTCTTTGTGTCTCTGTGTCTTTGTGTCTCTTTGTCTTTGTGTCTCGGTGTCTTTGTGTCTCTGTGTCCTTGTGTTATTGTGCCTTTGTGTCTTTATGTCCCGATGTCTTTGTGTCTCTGTGTCTTTGTGTCTCTGTGTCTTTGTATCTCTGTGTCTTTGTGTCTCCGTGTCTTTCTGTTTTTGTGTCTCTGTGTCTCCGTGTCTCTGTGTCTCTGTGTCTTTGTGTCTCCGTGTCTTTGTGTCTCCATGTCTTTGTGTCTCCGTGTCTTTGTGTCTCCGTGTCTTTGTGTCTCTGTGTCTTTGTGTCTTTGTGTCTCCGTGTCTTCGTGTCTCCATGTCTTTGTGTCTTCGTGTCTTCGTGTCTCCGTGTCTTTGTGTCTCTGTGTCTTTGTGTCTTTGTGTCTCCGTGTCTCCGTGTCTTTGTTTTTTCCTGTCTCCATGTCTTCGTGCCATCGTGTCTTTGTGTTTTCGTGTCTCTGTGTCTTTGTGTCTTCGTGTCTTCGTGTCTCCGTGTCTTCGTGTTTCCGTGCTTTAGTGTCTCCGTATCTTTGTGTCTTTATGTCTCTATGTCTTTGTGTCTCTGTGTCTTTGTGTCTCTTTGTCTTTGTGTCTCAGTCTCTTTGTGTCTCTGTGTCCTTGTGTTATTGTGCCTTTGTGTCATTATGTCCCGATGTCTTTGTGTCTCTGTGTCTTTGTGTCTCTGTGTCTTTGTATCTCTGTGTCTTTGTGTCTCTGTGTCTTTCTGTCTTTGTGTCTCTGTGTCTCCGTGTCTCTGTGTCTTTGTGTCTTAGTGTCTCTGTGTCTTTGTGTCTCCATGTCTTTGTGTCCCCGTGTCTTTGTGTCTCCGTGTCTTTGTGTCTCTGTGTCTTTGTGTCTCTGTGTCTTTGTGTCTCTGTGTCTTTGTGTCTTTGTGTCTTTGTGTCTCTGTGTCTTTCTGTCTTTGTGTCTCTGTGTCTCTGCGTCTCTGTGTCTCTGTGTCTTTGTGTCTCCGTGCCTTTGTGTCTCTGTGTCTTTCTGTCTTTGTGTCTCTGTGTCTCTGCGTCTCTGTGTCTCTGTGTCTTTGTGTCTCCGTGCCTTTGTGTCTCCATATCTTTGTGTCTCCGTGTCTTTGTGTCTCCGTGTCTTTGTGTCTTTGTTTCTTCGTGTCTTCGTGTCTCCGTGTCTTTGTGTCTCTGTGTCTTTGTGTCTTTAAGTCTCCGTGTCTTTGTTTCTTCCTGTCTCCATGTCTTTGTGTCATCGTGTCTTTATGTCTCCGTGTCTTTGTGTCTCCATGTCTTTGTGTCTCCGTGTCTTTGTGTCTCCGTGTCTTTTTGTCTCTGTGTCTTTGTGTCTTTGTGTCTCCGTGTCTTCGTGTCTCCATGTCTTTGTGTCATCGTGTCTTTGTGTCTCCGTGTCTCTGTGTCTTTGTGTCTTTGTGTCTCCGTGTCTTTGTGTCTCCATGTCTTTGTGTCTCCGTGTCTTTGTGTCTCCGTGTCTTTGTGTCTCTGTGTCTCCGTGTCTCTGTGTCTTTGTGTCTCCGTGTCTCCGTGTCTTCGTGTCTGCGTATCTTTGTGTCTCTGTGTCTCTATGTCTTTGTGTATACGTGTCTTTGTGTTTCTGTGTCTCTGTGTCTCCGTGTCTTCCTGTCTTCGTGGTTCCGTGCTTTCGTGTCTCTGTGTCTTCGTGTCTCTGTGTCTTTGTGTCTCCGTGTCTTCGTGTCTTCGTGTCTTTGTGTCTCCGAGTCTCTGTGTCTTTGTTTCTTCCTGTCTCCTTGTCTTTGTGTCATCGTGTCTTTGTGTCTCCGTGTCTCTGTGTCTTTGTGTCTCCGTGTCTCCGTGCCTTCGTGTCTCCGTATCTTTGTGTCATTGTGTCTCTATGTCTTTGTGTTTCTGTGTCTTTGTGTCTCTGTGTCTATGTGTCTCAATGTCTTTTTGTCTCTGTGTCTTCGTGTCTCCGTGTCTTTGTGTCTCTGTGTCTTTGTGTCTTCATGTCTTTGTGTCTCTGTGTCTTTGTGTCTCCGTGTCTTTGTGTCTCTGTGTATTTGTGTCCCTGTGTCTTTGTGTCTCTGTGTCTTTGTGTCTCTGTGTTTTCCTGTCTCCATGTCTTAGTGTCTCCGTGTTTTTGTATCTCTGTGTCTTTGTGTCTCCGTGTCTTTGTGTCTCTGTTTTTTTTTGTCCCCGTGTCTTTGTGTCTCTGTGTCTTTGTGTCCCTGTGTCTTTGTGTCTCTGTGTCTTTGTGTCTCCGTGTCTCTGTGTCTTTGTGACTCCGTGTCTCCGTGTCTTCATGTCTGCGTATCTTTGTGTCTCTGTGTCTCTATGTCTTTGTGTCTCTGTGTATTTGTGTTTCTTTGTCTTTGTATCTCCGTGTCTTTGTGTCTTCGTGTCTTTGTGTCTACGTGTCTTTGTGTCTCCATGTCTTTGTGTCTCCGTGTCTTTGTGTCTCCATGTCTTCGTGTCTCTGTGTCTTTGTGTCTTTGTGTCTCCGTGTCTTCGTGTCTCCATGGCTTTGTGTCTTCGTGTCTTCGTGTCCCCGTGTCTTTGTGTCTCTGTGTCTTTGTGTCTTTGTGTCTTCGTGTCTTCGTGTCTTCGTGTCCTTGTGTCTCTGTGTCTTTGTGTCTTTGTGTCTCCGTGTCTCCGTGTCTTTGTTTCTTCCTGTCTCCATGTCTTTATGTCATCGTGTCTTTGTGTCTCCGTGTCTCTGTGTCTTTGTGACTCCGTGTCTCCGTGTCTTCATGTCTGCGTATCTTTGTGTCTCTGTGTCTCTATGTCTTTGTGTCTCTGTGTATTTGTGTTTCTTTGTCTTTGTATCTCCGTGTCTTCGTGTCTACGTGTCTCCGTGCATTCGTGTCTCCGTATCTTTGTGTCATTGTGTCTCTATGTCTTTGTGTTTCTGTGTCTTTGTGTCTCTGTGTCTTTGTGTCTCCGTGTCTTTGTTTCTTCCTGTCTTTATGTCTTTGTGCCATCGTGTCTTTGTGTTTTCGTGTCTTCGTGTTTCCGTGTCTTCGTGTTTCCGTGCCTTAGTGTCTCCGTATCTTTGTGTCTTTGTGTCTCTATGTCTTTGTGTCTCTGTGTCTTTGTGTCTCTTTGTCTTTGTGTCTCAGTGTCTTTGTGTCTCTTTGTCTTTGTGTCTCTGTGTCTTTGTATCTCTGTGTCTTTGTGTCTCTGTGTCTTTCTGTCTTTGTGTCTCTGTGTCTTCGCGTCTCTGTGTCTCTGTGTCTTTGTGTCTCCGTGTCTTTGTGTCTCCATAACTTTGTGTCTCAGTGTCTTTGTGTCTCTGTGTCCTTGTGTTATTGTGCCTTTGTGTCTTTATGTCCCGATGTCTTTGTGTCTCTGTGATTTTGTTTTTCTGTGTCTTTGTATCTCTGTGTCTTTGTGTCTCTGTGTCTCCGTGTCTCTGTGTCTTTGTGTCTTTGTGTCTCTTTGTTTTTGTGTCTCAGTGTCTTTGTGTCTCTTTGTCTTTGTGTCTCTGTGTCTTTGTATCTCTGTGTCTTTGTGTTCCTGTGTCTTTCTGTCTTTGTGTCTCTGTGTCTTCGCGTCTCTGTGTCTCTGTGTCTTTGTGTCTCCGTGTCTTTGTGTCTCCATAACTTTGTGTCTCCGTGTCTTTGTGTCTCTGTGTCTTTGTGTCTCTGTGTCTTTGTGTCTTTGTGTCTCCGTGTCTTCGTGTCTCCATGTCTTTAATTCTTCGTGTCTTCGTGTCTCCGTGTCTTCGTGTTTCCGTGCCTTAGTGTCTCCGTATCTTTGTGTCTTTGTGTCTCTATGTCTTTGTGTCTCTGTGTCTTTGTGTCTCTTTGCCTTTGTGTCTCGGTGTCTTTGTGTCTCTGTGTCCTTGTGTTATTGTGCCTTTGTGTCTTTATGTCCCGATGTCTTTGTGTCTCTGTGACTTTGTGTCTCTGTGTCTTTGTATCTCTGTGTCTTTGTGTCTCTGTGTCTCCGTGTCTCTGTGTCTTTGTGTCTTTGTGTCTCTTTGTTTTTGTGTCTCAGTGTCTTTGTGTCTCCGTGTCTTTGTGTCTATGTGTCTTTGTGTCTCTGTGTCTTTGTGTCTTTGTGTCTCCGTGTCTTCGTGTCTCCGTGTCTTTAATTCTTCGTGTCTTCGTGTCTCCGTGTCTTTGTGTCTCTGTGTCTTTCTGTCTTTGTGTCTCTGTGTCTCCGCGTCTCTGTGTCTCTGTGTCTTTGTGTCTCCGTGTCTTTGTGTCTCCGTGTCTTTGTGTCTATGTGTCTTTGTGTCTCTGTGTCTTTGTGTCTTTGTGTCTCCGTGTCTTCGTGTCTCCGTGTCTTTAATTCTTCGTGTCTTCGTGTCTCCGTGTCTTTGTGTCTCTGTGTCTTTGTGTCTTTGTGTCTCCGTGTCTCCGTGTCTTTGTTTCTTCCTGTCTTCATGTCTTTGTGTCATCGTGTCTTTGTGTCTCCGTGTCTTTGTGTCTCCATGTCTTTGTGTCTCTGTGTCTTTGTGTCTCCGTGTCTTTGTGTCTCCATGACTTTGTGTTCCCTTGTCTTTGTGTCTCTGTGTCTTTGTGTCTCCATGTCTTTGTGTCTCCGTGTCTTTGTGTCTCCGTGTGTTTTTGTCTTTGTGTCTCTTTGTCTTTGTGTCTCTGTGTCCTTGTGTCTGTGTGTCTCTGTGTCTTTGGGTCTTTGTGTCTCTGTGTCTTTGTGTCGCTGTGCCTCCGTTTCTGTGTGTCTCTGTGTCTTTGTGTCTTTGTGTCTCTGTATCTTTGTGTCCTTGTGTCTTTGTGTCTTTGTGTCTTTGTGTCCATGTGTCTTTGTGTCTTTGTGTCTCTGTGTTTTTGTGTCTCTGTGTTTTTGTGTCGCTGTGCCTCTGTTTCTGTGTGTTTCTGTGTCTTTGTGTCTTTGTGTCTCTGTGTCTTTGTTTCCTTGTGTCTTTGTGTCTCCGTGTCTTTGTGTCTCCGTATCTTTGTGTCTCCGTGTCTTTGTGTCTCTGTGTCTTTGTGTCTCCGAGTCTTTGTATCTTCGTGTCTTTGTGTCTTTGTTTCTTCCTGTCTCCATGTCTTCGTGTCATCGTGTCTTTGTGTCTTTGTGTCTTCGTGTCTTTGGTTCTCCGTGTCTTTGGTTCTCCGTATTTTCGTGTCTCCGTGTCTTTGTGTCTACGTGACTTCGTGTCTCCGTGTCTCTATGTCTCTGTGTCTTTGTGTCTTTTTGTCTTTGTGTCTCTGTGTCTTTGTGTCTTTGTGTTCTTGTGTCTTTGTGTCCCTGTGTCTCTATGTCTCTGTGTCTTTGTGTCTTTTTGTCTTTGTGTCTCAGTGTCTTTGTGTCTCTTTGTCTTTGTGTCCCTGTGTCTTTGTATCTCTGTGTCTTTGTGTCTCTGTGTCTTTCTGTCTTTGTGTCTCTGTGTCTTCGCGTCTCTGTGTCTCTGTGTCTTTGTGTCTCCGTGTCTTTGTGTCTCCATAACTTTGTGTCTCAGTGTCTTTGTGTCTCTGTGTCCTTGTGTTATTGTGCCTTTGTGTCTTTATGTCCCGATGTCTTTGTGTCTCTGTGATTTTGTTTTTCTGTGTCTTTGTATCTCTGTGTCTTTGTGTCTCTGTGTCTCCGTGTCTCTGTGTCTTTGTGTCTTTGTGTCTCTTTGTTTTTGTGTCTCAGTGTCTTTGTGTCTCTTTGTCTTTGTGTCTCTGTGTCTTTGTATCTTTGTGTCTTTGTGTCTCTGTGTCTTTCTGTCTTTGTGTCTCTGTGTCTCCGCGTCTCTGTGTCTCTGTGTCTTTGTGTCTCCGTGTCTTTGTGTCTCCGTGTCTTTGTGTCTATGTGTCTTTGTGTCTCTGTGTCTTTGTGTCTTTGTGTCTCCGTGTCTTCGTGTCTCCGTGTCTTTAATTCTTCGTGTCTTCGTGTCTCCGTGTCTTTGTGTCTCTGTGTCTTTGTGTCTTTGTGTCTCCGTGTCTCCGTGTCTTTGTTTCTTCCTGTCTTCATGTCTTTGTGTCATCGTGTCTTTGTGTCTCCGTGTCTTTGTGTCTCCATGTCTTTGTGTCTCTGTGTCTTTGTGTCTCCGTGTCTTTGTGTCTCCATGACTTTGTGTTCCCTTGTCTTTGTGTCTCTGTGTCTTTGTGTCTCCATGTCTTTGTGTCTCCGTGTCTTTGTGTCTCCGTGTGTTTTTGTCTTTGTGTCTCTTTGTCTTTGTGTCTCTGTGTCCTTGTGTCTGTGTGTCTCTGTGTCTTTGGGTCTTTGTGTCTCTGTGTCTTTGTGTCGCTGTGCCTCCGTTTCTGTGTGTCTCTGTGTCTTTGTGTCTTTGTGTCTCTGTATCTTTGTGTCCTTGTGTCTTTGTGTCTTTGTGTCTTTGTGTCCATGTGTCTTTGTGTCTTTGTGTCTCTGTGTTTTTGTGTCTCTGTGTTTTTGTGTCGCTGTGCCTCTGTTTCTGTGTGTTTCTGTGTCTTTGTGTCTTTGTGTCTCTGTGTCTTTGTTTCCTTGTGTCTTTGTGTCTCCGTGTCTTTGTGTCTCCGTATCTTTGTGTCTCCGTGTCTTTGTGTCTCTGTGTCTTTGTGTCTCCGAGTCTTTGTATCTTCGTGTCTTTGTGTCTTTGTTTCTTCCTGTCTCCATGTCTTCGTGTCATCGTGTCTTTGTGTCTTTGTGTCTTCGTGTCTTTGGTTCTCCGTGTCTTTGGTTCTCCGTATTTTCGTGTCTCCGTGTCTTTGTGTCTACGTGACTTCGTGTCTCCTCCGTGTCTCTATGTCTCTGTGTCTTTGTGTCTTTTTGTCTTTGTGTCTCTGTGTCTTTGTGTCTTTGTGTTCTTGTGTCTTTGTGTCCCTGTGTCTCTGTGTCTCTGTGTCTCTGTGTCTTTGTGTCTTTTGTCTTTTTGTGTCTCAGTGTCTTTGTGTCTCTTTTTTGTCTTTGTGTCCCTGTGTCTTTGTATCTCTGTGTCTTTGTGTCTCTGTGTCTTTCTGTCTTTGTGTCTCTGTGTCTTCGCGTCTCTGTGTCTCTGTGTCTTTGTGTCTCCGTGTCTTTGTGTCTCCATAACTTTGTGTCTCAGTGTCTTTGTGTCTCTGTGCTTCCTTGTGTTATTGTGCCTTTGTGTCTTTATGTCCCGATGTCTTTGTGTCTCTGTGATTTTGTTTTTCTGTGTCTTTGTATCTCTGTGTCTTTGTGTCTCTGTGTCTCCGTGTCTCTGTGTCTTTGTGTCTTTGTGTCTCTTTGTTTTTGTGTCTCAGTGTCTTTGTGTCTCTTTGTCTTTGTGTCTCCGTGTCTTTGTATCTCTGTGTCTTTGTGTTCCTGTGTCTTTCTGTCTTTGTGTCTCTGTGTCTTCGCGTCTCTGTGTCTCTGTGTCTTTGTGTCTCCGTGTCTTTGTGTCTCCATAACTTTGTGTCTCCGTGTCTTTGTGTCTCTGTGTCTTTGTGTCTCTGTGTCTTTGTGTCTTTGTGTCTCCGTGTCTTCGTGTCTCCATGTCTTTAATTCTTCGTGTCTTCGTGTCTCCGTGTCTTCGTGTTTCCGTGCCTTAGTGTCTCCGTATCTTTGTGTCTTTGTGTCTCTATGTCTTTGTGTCTCTGTGTCTTTGTGTCTCTTTGTCTTTGTGTCTCGGTGTCTTTGTGTCTCTGTGTCCTTGTGTTATTGTGCCTTTGTGTCTTTATGTCCCGATGTCTTTGTGTCTCTGTGACTTTGTGTCTCTGTGTCTTTGTATCTCTGTGTCTTTGTGTCTCTGTGTCTCCGTGTCTCTGTGTCTTTGTGTCTTTGTGTCTCTTTGTTTTTGTGTCTCAGTGTCTTTGTGTCTCTTTGTCTTTGTGTCTCTGTGTCTTTGTATCTTTGTGTCTTTGTGTCTCTGTGTCTTTCTGTCTTTGTGTCTCTGTGTCTCCGCGTCTCTGTGTCTCTGTGTCTTTGTGTCTCCGTGTCTTTGTGTCTCTATGACTTTGTGTCTCCGTGTCTTTGTGTCTCCGTGTCTTTGTGTCTCTGTGTCTTTGTGTCTTTGTGTCTCCGTGTCTTCGTGTCTCCATGTCTTTAATTCTTCGTGTCTTCGTGTCTCCGTGTCTTTGTGTCTCTGTGTCTTTGTGTCTTTGTGTCTCCGTGTCTCCGTGTCTTTGTTTCTTCCTGTCTTCATGTCTTTGTGTCATCGTGTCTTTGTGTCTCCGTGTCTTTGTGTCTCCATGTCTTTGTGTCTCTGTGTCTTTGTGTCTCCGTGTCTTTGTGTCTCCATGACTTTGTGTTCCCTTGTCTTTGTGTCTCTGTGTCTTTGTGTCTCCATGTCTTTGTGTCTCCGTGTCTTTGTGTCTCCGTGTGTTTTTGTCTTTGTGTCTCTGTGTCTTTGTGTCTCTGTGTCCTTGTGTCTGTGTGTCTCTGTGTCTTTGGGTCTTTGTGTCTCTGTGTCTTTGTGTCGCTGTGCCTCCGTTTCTGTGTGTCTCTGTGTCTTTGTGTCTTTGTGTCTCTGTATCTTTGTGTCCTTGTGTCTTTGTGTCTTTGTGTCTTTGTGTCCATGTGTCTTTGTGTCTTTGTGTCTCTGTGTCTTTGTGTCTCTGTGTTTTTGTGTCGCTGTGCCTCTGTTTCTGTGTGTTTCTGTGTCTTTGTGTCTTTGTGTCTCTGTGTCTTTGTTTCCTTGTGTCTTTGTGTCTCCGTGTCTTTGTGTCTCCGTATCTTTGTGTCTCCGTGTCTTTGTGTCTCTGTGTCTTTGTGTCTCCGAGTCTTTGTATCTTCGTGTCTTTGTGTCTTTGTTTCTTCCTGTCTCCATGTCTTCGTGTCATCGTGTCTTTGTGTCTTTGTGTCTTCGTGTCTTTGGTTCTCCGTGTCTTTGGTTCTCCGTATTTTCGTGTCTCCGTGTCTTTGTGTCTACGTGACTTCGTGTCTCCGTGTCTCTATGTCTCTGTGTCTTTGTGTCTTTTTGTCTTTGTGTCTCTGTGTCTTTGTGTCTTTGTGTTCTTGTGTCTTTGTGTCCCTGTGTCTCTATGTCTCTGTGTCTTTGTGTCTTTTTGTCTTTGTGTCTCTGTGTCTTTGTGTCTTTGTGTCCTTATGTCTTTGTGTCCCTGTGTCTTTGTGTCTTTGTGTCCTTGTGTCTTTGTGTCTTCGGGTGTCCCTGTGTCTTTGTGTGTTCGTGTGCACGTGTCTCTGTGTGTTCGTGTGCACGTGTCTCTGTGTTTATTTTTGTTTGTGTGTATGCCTGTGCTTGTGCGTTTGTAGATGCGTGTGTGCGTCATTGTGCGTGCGTGCGTACGTGTGCGTGTGTGCGTCCTTGTGCGTGCGTGCGTGCGTGTGCGTGTTTGTGTGTGTATGTGCGTGTGCGTGTAAATTTAGTACGTAAAATAAACCTTGAAAACTATTTGTTGGATCTGATCCAAATTCTTTGGGCAATCAATTTTTTTGTTTAACTTGATGAGAAGCTATAGGAAATAAGTTGTATTAGTATAATTTTTCATAGTTTCAGTCTTTAAATTTTAAATCAATTTCGATTTTTTTTTTCTATTTTACGTAAATTACTTATATATAGCAATTGCTTGAAAATTTGTATAAAACTTATTTTTGAGTGCTAAAAGAAGAAAAATTATTGAAAACCAATTCTTTTTGTTTTTTTTTAATTTTAGAGCAGTTTAAAAATTGTTTAATAAATTTTTATTTTTCATTCTTATTCTATTTTACGAAAACCATTCAAAAGATTTGTTTTAAAATTTGTATACAAGTTATCTGCTACTGTCTGAAGACATTAAGCTTTGGAAAATTAATGGTCTTAATGCAGTTTTAGTTTTAGAATATTTTAAGAATTTTCAAAAAACATTTCATTTTTTATTCAGCTTTTATTTCGCGTAAATCATACTATAAATTTTTTTCCAAAATTTTCATATAATCGGTTCGCTATTACCTGAAGAAAACAAGCTTCCGAAAACTAATTTTCTTTGTGTGGTTACAATTTTAAAGAATTTTAAAGATTTTGAAAAAAATTTTATTTTATTTTTCTTGCTCTTTTTTATTTTACGTAAAGTACGAGATAGATTTTTTCTAAAATTGGCAGGAAAATTATTTGCGACGCCCAAAAGACGGGGAATCCTCAAAAGTTGATTTTCTTCGTGTAGTTTTAATTTAAGAGCGTTTTGAAAATTTTTAAAAAGAATTAAAAAAAAAGTGTTATTCATTTAGCTAATTAGATCTTGAAAATTACTATGGATTTTCTTCAAATTTCGCATACTATCTATTATTTTGTATAAGTAGGCATAAAGCTATTGAAAATTGGTTTTTGTAGTGTAGGTTTTTTCATAAGGCTATTTCAAGTATTTAAAAAAAATTTTCGTTTCGTAATTTTGTATGTATTATACGTAAATTACTTGATGAATTTGTTTTGAAATTTGTATACAAGTTATTTGCTACTGTCTTTATAAAACAAGTTTAAAAAAAATAATATTTTTAGTGTAGCTCTTTGATAACTTTGTCTGGTTTCTGATTTAAAGCTTTAACTAACTCTTTTCCTACTTTCTTATTTCCTCTTTGTCCTCCTATTTAAGATTGATCCTTATTTTTAACCTATTTTCATCCATCCTTGGCTCTCCCTCTCTTTCTATTTTCTAATCACTCTCTCACATTCACTATTTTTTTTTAATGGAAATTGTATTTTACACTGAAATTACATTTAAAATAATTGAATCAAATTACTCTAACTTAGTGAGCTCTATGAGAAAGCATTGCGCTAAAGCACTTGGCAGCATTTTTTTGAATTTATTTTATTTGAAAATTTTAATTGTCAAAAACTTGCGTCCGAACAATTTTTGGTACTCATTTCAAATTTTTTGAATCGTTTTGTACGAAAATTTTATTTGGATTTTCACACCTTGAAAGATCAATACATGATTGTTCATGAGAAAATAATGGACGTTTAATATATAAAACTATTCCATCAAAGCATTGTCTCTGTGACTTGTTGATTGTTATGGCGAATGCTAATATTATTAGAAACTGTTTTCGGTATAAATTGAATGGTAGAGAAGAAGAATTTCCAGTATTTAACGTGATTCAAGGAATGAAAACTTTATTTCCGATTTTTTCACCTGTTATAATTTCTGCTTATATATTATATTTAAATAATTTAGTTATTTTCAACCTTGTACCGTTACACAAGCCATCGTTTATGCTTAAATTTCTAAATAACATAAGGATCGCATTGGTTTTAAATTTAATTCATCAGGTGGAAGTTCTTTTCGAATTTTATTTAGCATTTCCGTAGGATAATTTAAATAAATGTTTTTATCTGCTTCGTCGACTCCTTTATGTAAAGCATAATCAATGCTATATTATAATATAATTTCACCATCAAGTAATTTTAAAATTTTATTGTTTAGTAAATTCACGTCATCATAATGTGCAGCCAAAATAACTTTGTTTTCAGTATGTGAATTATATTATAGATTGAATTGACCGACAGTGATTATATTCAATAAGGATGAATGATTAGACGGGCTATACTGTCGAATGAACTCCTTTATTTTCCTTCAAGACAACGTTTCAGTTACATTGTTACGCAACCCTTTTCAAGTCGCTAAAATGTAACAATTTAATTCAATTAGCAAACAATTCTCTCCAATACTAAAAAAACTTTTTTCTATCACAATAATTCATATCAACAAGAGAAATCTCATACCACCCAACACACATCAATCACTTAAAACAACAAATGCATACCATTATCAAGATTACTTACATAAGATATTATGATCTTGTTGAAAATTATAAAAATCATTGTACAATACAACAAAAATCAAGGTAAACTTTTAACAAATTTATAGCGATCATAATAAAATCTGGGTGTCTTGCTACATGTCTATACAAGCACTGACAAAAGAGCGCAACATACAATTTGCGAATTACAATACTTAAACCATACACTTAACGTACCTTGAGTCTGAAAACTATTTTTAAAAAGTTCATTAAATGTTTGCCATAGTAGGTTGCTGGTCTAAAAACCTTGAGTCTGAAAACTATTTTTAAAAAGTTCATTAAATGTTTGCTATAGTAGGTTGCTGGCCTACGTTAAGTGTACATATATCAACCATTCTTTTCCATTCTTCTGGTATTTCAAATGTATTAATTATGCCTTCGCCAATTTTTAATAATAATTTTGAAAATTTTCCATTCTGAGATCGTATATTTGTTTTCAAATTTGAAATGATAAATAATGATCAACAATACGAATATCTTATAGTCTCTTCTATTATTGTATCTTTGATTTCTTTTTTCACAACTGGTAAAATTTGAAGGAAATCACCTCCCAGTACTATCAATTTAACTCCAAATGGTAAATCATTATTATATACATCTTTTAATGTTCTATCAATAATTTCCAAAGCTTTTTTTGGAATTATAGAAGCTTCATCCCAAATTATAGAATGGACTTCGCGTAATTATTTTATCTTACTCTAATTTTAGAAAGACAATTTCAATATCACTCATATCTAAAGGTAATCTAAATGTTTTATGACTTGTCATATCCTAAGGTAATAGAATTGATGCAATTCCAGCCCAAGCCATAGATAAAATTTTCTTATTGATAGATAGAAAATAATAAATCAAAGTTTTATATAAAAATATTTTACCTGATCCACCAGGACCATCGATAAAATAAATTTTATTTTTATGACTGATTAATTTTTCAAATATTATTTTAGATGAGTGTTTAATTGATTTTATAAATCATTGTACATTTTTTTAATGTAATTAATTTGTTGTTCATAATTATTAATATTTTCTTTTAATATTATATTACAGGGCTCTGGTAACCCAAAATTTTTACAAGACATTTCTTCCATCATGAAAATTTCATTCATAAGTAACAAAGCTCTATTTTCTTTATCGTCATCAAAATCTTCTATGAAAAATTCTTTATATATTTTCCATGTATCATTACCTTGAATATTTCCTGCTATTTAAAAACTATGCAAAAATTTACTTAATTACACGGTAACATAATTGTACAAGCCTCTTTAAAAATATTGTTAATTTAGGAATCATCTACCAACCCTATAGAAATAGCAGTTTCTTTACATGAATTATATGTAATATTCTCATGCGAACGTAAGTATTCAAATGATATAGTGCCTTTTACGACAGTTAAACGTCCGATTGCGTAATTATTTTTAACATAAGTTTGTTTTCTCCATAATTTGTTTTTTTAAATAAAAAATGTAATATTTAGGAATATTAATGTATTTAATTTTTCTAGCATTTTCGTCATTTTCATTTAATTTAAACAAGCAGTCAAAGTTGTTTCGCATTCATTAAGAGCTGCTATGTCATTATTTTCTCCAAAAACTATAAATATATTTTATGTTCACAATAAATGCTGACAATTCAATGTTAATGTAAGTTTGATATTTTTTCAATAATAAACTATTATAAGGGACGACCATTGAATTATCTATATTTATACTTTTATTGTTATTTTGCTTTAAATATTTATGATTTTTAGAAATATTATTTGATCTCTTGTATACCGGATGTCCATTTTTTTTTAAATGTCGTAGATTCTTGAAAAGCTTTTGGGAAATTTTTTTAAACTGCTTTTTATTTTTCTCATAACAAGGAGGTTTTTCATTATAAGGTCCATGCAACATATGTTTTAATACTAACTTTTTAAGTATATCATCATTTTTAGGTATTTCAGTACCCTACTGAAAAAAATCTTGTGGTAACCACATGACATACTATATGGTTTTCACATGGTTACCACATGATTACCACATGTTTACCACATGGTTACCACATATTATTTTGACGGGGTGATCATGTGGTAACCATGTGGTAACCATGTGGTGACCATGTGAAAACCATGTGAGTAAGAAAAAAATAGTTAAAAAAAAATATGCAAAATTTATTATTTCACGTAATAAATACTCACCTGCTGTCAAAATCAGCAAACTAAAGAAAATTTTTATGAAAATATAAATATTATTGATTATTATATAATTAAATTTAATATAAATAATTTTATATAATTAAATTTGTTTGCGTTTTTCATTGCAACCACAAAAACATCTCTGTTCATTGAATAGAATAGAACGTGAGAAAGCAGGTCGAATGATTGTCGTTTTAGACAAAATTAAACTGTTTATAAGCTCTAAAGTCTTTTATTTTTTTCGTGCGCGTTCGCTTGCCATAAGAAAGTCAATAGGTAGAAAGCGGAGCATCCCCCTAACGGTTAATCACCAGTACTATTATATACATGTGTATATTCATATTCAATAACTAACCACTAGGGGGCTACCACTCTTTTTATGTATTGACTTTCTTATGGCAAGCGAACGCGCACGAAAAGAATAAAAGACTTTAGAGCTTACAAACAGTTTAATTTTGTCTAAAACGACGATCATTCGGCCTGCTTTCTCACGTTCTTTTATTCAATGAACAGAGATATTTTTGTGGTTGCAATGAAAAACGCAAATAAATTTAATTATATAAAAATATTTATATTAAATTTAATTATATAATAATCAATAATATTTATATTTTCATAAAAATTTTCTTTAGTTTGCTGATTTTGACAGCAGGTGAGTATTTATTACGTGAAATAATAAATTTTGCATATTTTTTTTAACTATTTTTTTCTTACTCACATGGTTTTCACATGGTCACCACATGGTTACCACATGGTTACCACATGATCACCCCGTCAAAATAATATGTGGTAACCATGTGGTAAACATGTGGTAATCATGTGGTAACCATGTGAAAACCATATAGTATGTCATGTGGTTACCACAAGATTTTTTTCAGTAGGGTAGATATATATTTATCAATATCTTCTGGAGATAATAATTTGTCTTCAGTATGCAATGCAATAAGAAGATGTGCGTGCGGACAACCTCTTTTTTTAAATTTGATAGTATATACGTAAGCTATCACAGTTCCAAAAATTTTATTTTTCAGTATATCATCAAGTAATAATTTAGATTTTGTATAAAATAATCCAACAGTTATGTTTTGAAAGTCGTTAGGCTTTGTTCCTGGTAAAAAATTTTGTTAAACTAATTTCAATTCTTTTCACTTTAGATTACATGTAATCGTAATAAATAAATCAGGTCGAACAACATCTCTCATTATGGCCATTGAATTTTGATGATACTGTTGCATATATCTGGGACCTCCAATCTAAGTTGCTGGTAATATAAAGAGATTTGAGTTTCATAGTTTTGTAAATCATTTGAAGCAGTACCTATTACGTGATCTAACAGACCCTGGTAACACTCTATTCTCAATTACTTTTAATTATTTAAAAAAAAATTCATTCTATTACTTTCTACCATAATGTATGCGTGTAAAAACATTTGTTGAGTTAATCTTCTATCATACAATAACGGATTAAAATTTTTTTCAATTATTTTGTATGATAATCTAGCAACGGTGGTTACGAAAACAAATACCGATGAAAAGAGCCGTGAAAAAAACACCCGCTTGAAAATTTTCATTTGCTTTCATGGGGTGTTTTTTCGCCGCACTTTTGGAGATGTGTTTTTTTTTCATAGTCAATTACACAGCTGTAATTGTTTTTGTAAGTACTGTATATATATATATATATATACAGTACCGCTCAAAAGTTCGTAAAAAATTTTTTTTTTTTAACTCAACTTCAAATTGCGATATTTCGGAAACGGCTCAATGAATTTAAAAAATCCGGATGGCGTTTGAAAGATCAGATAAAATACTATTTTTTATGTCTTGTCTAATATTTTTATCTTTTTTTTAACTCTATTTTTAATGATTGAAAAATTTTTTATTTTTACGAATTTTTAAATTTTAATCAATCAAATGTAACTTTTTAAAAAATTGATAAAATTAAAAAATTCGAACGCGATTAAAAAGTAGAGTGAATTTCCTAAATCCTTATGTTTAATGATTTTTTTTTATCTATTTCCTGCGTATAACTAAAAATGCGCAAAAATAAAATGTACGATAAAATCAGTTTTAGATATGATAATATTTTCCAATGTCGCCAGTCTATTTTTGTTTACATTTCAGCATGTGTTCAAATCTGTAGTTCGTATATACATACAAAGAATCAAATTTGTTAATAACTTTAATTTATTAAAAAAAAGGACACTATCATTTATAATAATTGTGATAATATTTGTGATAATTTTGTTAAAAGTATACAGTAACGTTTAAAAGTTCGTAAAAAAATTTTTTTTTTAGAAACTCAACTTCAAACTGCGATATTTCGGAAATGGCTCGATAAATTTCAAAAATCCGGACGGCGTTTAAAAGATTAGACAAAATACTATCTTTTTGTATTCTGCTAATGTAAACAAAAGTTGATTTGCGACATTGGAAAATATTATCATATCTAAAACTGATTTTCTTGTACTTTCCATTTTTGCGAATTTTTAGCTACACGCAGGAAATAGATACAAAAAAATCATTAAGAAGGGGCCGAACTATCTGTCTTTGTCTAATAGCGTTTTTCATCATTTATGTAAACACTATTCGGTATAACAAGAAAAAAATAGCAGCCCCCGCTAGATATTAGTATAATTAGTAAATTTTGTAATGACAACCAAATTTTTTACCGCATAGTTTTTGACTAATTAGAGACCTACCAGCAATCTAGAATATAACCTATCTTTTTTTGGTAGGTCTCTAATTATTCAAAAACTACGCAGTGAAAAAATTTAGTTGTTATTACAAAATTTACTTATTATACTAATATCTAGCGGGGGCTGCTATTTTTTTCTTGTTATACCGGATAGTGTTTACATAAATGATGAAAAACGCTATTAGACAAAGACAGATAGTTCAGCCCCTTCTTAAACATAAGGTTTAGGAAATCCGCTCTACTTTTTAATCGCGTTCGAATTTTTTAATTTTACCAATTTCTTAAAAAGTTACATTTGATTGATTGAAATTTGAAAATTCGTAAAATTAAAAATTTCTTCTATCATTATATATAGAGTTAAAAAAAATGATAAAAATATTTGGCAGGACACAAGAAAATAGTATTTTGTCTGATCTTTCAAACGCCGTCCAGATTTTTTAAATTCATCGAGCTGTTTTCGAAATATCGCAGTTTGAAGTTGAGTTACAAAAAAAACTTTTACGAACTTATATATATATATAAATAACTGCAAAACACTAAGATTTTCATTATTTCAATTAGTAATTTAATTATATCCAGTACTCTGCCCCAAATCTCCTGATAGGAATATCAATAGAAAAACCATTGGATCAACATGATGTGATAACTTATTAATATAAGTATGACTTTTTATATCATTTGAATCATTTTTAGGATGTACGCAAATATAAAAATTATTTAAAATATCAGAAGTAGAAACAATAATAACACCACACTCCGATGTGAGTGGTTTATTATAAATATGTTTTTGATCATTGTTTTTACGAATAAAATATAATTTGTAATTAGGAAGGTTTTACAAATTTGATAATTGATGTAAAAATTTATATTTTTTAGCATAAGGATTATTATTCAAAATTTCAGTAAGAATTCTTATGTATTCTTTACTCGAATTTCTATTATCTTTTAATCTTTTTTTTACTGTTTCTATTATCATAAATGTATAATTGACTACAAGAAGAATCTTCGTTACTAACTGGTGAAAAAAAATTGGGTGCTATGTAGTGCTGGAACTACCCGTATATTTGGATATCCGAATATCCCTCCGCATATCCGTGTGTACGAATAAAATCCGGATACTATGGATATCTGGTTAATATCCATGCATTAGGATATCTGGATACTCGGATACACGTATATCTGATTAATATTGGTGACATCCGGATATTCGATCATCCGTTCGGATATCCCTGTCTTTAAACAAAATCTGGATGCTACGGATATCCCGTTACTATCTATGCATAAGATTATCCGGATACTCGGATACACGAATATGCGATCAGTATTCGTAATATCCGGATATTTGAATATCTGTTCGGATAGCCGCGTTTCCAAACTAAATCCAGATGCTACGGATATCCTGTTAATATCTATGCATTTGATTATCCAAATACTAGGATACATGGATATTTGATTAATATTTTTATGTTCATCCAAAACTGCATTTAATTAAAATCATATGATTTGTTAAATCCATCGGTTCGCAAAATAAATAGCAGGATATTTCGTAGAAACACAAATAATTTTAATGCTATGATTATTGATTTTGCGGTCCTCTTGTAGCGTCGTTTTAACGTTTTTTTATGTCGTAGCAGCATTTTAAATTATTTTAATTGATTGCTTGACACACACACGCACGCAATGATCATGATGATGAGGAGGACGACGACGACGTTGAGGATGATGACGAGGACGATGACAATGACAAGGACCATTCCGGCGATAAGGAAGATGACAATGACGAGGACGATGATGAAGACAATGACGACGACTATGACGACGACGATGATGATGATGATGATGATGATGAAGATAATGATTTTTAAAGAATGCTAGAAATTAAGGAAAGTAGTGGAATAATTTCGAAAATCAATTTGTTTTATAGGTTCGAAATCGATTTTGAATTGATTTAGAATATAAACTATGCAAAAATATGTAATATCCATATGCATGCCTACACGTATATGTTATATACTTATCGTATTAGAATATGGTGAATATTAAACTAAATATACAATCTTTTTCGTGCTTGATTTACATTGTCTATTGGTATTGTACGTACATATTACATTAATAATTTGAGCAAAACTTGGTAAAACTCATTTTCTATGTATTATTTTATACGATTTTATTCATACTAATTTCATATATATTTAAACTTTTATTAATATTTTTTCACTATTCCTACATTAGTATTTCTCTCTTAGGGAGGAAAGTAAAGAATGTCTTTAATCGTATGCAAACATGATTTAAAGCATTTTCCATTTGCTTTGGTGGTAAAAATACGATTTTTTTAACGCTAGGTTGAAAATACCACATTGTTTTTTCGACGCTAAGAAAAAATGTTGTACTTTCAACTAGGTGTTGAGAAAAAATTTTATTGGGTAAGAAACTACAATATAATAAAAATTCACAAGTTATGGTTATTATTTTTTATTTAATAGTCTGAAAATAAATGTTAATAATATAATACAGAAATATATCACAAAGCGACGTTCAGAGTAAAGTATTTTTCACTATTACCACAATAATAAATGACAAAAACTAAAAACAAGGTCAATATTATCATAATATTTCTAATTAGAAAATACGAGTATGTAGTATATATTCATGTAGAATACGACAAACTTTTATTTTGATGCAAAAATACAATTGCAGAGACCATTTCGGAACTCAGACAATTACGTGGTGGACGTACTAGATTTCTAGCACTTGAAAAAACCCTTTGCAAAGCCGTTTAGGTAGCAGGTATTGCAAGATATCTCTTAGCAAGTTGTGAAACAGTTGGATATATTTTCTTATGCTCTTTCCACTAACTATTGGCACTAAGGTTGTAATTTATCTGCTCTTTTGAAACATATCGCTGAAATTCATCATCATCACTTGTCTCACTTTTAAAGTCATCATCCAATAGTATATCCATGGCTGTTAAATTATGATTTTTCACTGAAGTTTCTGAATCATTGGTATGTAAAAGGATTCGGTTGTGGGCACCCTTTTGTTTTTGGCTCATAACTTTTCACCAATTGTATATTTTTTGGACTTATAGGTGTCTATAGAGAGATGAAGACCTTAGCTAACTACCAACGAAGGGACAAAATCGATTACATCGAATAGAATAATTTTTTTTTGTTAATTTTGTGAAATGCCCACAACCGAACCAAAAAAGATTTTGGTTCGCTTGTGGACAATCATGCAAAATTGTTGGTGTTAAGATATTGGTTGCAATCCATATTGCATCACAAAGTAGGAACAAATTCCTACTGAATAAATGTGCATTACACTCAGCTTTATAGATTCACTTCGATTTGTAATTCTTTTGAAAAAGTATACATAAGTATAAATAAATTTTTGTGATTTTTTTCCAAAGCACAGAAAAATTAATTTGCTTACAGCACGAAGCAGACGCGTTTGTTCGCTTCGATATTTGGCATAAAAGAACGTGCTGCCAAGATACATAAATGACATTTGTCAGAAAAACCTCATCTGCTTTCTGTCAATAGAAACGCAGGGGTGTCCACAACCAAACCATGCCCACAACCGAACCTCTTATCCTATCACTAACATAAATTTGCTTGTAGAGCTCTTCTACGTGATTTATCACTGTTTGTAGAAAATCATCATTTTCCAGGACTCTTAACTGTTTAAAACGAGGATCAAGGAAGCTCACGACATGTGTTATATCAATTTATGACAGTATTGGATCCTCATTGTTTTCAAAATAAAAACGTCTTTTCAAATCTATAACAACTGTTTTTTTAAGACTTTTGACAACCAGGTATCACCACGTTTCAATTGTAAGTGTTTATTCATGAGTTTATGGACTATGGGTTTTACTATGGATATTGTTATTTCTATGTCGGTACTTAGTACAATGGTTGCTATTTGAAATGGTGCAAGTAAATTAATAAATGTGTCAATGGATGCCCATTCCTTTTCTGAGATTTCCACCCTTTGAGCTACTCTTCTATCAAAAATTGATCAATCAGAAATTACTGCAACAGTGGACGGTCTAAGCTCTTTTATTCTTTCGGTCATAAAAAGCTCTGAATTCCATCTAGTTGGGCAACTTTGGATAAGTTTTTTTACTGGTCTCTCTGTTTGAGTCAAATGTTTTTCTAGAGCATATGTGCGTTTAGATGATTGATTAAAGCAACTGATCAGTTTTGAAACCTTTTCCATAATCTCTGCTCATTCTGGTAGTTTCAAACCCAAATTCACACTTAATTGAGGTGTGAGTGCAGTGCACGGATGACTGTCAATACTATCTTGCTTCAAATTCTGAACTGCATTTTCAATATTCCTTGCATTATCGTGGACAACAGTCCTAACTTTTTCTGTAATATTCCATTATTCCATGCTTTCTCGAAGTGTATTTTCCAAATTCTCAGCTGTATGACTTTCAGTTGATTCTCCTGTTAATAAATTAAAGGAGTGATGAATCTAGTCAAAATCTAAATAATGCGATGCGAGTCTTATATATCATCGCGTAGTTCTCGAAGTCCAGCAATCGATTGTCAAAGCAATATCCGATGCTGAATCAAGCACCGTTTTGACTTTCTCTACTTTATCATTATATAAATGTTTGATCCACGATGAAATGGTTTTACGACATGAAATTTTATACTCTGGTTCTAAGATTGTTATTAGATTTTTCAATCCCTCACCTTCAACCACTGAGATCGGTAGCGAATCGGTAATAATCATCTTAACTATGGCTTGCGTTATGAGTTCTTGTCTCTATAGAAAAATGCTTTCCACGAATAACTGATTGAGCCACTCGAGAAGTTCGAACTTTTTTTTGCGAATGATTCTTCATACTCTGAATTTTTGGTTAATGTATTGGCAACTGGACGTTTTCTTGGATTTTCCGCTATTAACGGCATGTCGGAGCTGCAGCAATCGAGTTTTGCTTTTTTTATTTTATCGATATCTTTTTCAATTCTTAAATCAAACAAATATAATGACTTGTCCGCACTAAAGTTATATTAGTACAATAATTTTTGTTAAAATAAAAAATCATTTGGACTTGTTATTTTTTTATGAGCTTGGATTGGAAATTAGATATCAAACTCGACAAACCTAACCTTAAAATACGATATATTGAAAGTTTTTATTATAACTTTGTATGTATAATATTTTGGTGGTTTTCTTGAGTTGTCCGCACTAGAGTTTAATCTTACAAATTTTTTCTTTATAGCAAAAAAACTCAATTAAACGCATCGTTTATTCATAAGTTAAGATTGGAAATATTATTAGAAGGCGGACAGCTTCGTCATGCTCTTAAAGACAACTGGGGATCATCCTGAAATTCAGATTCACAGACCTTTTCCACACCATTCCGCTGTAGATGAAAAAATTGTTAATGACTCCAGGGACTTAAAGTAAACCCATTATTTTGAAGCAATTTATCACAATATAAACAAATTGCTCCGATTTTATCATCACCTTTTCGGAAATGTTCCCAAATTTTACTGGTTATTGGATGTCATATTCCTGTAATTAAAAATTAATATTCATGAATTCAAATCGATAAAATTCATAAAATCATTCGATATGAAAATTACACCTTGATAGAAAATTGATTTTATTAATTTTTGTGTTAGCAGCATTAATTTCAATCGTAGATATTTCGTTAAATAATTAAATAATAATTTCATATGATATTATATCTTGTTAGTGAAAATAATTATGAAATAAAAATATTCTTTATTTAAAATATTTATTTATATATTTGTTTTGTAATTTACGACAGATGAAAGTATCTTTTTGAAGTCGAAGCAGTGGTACCAACTTTAAATATGAGAAAAGAAAAGATTTTTCAACAATTATGTATTAATTTATGGGATTGTTGCGTATATTTTACTAGTTTTCGTATCTGTAATATCACTTCTTTTATTGTGACTTACTTATTCAGTATTATTAAGTTTAGTAATTGACTGTGATATCAACTGCAATATTTTTATATTTATACATTGTCTTATGTGCAATATTTTTATATTTATACATTGTTTTATGTGAAATATTTATTTTTATATCTACAAATTGTATTACACACCTTTTGCATTACGATATACAACAAAAATAATATCTGTTGTAATGGTATTCTACCGTGTTTGAATCTTGCGCGCTTAGATATTATAATACGACAGAAGCTCGGTCATATATCTCGTCTAAGACGAGTAAAGAAGTGCGTATCCTGACGACCGGCACGCAAGAGAGAAGCACGCCAGAGAGTTTTCGGCTACCGTTGCGTTAACACGAAACCTAACCGCGCTGTGCTCGTTAAAAGATTTCGCCATGTGGTCTTATAATACGTTAGACTAAGTTCGCAATTGATAACGCGAAACGTTATCTTGAATAAAAGTCGTTATTTAATATCGACTAGCGTATAATATTATATTTGCTAGTTGCAACTCTCAGAAATTCTTTCTGTAGAGTTTTACTTGATCGCTTTTCGCGCGTCTTAGCGGTCAGCCATTAAGTGCCAGCAAATACGTTGATCGGCGTGTTAAGGGTTCCACCGATTTACGCCAAGGCAATCACGTTGGCAGAGCTCAGCAGGATTCAACGATCGAGAAGAGACATATTCCACCGATCTATTTCGGAGCATCTACGTATTGGTTACGTACAGGCGAGAAGCTACGGTAACGGGCGAGCATCGTCTACGTGCACGTAGGTAATTAGTGTAAGCTGGTCAGTGCATTACTGTAAGTATAATTATGCAGCGTGATATACAGGTATCTCTTCCTCGAGAAATACTTATCCGGGTAAATTGTATATCATTGGTTATATAACCGATCAGCGTCATAAGCGAGTTCTATTTAGTTCGCGACGCACTTTCCCTTTGCTCTTTCTCTCATTAGACGCGTATATTATATTTCATATATTATATTATTTCATTCTCATTTAATTCAAATTTTATCTCCATTATATTTTTATGTTTCTTATAATAAATTAATTTTTTTTTTCTATTAAAACGTGCTTTCAATTGATTTATATTGCCTGACTGTATATAACATAAAATATATTTCCCGTTGCTTACTCCGACGCCTCCGCGGTCCTTGCAAGCATTTATAAATTAATTAGTTACGTAATATTATATAGTTTAATAGAACGTATTTTTGAACCTGCCTCACGAAGGAAAACTGTGCTATCGGAAACGCGTCTCTCGATCAGGTAGGATAGAGAGTGAGAAAGAGACGCAGTGAGTGCAGAAAGCGACAAGTATATCATATGAGATTTTGTCGCCCATCAATAGTTTTACTAGCTAGGACTGTTGGAGTTCGCTGTATAATATTTAGTAAATTTCTTATAATTTTCAGCAAATCCGCATATAATTAAATTTATAGACTTAGCTGAAATTCATAGTAAATTAAAAGCTAATTCTTTTCTGTAACGTGTACAAACTAACTGTTACACTATCTGTCTATCTATATACATATAAATCATAGTAAATATTTACACAAAATTATTACAAGTAAAAAATTATTACAAATGTCCTAACCCTCAAATTTTTAATAATTATTTACAGCTATCTGTAATTATTTACTGTTACGTCAATTTTTCCCATATAAATACAAATAAAATATTGAAAGATTTTATTTTAATTTTTCTTCTATTAAATTACTATCATGCTATAATATTTATTTAGATTATATTTATGTAATATAAAGAATAAAATTTAATTTTTATAAAATAATATGAATTAATATACATATATTCATGTATGTGTGTAAGTAATACAAAGATTTATCCGAATTTATTCTTATATTGAATTATAATTATTCTATTATTAAAAGTTAAAAAACAAAATAATAGAATAAATTTAAATCAAATTGATAAAGTTTGCTTTCAAAATAAATACAGAAAATGTGAGGCCAAATTATCCATTTGTATCCTCAAGTATCATTACGGAAAATTAAAAAGTAAATATATAATAAAATAAAACAAAGCAAAAAACAGAAGCATACAATTACCAAGAATTATGTTAAAGGATTATATAAATAGTCGAATGAATAAATAAAATCATAAAATACTATTATATTATTATAATATTATTTTACTTACCTAAAATTAGCTTATATTCATTTAATTACTTATATATTCTTTAATTAAAAATAAATATTAACAAAATTCTTCTTTTTTTGATCTTTATGAAAGAAAATATTTCTGAAATAAGTACAGAAAATATAAGGCAAAATTATCCATTTGTATCCTCAAGTATCATTACGGAAAATTAAAAAGTAAATATATTATAAAATAAAACAAAGCAAAAAACAGAAGCATACAATTACCAAGAATTATGTTAAAGGATTATATAAATAGTCGAATGAATAAATAAAATCATAAAATACTATTATATTATTATAATATTATTTTACTTACCTAAAATTAGCTTATATTCATTTAATTACTTATATATTCTGTAATTAAAAATAAATATTAACAAAATTCTTCTTTTTTTAATCTTTATGAAAGAAAATATTTCTGAAATAAGTACAGAAAATATAAGGCAAAATTATCCATATGTATCCTTAAAGTATCATTACGAAAAATTAAAAAGTGAAAATATCATGATGCAAGACAAAACAAGATACAAAAGCCTACAGATGCCAAGAATTATACTAAAGAATTATATGAATAATCCAATAAATAAATGAAATCATAAAATACCATTATGTTATTGTAATAGTATTTAACTTACCTAAAATAAGCTCATATCAATTTATGATGTGCATATTAAAGCAAAATAACTTCTTGTAATTTTTATAATCCAACGCGTGGAATCTACGTAAAAGAGGAAAAGAGAGAGAATTATATACATATATTATTTAAAGCTTACAAAGTATAAGCACGCTTTTATTGTCCCCCACCCGTATATATTCTGATCTTTTGTTTGTAAGAGCCTCCTTATTTGCAGTAATTCACGTAATCTTTTAATAAACAAGGGACTTTCAAATCACAAGCTGCTTTAAAATAATTTCAAATTATTTAAGTTTTAATATAAATTATATTATTTCCATTTTATTCTCATTCTAATATAAAATTAAATGAGAGCACGGTGACGTAATGGATGGAGCTCTTGCCTTCAACGCGGAGGGCATGGGTTCGAATCTTGACCAGGTACTTCTTTTTTTTCGAAAGAAAATTAGTGTATGTGCCATTTATATCGCGACTCTTAAAAATCCGACCTCATTGGGTATCCGTTGATTGTTGGTCACAAAAGTGGCTGACCATCCATCGTTAGTCAAAGTTTTCGGTATGGTGGGTCTGACAGTCTAGCCTGATGTAATGTGTTGAACGGGACCGGGCTAGGCTCCCTCCGCATCACCATATAAAAAAGGTTAACATATAGAGGACAATATCCTTTATATATTAATCTTAAAAAAAAAAAAAAAAAAAATATATATATAAAATTAAATATAAGTGGCGATTATATTGATTTTAATTTAGTTCCTTTCCTGTATTATTTCTGTTTCTATTTTTTTTTTTGGATTTTTATTTTCATAGAAAATTTAATTCAGCGATTAATTTTTATTGTGTTAATTTCTTACATATGTAAATTTTTTTCCAATTTTTTTAGAAGTGTCATCTAGATGGGTCGATAGGTCGATGAGTTGATAGGTTGTTGGGTCAATGGATTGATGGGTTGTTGAGTTGATAGATTTTAAAATCTATAGGTCTATAAGTCATTAAGTCAATGGGTGAATGAGACGATGGTTTCATGAATTAATGGATCGGTGATCAATGAATTAATCGACTGTAAGGATGATGGGGCAGTGTATGTATAAATTCATAAAATAATGAGCGGTTAGATTAAATGGGTCATTATCTACAAAAACGAAAATCTTAACTATTAAGTTTGAAAATAAAAAATATCTCCAAATTTTAAACCAATCACTAAAAATAGATTTATTTGAACATTTTAAATAGTATTTTTTAATATTAGTACATAACTGTAATTAACAAAAGAGAATTTTTTTTTTTTTTAATTTTTAAGACACGGAGTTTACATAAGTAGTACGCAGTTTACATATCAAGCATGATAAATGTATAGTTTACAGGGTTAACATTATTCTGAATTATTTATATAATAAATAACGATTTTTTTCTCGGAACATATAATAGAGACTCACAGTAATAAAAATAAATGTAATAATGTCATTTTTTATTTTTCTTTACTCTTCCGTTGATGGCTTTTTTTAGTTTTTTATTTGTTTGTGTGAAATTACTTTTGTTACTCTTATTATTTATTGTAGTAATTTTTCTCTTTCTTAATTTTCTACTGCTTGTTTGTATTTGCTTCTTCACAGGTTTTTTTTTTGTTGTATTACTGTAGAAAAAGAAAGAGAACCTAAGCGATAATGATTACAGGGTAATTTAAAATCACATTGATAACAGCTGAGTTTATTGAAAAATATTTTTGATGGTTGAGTTTTATTCCAAACCCACTGATGTACCTGCATTGTTCCCTTAAACTTTTTTATATCCATTGATTGAATTTCTTTTTCAAAATAATCTATATCTTTCGTTGTAATAGACTTGTACCAAACATTTACATCACTTGATTTTAGAATTTCAATAAATTTTTCGAAATCACTAATGTCTTTTCCGTTAGCCACTGCAGCATCCGCAGTTCTTTTCGTAAGAGCACCAACTCCATCAGCAGCGCCCTTTCCGTGTCCACTTTCCGAAAAGTTGTATATTATAGTTGAAACATGTTCATGAAATTTGAATATATAATTAACAAAAAGCGCAAACATTTTTTTCGATCTATATTGACTGGTCGGTCCATCACTTAAAATATGTACAGTATTAATACCTTGAATTTCTTCGAAACATCTACTGAAAACTGTGTTAAGATGAGCAATAATTGCAGACGGATCATGCCTCAAGTCAGTTGATAATGTACAAAAAGCCTGTTGTTTTTCTTTGGTATACCACATTCCAGTATGAAGTGACACCGATTCTCTAGATGCGCCAAAGTGAACTGACTGAGGTTCTACAGCATACTTGCATTCGTAATTTTGACTAAAATCTATGTGAAGAAATAAATCAGTTTGATTTAGAGATTGTCTTAGATCTTGTATTATTTTCTGCTGATGTTGTACGCGGTAAACGTGGTCCAGGAATTGCGGAAGTTCTGTCAGTAAATGATTTTTTAATTCTCTTACAGTAGTAGTTACTTGTTGCTTTATTGTTCTTTGTACTTCAATATTTTTTTTAGTTTTCACAGAAATTCAAGTTTCTTTTATGTTTTGCCACGCATAATAATCAATTGATGTTTTTTCCTTGTCAAGATTGAAATTTAAACTTTTATTAGAACACAATTGACATATTCGTTGTAGGCAGTTTTCAGTCCATCGATCACAAGTTAAAGAAGCAATTAACTTGGAAGGAGTACTTTCTTGTATGATATTTTTTCGGTGTAGAGAATTTACGATTTGTACCATATTCTCGTGCTTAATACATAAGCAAGTATCTCTTCCGGAAACTTGAGCTTTAACTATCCAAAAGGGTCGTAATTTACAAAATTTGGTGTAACTGATTTTGAAAGATATATGTGAAATTTTGAATTTTTTATACAGTTCGTCAATATTATCATTAAAATACATTTTTTGTTTCTTTATTTTATTACGGGTGATTGTATCTCTTTTTCCGGGACACATGCGACTGTTATTTTCAAAAAATTCCTGAACTTTTCTTTCTAAGAATATTATTGCTTGGCTTTTTTTAACTATTTTATTTTGAAGTAAAGTAGTGCCTTCAAATGTTTTACTTCTCAAAGCTCCAAAATTCTCACGAGAATATTTCAACATTTTATATTTTTTTATGATAGAACCAGTTAATATACGTTTTAATAAAAGTTTACTTGCGCGATCTTTATATTTTTCATTCATAGTTTTTATTTGTTCAATCAAAATTTTTCCATACAAAAGCTTATTTTCATTATCTTCACCAAGATTCTTACCTTTAACAATTTTTTGAAATTTTGATTTTGGAGATAATGAAGTATTCAACTTAATTTTTTTTTGGTATGCTCTTTGTTCAAGACATTTAATACGTCTTTTCAATTTAATATTTCCATCCTGTAAATTTTTGTTTTTTCTGTAACACTTCGCTCTATCACGGTAAACACGACGTTTTCCACTTTTAATATTGACTACAGTTCTTAAACTGATCGATTCTAAATTTTTACAGCTATTATTTTTACTTTGGGCTTCTACTTCACTACACTTTTTTTGCTTCGCCTCTTGCATTTTTTGTCTGTACACTTGTTAACCGTTAGAACTGTATTTATTAATTTGTAAAGTTTAATTTATTAAACTTTATTTAATAAACTTGATTTATTAATTTTATAAATTTTTAATTATTATTATAACTTATTTTTGTAATTTAGGACGTTGGTTCTTTAGGATAGGTATCCAAGAATAAAAGAATATTTATTTATATATATATATATGTGTTGAATTGAACTTATCTTTATTTCTCCTTCTTAACCTTTAGTACAATAATTTTAGGCGAAGCGAAGCCTTAGACGGTAAGTATGAAATTAAGCTGGCGAGCTAAAGACTCTTGGGTTTTTATACTATGGGTAAAAGACAGTTGCATTCTTTCGTATGTATGATATTATTGATACTTTTATAATTTCGGGGAAAAGATTGATTGAATTGTGCATGTGATGCAGTTTAGAGTTCGATCGCCTCTTGTGCGTCGCATTCTTGTGTGTCGCATTCTCGCGAATGTATAACGTTATTGTTTGCTATCGCAGTCTCAAGGTAGAAGACTTGACATTTGATGCTTACGGAGTTCAATCACCCTCGAGTGAAATGTGCAAGATGAATATAAGTATAAATGTGTTATGAATGTTTGTCTTTGTTTACACGCCCTTCCTTAAAATTTTTCGTCCCGAAAAATGATAGTAAATTGTCATATGATGGAGGAATCAGGTGAGTTTTGGGTGTATAAGAAGAGGATATTGTAGGTTGTATTGAGGAAACGTTTGCAGCGGTGGTAATGTTGGCACAATGGTTGTAAGTTACTGTAGGTTCGAGTCGTTTAGTGTGACAACAACAAAAATTATTTAATCTTGCCCAAAGATAAGAACTGATTATTATTATTACTTTGTGTATGTTTAACTTATACCCGATAAAGGCAGCAATCATAGAGAGAGCTACGTATCCCGAATAATGAAGATAGTTTATCGCAGTTGAAATAAAAGAATGATTTCGTCTTTGTAAAGTTAGTCTTTCAATTTCGTCTTGTATTTGTTCTAGGTTATAAGCATGACTCCTTAGACTACCGAGATCATGTTCCGAAAATGCCAATAAAGGAAGGGCTATATTTAAGTTGTCTTCATATGGTTTACTAAGTGTTAAGTTTAAGAGTGTGGTTGTATATGTAGTAGAGTCATGTGACGTATGTAAATAATACGCAGTGTTTGATATAAAACATTTATCATCAAGCTTTACAATACTAGCTTGTGATATTGTTATGTCTTTCTTATAATTTTTACAAAATACGCTGAATAACATTTCTTTTTTAGGTACAATATAAAATTTATCATTTTCTATACGTTTTACAAAATCATGAGTTAAAGAGAAATAATGTTCTTTACATTTGCTTGTGTCATTTAATAATATTCTATCGCAAGCGGATAATGAGTCTATTAGCCTAGGTAAAATTTGTAGTTTACATATTTTTGTATTGCCAAGTTGATTACAATCATTTATACTCGATAAGGTCGTATATTTTGATATATCATACGTTGTTAATACATATTGGTTAGTTACATCTAATATTGCTGTGTTTCCAAAACGTCTTTCAATAGGTAAAGGTTCAAACTTAAGGATTTTGTACGGGTCATTGTGTATAATGGGATATTTAGTAACTATCACGAGTCCGTCTGTTTTAATGTAGGATGTGAATGTCATAACTTGTAATATTGAGAAATAATTTTTCATTGTTGGTGCTATTAACATGTCATCGTATTGCTGTTTTTTATACAAGCTTTGTAGACCATTTATTAGAATTTCAGGTTTTAATAATGCAGGTGATAATATTCCGTTTCTTGCTATATTTATAGAATTGAATAAATTCGTTATATAAGCTTCATATTCTTCTAGCGATGCATCAATTTCTTGCAAACTAAGTAATACAATTTGGTTGCCTTGATAATTGTTGAGCATTACTGATATTCCAAGACTCCAGTTTATTAATTTATCTTCGTTTTCTTTAAATATATAGAACTCCTTTGTAAATGAATCGAAGGTCTCTTTCATAAACAATGTTTGATTTTTAATTGCTATTAACGAATCTTCTGTATGTTTGTATAGTTTGTCTATCTCTTGATTTATAGAGTCGGCATCATCAGAATTTAAGGTACCAAATAAAAATTTACTCGCTGTTCCTACAAAGTTGAATAATCCTCTCTTCTTTCTGTTGCCTTCTGAGTGTAAAAATAAAGATAGTCTTGCGAATAATTCATGTAGTCGTTTTTCTTGATGCATTATGAAATCTTTTGCAGTACAGTGAACATTATTACATACTTCTTTGATTTTTGTTAATCGATTTTGCATGTCTATTTTATTTTGTATAAGGGCTGTAAGATTTATATAATTAACAATAGTCCAAGTATCTTCGAACACATATGCAGTTCCGTAATTTTTCTGTAGTATTGGTATATTAGCTGGTGTAACTTCTATATCTGCTTCGCAGTGATGAAACATGTCAATTAGAATGACTGTTAATATTATGATTGTCGCCTTCATCTGTAACAAAGAAGGGATTCGAGATAAGCGTGATCTCGTTAAAATGTCGTCTTAGAATTTTTGTTTTAAATAAAAGCTGAATTGTATGACTTTCATTATTGACTGTGAGAATTGTTGCTGGCCCTATAAATCCACGCGATGTTCTAAAATTTACCCTATCCCCTGGTTGTGGGTTGATTCTTGAAGTTTGTCTATTATCTACTGTGTTTTTATTAATTTCCTTTTGTCTTTGTATATTTTCTCTTGCTTCTTTTGCTTTCTCTGTATTTTCTTCCAATCGCTTATTTAATGAATTTAACTTGTCAGAGTTAAAATTTTCTTTAGGTAGAATTCGTTTAAAGAATAATTCATAAGGTATATATTTTGTTGTAGGATGTATTGTTCTATTATAAGCAGTAATAATTGGGTAAAAGCTTTTATTGTTTGAAACTGCTCCAATTATTCTTTTCTTCAAAGTTCCTATAAGTCTTTCTACTATACCGTTCGATTGTGGATGTAATGGAGTTGTTGGTATATATTCTATTTTATGTTTTTCTAATAAATTTTGAAACGCCCTTGATGTAAACGTAGCTGCATTGTCACTGATTATTTTCTTTGGTGTTCTCCATTCACTCATTAAATCTTCCATAGATTGCGTAGTTTGATCTAGATTTTTCAATTGATAAACTTCAGCATATCTTGAAAGCGCTTCTATAATAAAAAGTGATTTTATTCCTTTTTCTTCGGCATGATCTATATACCGTCATTCGTTGATTTCCTTTGGCGCATTAATAATAGTACCTGGAGCTTTGAATCTACTATTAAAAATTCTTTCTGCACAGTATTCGCAGGTATCGATCCAATTTTTAACCTCTTCTGCTTTTGTTTCCCAACAATATTTACGAAGTTGAAACATAGTTTTATCATAAGCCCAATGAGCTTCGCTATGGGCTCTTGCTATTAATGTTTTTCTAGTCTTTTCACAATCCACATGAGTCTGTGCTAGACTCTTAATTCGTATTCTTCTTGGAAAACGAGCAAGTTTTGATAATAAATCTTGAGCCGAAGCGTCGTCAAAATTTCTTAATTCTATAATTTCTCCTTTATAATTAGGGTAATGATTACGTAAATAATTTATTGGTGATCGTATTAATTCTTCATTTGGAGTTAGTATAATGTCTCCTTTACATGCCTGTTTTATTTCTATCTTTCCATATTTAGGTTCCTTTTCTGTCCGAAAATATACAAGTGTAATTTCTTTTATACCGCTCTTGGCTGCTATGGCCTTTAAATGATTTGTAGCATCGAAGAATTTTTTTCTGTTAAAACCTCTGAGCTCCAATATTTGTCCTTCTGTGTATTTAGACAATATTTCCTTTAAAACTTGTTTTATGTCCTGATCATCAGTATTGTTGTATATTATGTCACCTTCTATAGCATTAACGTACTTTATTCGTGGGTTTTCTCTGTTTGCTACAAATGCTCGGCTAAGAGCATCGGCATCAGTATTTAATTTACCCTTTTTATATTCTACTATAGGTTGAAAATCTGTAATTTTTAATAAAAGTTTAAAAATTCCAGATCCGATTTCTGGTGATTTTGATTTGATGAGATCTGCTAATGGTGCATGATCTGTTATAAAAATGAAAGGTTTCCCATATAGAAAATGTCTAAAATGACGCATTGCCCATACTGCTGCTAATAATTCCTTTTCGGTAGTCGAATAATTCTTTTCAGCTTGATTGAGTGTTCTTGAAGCATAGGCACAAGGTAAATCTTTTCCTTTCTTGTAATCACCTTGACTAAGAATTGCACCAAGTCCTTCATTACTCGCATCTGTTGTCAATATGAACATCTCCTCTAAATTAGGGTATTTTAATATCGGTGATGATGTTAATTTTTGCTTTAATATTTCAAAAGCATTTTTGCATTTATCGTCGAAATTAAACGTGACATTTTTACTCATTAGTTTATTAAGAGGTGTTGTGATTTTACCGTAATTTTTAATAAATTTCCTATAGTATCCGCATAATCCTAGAAATTGTCTGATTTCCTTTTGATTGGAAGGTTGTTTATAATTTCTTATACATTCTAATTTGTTTGGATTAGGATATACTCCTTTTTCTGTTATGAGATGTCCTAAATATTCTAATTCTGGTTTTACATATTCACATTTATCAGGCTGCAACTTTAAGCCTGCAGTTCTAAGACGATCAAATAATATCTGTAAGTTCTTTAGATGTTCTTTAAAGGTTTTTGAGTATACTATAATGTCATCTAGGTATACGAAACATATAGTGCCTATTAGTCCTTGTAATTTTAAATTCATTATTCTTTGAAATGTTGCAGGTGCGTTTTTAAGGCCCATTGGCATTTGTTTAAATTCCCAATGCCCTTTATGAGTAGAAAATGCAGTACGCTCTCTGTGTTCTGGAAAAACCGGTACTTGATAAAAGCCCGAGGCCAAGTCAAATGCAGAGAAGTATCTCATACCTCCCAATTGGTCAAGAATTTCATTTATTGACGGCAATGGGTAATTGTCTTGAAGTGTGTATTCATTTAATTTCCTAAAATCTATTACAACTCTATATTTTTGTATTCCTGATGCATCCATTTTCTTTGGAACACACCAAACAGGTGATACAAAAGGCGAATTTGACTTTGTTATAATACCTTCATTTTCAAATTTTTCTATTTGTCTGTCTATTTCCTTATGTAAAGATAATGGGTGTCGATATAATTTTGAAACAACTGGTTGATTTACTGTTAAATCTATACGATAATACATATTCTTGAGCGATGGTGCATTATCTCCTTCTAATTGAAAAATATCATTGTATTCTTTAACTAATGTTTGTATTGCTAATGCCTGTTCTCTCGGCAAATGCGATGTGCGTGTATTATCTATAATAAGTTTATCACGATGATATTTTTCTGTCATGAACGTTTCTTTATTACATACTTGTTTCTATATGAAAATTGTTTGATAAACATTTTGTTTTTGTTCTTGAAATTCTTCTATCTCTATTTCAGTATCTATTTTCATTTCCTTTACTGACTCATTAACGATGTTGAGTGTTGTACTTTTATTTTGTACTGTATATATTGCTGGTATTATTATATTTTTCGGATCGGTTATTATGTACTCTCCATCTGGTATATCTATATCTATTTTTATAAGATTGATTCCTTGATTTACATAAACAGGTTTTTCATTGAATGTGAATTGTAAAGGGTTGTCTTGTGCATCAAAAATTTTTATATTTTGTTTTTCTGCATCAATTAATGCTTTATAATGTTGTAGCCATCCTCGGCCCAATAACCCATCGGCATCGAAAGGTATTTTATTGCTTGCAACATGATATATAAAGTCCTTTCCAAAAACATTCAATTTACATTTGCCAAGCATTATGTGATCTCCGTTAACTATCTGTATTGCTTGTCTCTCTTCTGGTTTTTGTCTTATAGGATTGCAGGTATTAAGATCCAACACTTTGTCTTTAATGAATGTTATGCCTGCTCCTGTGTCCACTCGAGGCGAAAATTTACTCTTTGTGCATTTTGATGTTTAAAACAATGCTCTTTGTCATGACCGTATTTATTACAGTGAGAGCATGTAGGTTTATCCTCTTTTTTATCTGATCGATAATTTTCTTGTCGATCTCGTGAAAAGCTTCTATCACGTGTGTAATTTTTATCCGGTGTTGAATGTTTCTCACGATTTCTTGAATCATATCTAGAATGACTCCTATCTCTTGAATGTTTTTCATATCTATCTCTTCTGGATCTCTCCTCATGTTTGTTATAATTTCTATTTTGAAGTTCTTCATCTTCCTTTCGGAGTTTTTCTTCGTATAAGGCTTGTTGATACGCTATCGGTAAAGTGTGTGGTCGATTTTGTTGTACGGCTAAACGTAAGCCTTCTGGATACAATCCTCTTATAGATTTCGAAATCGCGTTTTTATTTTCATAATTCCGGTGCATATCTCTAAAATCGTCATTTAAACCATCTATCGAAATCTGTATTCGACGATTTATGTTATTATATCTTTGTATATAATCCGCCACCTTTTCCTTTGTTCCCTGTCTCATAGAGTTACGCATTTCAGCTAATTGATCGTATTCAAGTTCTAGTTTTCCAAAGTGTGTGTTTAAACATTCTTTGAGTTGCACTGCCGTAATCACTTGATTTCTTTCAACTACTTCTTGTGCTTTTCTTTTTAGCTTAACTGCTATTACCTTCCGTATAAGCGCTGATATTTCCTGCTCAGAGCTAAGTTGTCGAGAGGCGCGAATGATTTGATCAATAAATGCGCTAACATCTGTTGATCCATCATACTCCCTTATCTCTGTTAAGAGTTCACGTATTAATAAATGATGTTCTCTCGTTAATCCTGGGAGAACATTTAGTCTAGGGTTGTTGTCTCTAACTGCAGGTGGTATACTTGGGATTGGTGGTGGATTTTTATTTTCTGTCATCTGTGTATTTAAAATTTGTAATTGCTCTGTCAATAATATTAGTTGCTTTTCTAATGCGCCGGCCTTTTCCTTTTGACGTTGCAATTCTTGCACTACATTTTGTTCGTCTTGATCGCATTGCGTTATGTCTTCATTGGATTTAAATTTCTTTAGTAAACTGTCCATCTTACTGGGTTTTAAATTTATTTTAAATTTATGAAGACCGTCTGTAGTGTCGTAGAAATTGTTAGAAACGTCAGAAAGGGAAGAAGGTGATCGTGGGGTATTTTCCGATCTTACACTATCGTTATCGTCTTCACGATAATCACAATACATACGCGGGTGATGTTCCTATGTGTCAACCTCTCAAGCGTGTGTGCTCCGGCTTGAGACGTTGCATGTCTTATAAATAACTTATAAATAAAATGAATGTTACAGAAAGTTAGACACGCCTTTATTTTTCGGCTTGTCCCGCTGTGTGCTTAAAATTATTGTACGACTTACTTGAAGGTTTTTAAGAGATGATGTTTTTGGAGATCTGGTTGGCTGCGTCTCTTTAACCGCTGGCGGTGCAGAAGTCCTCTTTTATTGTCTAGATGATCCTCTCTTTATCCCTGGGGATGCAGACGTAGCTTGATGAACCCTTCAACTACTGGTAGTCAACTCCTGAGAGTGTGAGCTATTGTCACCAGATTAAAGATAAGTTTTCTTGATTTTTAAAACTTTCTGTTTCCTCCTGAGAGAAGATATCCTGAGATATCGGAGTTTTGTTTAATTGTCTTTTATCACTTGGCTTCTTTTAATTTTTAAAATCCTCCGTTTTCTCCTGAGAGAAAATATTTTAAGAAATCGGAGTTTTATTTAATCACTTTTATCACTTGGCTTCACTATCCTCTTACGCTGCCACCAATTTATGTTAACCGTTAGAACTGTATTTATTAATTTGTAAAGTTTAATTTATTAAACTTTATTTAATAAACTTGATTTATTAATTTTATAAATTTTTAATTATTATTATAACTTATTTTTGTAATTTAGGACGTTGGTTCTTTAGGATAGGTATCCAAGAATAAAAGAATATTTATTTATATATATATATGTGTTGAATTGAACTTATCTTTATTTCTCCTTCTTAACCTTTAGTACAATAATTTTAGGCGAAGCGTAGCCTTAGACGGTAAGTATGAAATTAAGCTGGCGAGCTAAAGACTCTTGGGTTTTTATACTATGAGTAAAAGACAGTTGCATTCTTTCGTATGTATGATATTATTGATACTTTTATAATTTCGGGAAAAAGATTGATTGAATTGTGCATGTGATGCAGTTTAGAGTTCGATCGCCTCTTGTGCGTCGCATTCTTGTGTGTCGCATTCTCGCGAATGTATAACGTTATTGTTTGCTATCGCAGTCTCAAGGTAGAAGACTTGACATATGATGCTTACGGAATTCAATCACCCTTGAGTGAAATGTGCAAGATGAATATAAGTATAAATGTGTTATGAATGTTTGTCTTTGTTTACACACTCTTACTGAATTCAAAATCTTTTTTCTTCTGACCCGATTTTCTCTATCAGTCATATCAGCTACTGTTCTAATTTTTCCTTCTAATACTCTTTTTTCCATCTTTCTCGCTCACTCTTTTTATACTGTTCATGCAATATCGGATTTTTCCTAATTTTCAACCTACGCAATCTTTCTGCTTCTCTCTTCTTTTGTAACTTAACTTCTCGTTCTGCGCTTCTATTTTTTTGATTTGAAACTTTTTTTCCAGATAGCTGAGTTTTTTTCTTAACATTTTGAACTGCAGTCTTTCCATTTTTGTTGTTACTTTTAGATTGCTGACGAATAGTAGGTCCCATTGTCTATAAATAAATTTTACTTAATTTTAATATTTGATATTATTTAAATGATTTATTATATAAGCCACGGAGATTGCAAATCCACGGAGTTTACAAATTGAAATTTTTGAATATTTTCGGGAAATAATACATGACAGAAAAAAATAAATTTACCTACGAATAAGTAGACCAATAAATAGAATTTTCAAGCCCATACAAAGTTTTGTATTTATACTTTATAAATTATGATATCGCACACGGTGTTTACAGACAAAAACATACGTACCTCATTGCTCAAAATAAACGTTGCTAATGAGTAGTCAACGTGAAGTTTGACTTTCCACGCAGAAGGTTGTTGATATTTGATGTGTTTACTAAATATTTAAGCAGTCACGGAACATTCCAACGATTAGAATTATTCCGAAAACCAATTTATTTTCTTATATATTCGAGTCATAATAAATTACAAGACACATTTTTAGTATTATTTAGCATCATATTCGAAAAAAATTATGCACACTACCTATGATATGTTACTCATTTTAGTAAATAGAATTAAACCTTCAATATTAAGTATAGAGATTTTACGGGATACACTTGAAGAAAACATGATTTATCATTCAAAATATACTAGGAGACACCCATGGAGTTTACAAATTGTGGCTGAATCTGTTTTAAACTGGTAATATCAGGATAATTCTAAGGTTTTTTTAAGTTGGATTATCTTCAATGAAGTTTTTCAAATTATATGCATCTAATTTTATAACGCAATTAGATAACATAAAGAAATAATTGAGTAAAGACACCGAAATTCGCATTTTCGGAAAATGACCCAAATAGATTAGTCGAAAATGCAATGTCATTGAGCAAAATTTAATGTTTGATTATGTTTATCAATACTCTAAAATTCAAACCTCTCACGGGTTATATTCTTAAAAATGGGAAATTTGTTTATATCTTACGTTCGGATATCCGAATATTAATATATTCTAACATCTGAATAGCAATATAATCGTATATCCGGATAATCGGCTATCAAGATTATTCAGATTTATTATTCGACTATCATGATATTCGGTTATCCGATTTTTTTATTTATCTATCCGGATATTCAGTTATTCGGTTGTTTTATTCAACTATCCGGATATTCAGTTATCCGGATTATTCAGATTTATTATTCGGCTATTCGGCTATCTGGTTTTTTTATTTAACTATCTGGATATTCAGTTATCCGGATTATTCGAATTTATCATTGCACTATCCAGGTATCCGATTTTTTTATTAAATTATCTGGATATTTAGTTATCCGATTTTTTTTATTGAACTATTCAGATATTCGGTTATTTAGATTATCCGAATAGTAAAAAAAAAAACAAAAAAACTCCTAGCTCTAGTGTTATGTGACACACTCGACCTTAAATTTACAAATTATAAAAAGCTTTTTGTCTCTCACATTTAACATTAGCGTTAAATGTAAGAAATCAAAAAATATTATATTATTGATTAGTATTCTAAAATTATTATCGTACAATAATAGAGATTTTAATTTTTCAGGATATGTACTTTACGGTGATAAAATTATTCTTCCTTTTTAACAGTTTTTATTACTCTCTCTTTTTTCCAAAACATTGCAGAACAGTTAGAACTAACAAAATCCATTTCATCGTCGTTAGAGACGAAGCAACGGCTTTGTACCAGTAGCGTCTGAACCTTTTAAGATACAAGTTCGACGCGTAAGCCGGTGGTTGCTGGCAAAAGATTAACTGAATAAAGAATTAATATTCACATTTAATTTTGTTGCAGATTTATTATCTACCTTCCATTTACACGCATAATATCCAGTTTATAGGTCCTGGGAAAACATTTACTATAGTCGGATATTGTATTATTTACAATCACATACACTTAACCTATATTAGTGACTTGCTTGGAAGGCGGTTTTTCTTTCTTTTGTCTGCAACACAAGAGCCGTTTCGCCTTGGGTCTTTGGATTTGAAAAAAAGGGACCCTCAATGCCTGGTGCAATTAAGAAGAGTGTACGAAGAGGATTTTCTTTTTCAGAGGTTCCGTGGGCATCACCCTTTTGCTCACGAGGTAGTAGCGAGGTTGCGAGGCAGTTCGCAGCCATCGTCTTGCATCATCTTTCTCTGCACACCGGGCGGCCATCGCTTCGCATCGTTTTTGTCTGCACGTCGACAGTGGCCGGGTGAGGCTTCTCTACAGCACAGCGAAGGTATTAAGGTATTTATTTAGTACTTGCGAAATTTGCTCCATACTAACATCGTATCATCAAGAGATACATATTTGTTTGAATACCTTGCGCTTATTTATTCTCAAGTGAATTTAACGTTTAAAAAAAAACGTAATTTTGTATATGAAATACTAGCGCATTTTTTTTTTGCTGTGCGGGAAAGCATCTTGACGGCCATGTTGGCGTCATTTTTAAATATGTACAGTACATAAAAGCTTTTTGACGGCCATATTGGCGTCGTTCTGTGTTATGTAACAAGAAGGCGGTTTAGACGCCATTTTGTGTTTTAACGCGTCGATTGCATTACACGACTTTCGTCAACACACGCAACTCGATTAGAAGATTTTCTTTTTGATGACGTACTTCCGGGACGCGGCGTGCGTTTAAGCTTTGTAATGTGAAATTTTCGTTCGTGTTTTTATAACTAACATTTTGCGTTGGAGCGAATTTTAACTTAATTAGACGTTCGCTTCTTGGTCAAAATAGTAAAATTTAATCTTTTCTTTTTTTCAAAGAAATTTCTTCGCTAAAGTAAATTAATTTTTTTTAACTAACTTGAAAATTCAAAGGAATAAAGTTTATCTCTTTCAAATTTTTATAAATTCATTTAAAGTGCGATTTGACAAGATTTTTTTTTTTTTCATTAGAAAACCAAGAGGCAACATAAAAGACCGAAAAAGTCAAGCCTGTATTAAATTAAGTTACTGAAAATCAATCTAATTTGAATCATGAAATTGTAATTATTAAAATAAATTATTTCTTTGAATATTAAGTATATTTTACGGCTTGAATTTCGTTCTTTTTATTAAGATGCTACGCACGACCAGCCGATTTTCTAGTCAGTTTAAGATAGAAAAAAATAAAACTTTAAATAGTATTTTATTCTTTTTGCGATAGCAATTTTCGATCTCTTAAAGGAGCCCGCAGGTCAGTGGACTAAGAATTTAAATAGCGTCATTTGAATAGTATGCGGTGTTCATTCGGTTTGGAGTTTGTCGGGGCGGTCACCTGGACACTTAAGGTGCCATCCTTGTCCGCCTGGGTGAATTGACCTCTGGCAGATTTCCAGCTTGCTGCGTGAAAATTCGCTGTTTGATTTTAATATTGTAGTAAGCTTTAATTGTTTTAAAATATTAAGTCTTGATTTTGGTCCAGTGACTTGGTTCGCCCCCTGTGTGAGTTTGTGTATGCACGAGTGTGTGATAAAGAATTGTGGTGTGGTGACTCAGACCAGCTGTTAGTGTGGGTACTGAGCACAGGAGTGTTAAAAAGCGTTTTGTGAATTAGTTATGCCAAACATTGAGCATTCACCCCCTGATCAACATTCTAGGACTAGAAACCTAACGATTTATAAAATGGCTCCATCTGAAACCGAGGTACAAGAGACCGGTAGTGAGAGCAATGAGGACAATAGTTCAGGTTGCTTAGGGAAAAAAAGTAACAAAACGCCTTAAACGACAAAGAAGACCACAGATAGCGAAATAATAGGGTTATTGGAAGAAAAATTGGCTTCTATGACCGATGCGTTGGACAAGCTTGCACAGGCTGCTGTTGATCAACACAAGCAAACCCCCAACGTTGGCACTGGCAATTGCCAGAGAACAATACCTGTTATAGCACTCAATTCTGATGATGTGACAGTATCTTCAATGTCAACTATAACGGTATCCGCTTTGGTCCACACGCCACCTGTGTATACGAGTGCTGGGGTTGACTCTCCTGCAACAACGTCTTCTTTTCGGCAAGAGATGCCATCAATAAATTCAAGGCAAAACTCACAAAATAATGCATCAGCTGAAATCAAGTTTTTACTGTTATGGAGAGATGAAGTCGATACGTGGTTCTCCCTCTTAGAAGTACAGTTGTCACGTAGGAACATATGCCGAGACGAAGATAAATTCTGGGTTCTGTTACAGAATCTTGGCAAGGATGAGATGCAGTTATTTAAGCTTACAATTAAATGTTCACCCCAGGCTCAAAGTATACTGATCTAAAGCAAGCAGTTATTAAACAGTATGCACAGTCTCCTGATCAAAAATTGGATAAATTATTTGCTGATCAAAAGATGGGTACGATGGGTCCCACGGATTTCTTTCATAGACTAATTGACCTTGCAGGTGTCTATGTACCTAGGTCCACCATATGGAAGGTCTGGAAAGAACGACTTCCTAAAAAAATAATTCTTCATTTAGGTCCAAATGCTGATCTGTTAACTGAGCAAATGCTCCTTGATCAGGCACAGAAAATCTGGGAGACTTTTCAGAATAAGGAAAACGTTGTGCATTCTGTCGCTCAGCAACCTAGCAACATCTCAGATATAGAAAGTAGAATTGAAGCTAGAGTTGAGGCCTTGGAGAGAGCTTCTAAAAAACGCCAATCTGATAGAAAACAGAAACAGGGTAACGAAAAAAAGGTAAAGCGTAGGCGTAACACTGATGTCGAGCCTGATTCCGAAGATAGTTCAGTGAACTCATGTTGGCACCATAAGAAATTTGGTAGTAAAGCCCTGAAATGCATAAAAGCATGTAATAGATATGCTGAATTTACCGCCCTGGCTAATAAGAAAAAGCCAGATCAGGGAAATGCATAAGATCTGCTGTAGCGGAGGTATCAGCAGATAATAGTAAAGGATCAGCTCGCCTCCATATGAAAGATTTAGTCAGTAAGGATCTTTTTCTGATTGACACTGGCGCAGAAGTTTCTCTGTTGCCTAGAGGTAACTTAAAGTTGGATCATACTCCCGGCATTAAGTTGTATGCAGCTAATGACACTTTGATTAAGACTTATGGAACTATAAGCAAGAAGTTAGATATAGGTATTGATAGAATTATAGTGTGGAATTTCATCTTTGTAGATGTGCCTTACCCTATAATTGGAGGAGACTTACTTAGGTTTTATCATTTACTTCTTGATTTAAAGGATAAGAGGTTGGTTGATGGCAACACACTGCGTTCTGTTAATGCCATAGAGAAAAAAGTTAAATATTTTAGAGTGTCATTGGTAACATCAAATCATAGCTATGCTCATGTGCTTAACAAGTTTTCCAAAGTACTGGGAGTTGAACAGGCAGCACCTTTGGAAGATCGAGGTGTCAAGCACTATATAAAGACCACTAGACCACCGATTGCTCATAGAGCGAAACGTTTGTGTCCAATTAAGCTCCAGGCAGCTAAAAAGGAGTTTAAAGAGCTCTGCGATTTAGGCATTTGTCAGCCATCAAGTAGCCCACGGGCAAGTCCCATTCACATGGTTCCTAAGAAAGACGGTAGTTGGAGAATCTGCCGTGATTATAGCCAAGTTACAGTAAGTAAACCAAGTTACAGTACCTGATAGGTACCCAGTATCACACCTCCACAATTTCCCATCATTCTTGAGCAGAAAATCTATTTTCTCATCTCTGAATTCAAAGAAAGCTTATTATCGGATTCCTATTGCGGAGCCTGACATTCCTAAAACAGCAGTGATAACACCATTTGGACTTTTTGAATATAAAGTCATGACTTTTGGACTACGGAACGCTGCTCAAACATTCCAGCGATATGTCAATAAAGTGCTCGGAGATCTGGAGTTTGTATTCGTCTATATTGATGATATACTCATCGCCTCTTCTAGTAAAGAAGAACATGAGTGTCATCTTCTTACCGTTTTGAAAAGGTAAGAAGAATCGCATCTCTTACTTAATATTGAGAAATGTATCTTTGGAGTAAAGGAATTGGATTTCTCGGGTTATAACATCAGCGAAGAGGGTTTTAGGCCTTCACCTAGTAAAGTTCGGGCCATCTTGGACTTTCCGAAACCAGAAATCGTAGATCAACTTCATCGTTATATGGGAATGATCAACTTTTATAAGAGATGCATCCCCAGCGCAGCTCACACGCAGCGTTTATTAAATCAATATCTTAAAGACTGTCGTAAAAAAGATAAACGTCCTGTTAAATGGGATCCTGAAAGTGAGACTGCGTTTGAAAAAAGTAAAAAAGACTTAGCTGGAGTCACATTTTTGGCGTATCCTGACGATCGTGCTGAAACACGGTTGATTACGAATGCATCGGACTTTGCTATGGGAGCTGCCTTAGAGCAGCATATTCGTGGTAAGTGGCGACCTTTAGCCTTCTTTTCTCGTAAGCTAACGTTAGCGCAGAAGAATCATTCAGTGTATGATCGAGAGCTTACAGCTATTTTCGAAGCGTTAAAGTACTTCCATTATTTTGTCGAAACAAGACAATTTAAAATATACATTGATCATAAACCGTTGGTTTTCGCCATGTCGCAAAGCTTGGAGAAAGCTTGTAGCCGTACGATCCGTCAGTTGCCTTATATTGCTCAGTTCAACTGCGAGATCTGTTACATAGAGGGCGAGAGCAATACAGTCGCTGATACTCTATCACGAATACAGAATATAGCTGAAGTTAAAATACTGAATTTAAATGAGGTAAAAACTTGTATTTCATTTAATCAGCTGAACGCTAGAGTCGATGCTTTCCGTTTGCCATTAATGTACGACTTATCAGCTTTACATCAAGAACAGGAGAGGGACGAAGAGTTAACAAAGTTACTCTAGAATGAAAGGCATCTCTGAAGTTGCATAAGGTAACCCTGGGAGCTGATACACCAATTTATTGTGATATACAGGACCAGTAAGCAACTCGTAAATGGTCGGACTATTCACCAGTTACTGGGTAACTAAATGGTAAATGATCGAACCATTTACCATTTACAGAGCAAGTAACTGGAAATAATCGTACCATTTACCAGTTACTGGGTAAGTAAATGGTAAATGGTCAGACTATTTACCATTTACAGAGCAAGTAAATGGTAAATAGTCTAACCAGTTCCCAGTTACTAAGCAAGTAACTGGAAATGGTCGAACCATTTACCAGTTACTGAGTGAGTAAATGGTAAATAGTCTCACCAGTTTCCAGTTGCAGAGCAAGGAACTGAAAATTGTCGACCCATTTACCAGTTACTAGGTGAGTGAATGGTAAATGGTCGGACCATTTACCAGTTGCTGAGTGAATAAATGATAAATGGTCAACCATTTACCAGTTACTAGGTGAGTAAGTGGTAAATGGTCCGACTATTCACCATTTCCTCACTCAGTAACTGGTAAATGGTTTGACCATTTATCACTTACTTACTCAGGAACTGGTAAATCGTCCGACCATTCAACATTTACTCACCCAGTAACTAGTAAATGGTCCAAGCATTTACCAGTCGCTCTGTAACTGTTCCGACCATTTACCATTTACCCAGGTCGTAACTGCAAACTGGTTGAATCATTTATCATTTACCCACCCGCTTACTGCGAACTGATTCGACCATTTACCAGTTATCAGAGTTGTAAATAAGGAAATAGTTTTTTCATTTGAAATGGTGAAGTAATTGAAAATATTCGCACCATTTACCATTTACAGATCAAGTAACTGGTAAATGGTCTGACCAGTTCCCAGTTGCAGACCAAGTAACTGGTAAATGGTCTGACCAGTTCCCAGTTACAGAGCAGGTAACTGAGAATCATCAAATCTGAAATTTGGTCTATAATTCAAATAATTTTTAAATATTTTAATATTACGATTAAATGATTCTACTTTGCATCTACAAAACAATCGTTATCTAAAGCATGCTATTATGAATAATGGTTTCAAACCACATTCGAGCATGATTATACTTGGCGATTAAATAATAATAAAACAATCTAATTTTTTACAAAGATTTAGACGATGTTTACAAGTAGTAGTTGTGAATCTAGTCACTACAATTATATATATCGCCTTTCACACTCGAGAAGGCCATCACTTTTGAGTGAGGTCTGGAGCGATGCCGTTCGTATACAAAGCTTTGCACAAAATTTGCGTATTCACAAATTGAGTTACTCATTTCATATCACAGACGAAATCATGTATACGAGGCTTGGGGTCAGTTCACTGATTAATGACAGTTTTTCTAATCAATAGGTAGCGTCGTTCTATGACGCACACTGAATCTGGTTTAGATTTACGGCATAACACGTCTTACCAATTGTTATACAATTTGCATGTCGCCGCAATAACAGTTGCAGCTTTATTTATGTCTTAAAACATTATGACAAACTACCTTCAATGAACCGACAGTGACTTAGTACTTAATACCTTTTTTTATCATACTGATAAATTATTTTTACATATCGGTAACAATTGCATCATACAGATTTAAATAATATAGGTTTTTATAACTCAAGAATTGTTGATTTTACTTTTATTTTAGAGTATTATCGCAATCTTATTGCTTGTTTTACTAATTCTGTTGTGAATCTAACGTAATCAGAAAAATTGTTTAATCGTGCACGAATATAATAGAACCATGATATGTAATCATATCCATACAGACATTTCACATAGTTTTTATAATAAGAATTATATTTGTATGCAATGTAAGTCTAAACGTTAAAAGTAAGGCAATACACATATTTTATTATTGTACTATTCGTTATGTTAAAGGTCAGTTTTAGACGAGTTTTTAGACATTTTTTACCGATTGAAAGTAGCAAAAGAAGTAATTTCGTTTATTTTCAATAAAAATGTATATCGGAATTGCTTTTACTTGTAAATATCTATTCATTTTAACAAATGAGAAATAGAAGCATGTAAATTTGTTAATATTCAAAGAACGAGCCAAAAAAATAAATAAAAACTAAATCTTTTTTAGCTATTTTCGATCGGTAAAGTTGGTCTAAAGCTGATCTTTGATTGGAAAGTGTCACCATAAAATACAATGCAAATTAACTGAAGTGGCCAAAATAAGAACTTCTGACCCCGGACAAGATGCTTGGGGTCTAATGGCTCCACTAAATTTATCGAGTATGATAATATTATAATGTTCGAAGACGTATTTATATTAGGAGACCAGGAAAAACCAATTAAAAATTATCCCTGGCCAATAAAAATTACGGGTCTCAGCCCACAGCGATCAAGAGACCCACTGTCAATAAAATAGAGAAGAAGATGATATCTCCAATCCCTAGTGGAAATATAAAATGTGCATTACTGTTTAAAATAGTTTTGAATTATTAAAAACTGTTTAAAACTGTTCAAAATAGTTTATAAGTGTGAAATTTTTGACATTTAAAACAGTTATAAAAAGTTTTCAACATTTTTGAACAGTTTTAAGCAGTACAGAATAATTTTAAACTAAAGTGAACATTTTCTCGTATATATTATAAAAATTTTAATATATATAATAAAATTTTTACTAAGACAAAATTATGAAACACTGTTTAAAATCATTTCGAAATTTTTGAAACTTTTTGAAACTGTTTAAAAATGTAGGTGTTCAAAACTTTTTAAAACCATTCAGAACTGTTCAAGTTAATAAAAAATAGTTTATATTGATTCAAAATTGTTTTGAAATATTTTTAATATTTAAAATAATCTATTACTTTTAAACATAAAAAATTAAAAACTATTCAACACTGTTTAAAATCATTTCGAAATTTTCAAAACTTTTTGAAAGTGTTTGAAAATGTTTAAAAATGTTTATAACTGTTTTAAATATCCTAAATTTCGCACTTATAAACAGTTTTAAACAGTTTTGAACAGTTTTAAATATTTTTAAACATTTTATATTTCCGCTAGAGATTACAAACAATTCTGATATTTATTCATATGAAAAAAAAGAAATTTGTTTTCAAACTATATTTGATCGATAAAGTATAGGTCTCAAGCAAACCCTCAAACATTTTGTTTTGTAATGGGTTATTTATTTTTGTCCTTTTCGAATCAAAATCTCAACTTCATTATATATTGTGTCATAAAACAAATTTTTAAATTAGTGTTATTCAAAAACTATATAGTAATAAAAAGACAATTTTTTTATAAATTATTGATTTTTTTAATAATATAGCATAAGAGAAAAAAATAATTTGACATTAGTGAGTAATAAAATAATCAATGATTGTTAATCAAAAACATGTATGATTTGTAAGATATTAAAAAAAAAACAGGCACATTTGTTCTAAATTTATCCTAGAGCAGGTCGCTCATCTTTGTCCTTTCATATTAAAGAAATGAAATTTCATTTCCAACTGCAGAATAATTGAAAAAAAGGAAACCTTATTTTTCACCATAAAAATAGTTATTATACATTGTTTTGAAATGATATTAAATTAGTATGTAAAAACTTTCTTTTATCACGGAATTTCACGCAAACTTTGTGACTACACAGCGTAAAAGGTTTTTTTAACTTTAAAGAAGCTGCTTTTAAATTGAATAAATGCAGTGCAAAGGAATTAATTCATTTGAGTCCAAGAAAAATCATTTTTGAATTAATGAAATAATTTTTAAAATAAAAAAAAAACTTAAAATATTCTTCAATACAATATTATATTTGGAAAAATAAATTTTCGAATTTAGAAAAATATCTTATTAACTTTGAGAAATTAGTTACTTCCAAAATAGTGTTGAAAGTCAGTAAAACTTTCTTAAAAACAATGCTAAATTTTTTTATTAAAAAAATGTAATATTTATTTGAAATAATTTTTATATAAAAATGAAAAAAATATCTTATGTCAAATGATTTTTTAATCCAAATACATAATTTTTAAATTAAACAAATTAGTTCATGACTTCGATAAAGCTATCTCTTTTCAACATCAGAATGTTTGTTGGTGCAAAAAAGCGGTGTAATTTATTAAATTTCTTTACATTAAAAAGAGGATTTTGAATTAAAACATAATAAATGTCAGAATGAAGAAAATATAATCATGAAACTTTCTCATTTCAATAAAGTAAGTATTATTTAGATTAAAAACGTATATTTCAGTAAAAAAAAAAATTTCACAACAATTATTATACACATAATTACAAAAAATAAATTTCAATTAAAATCAACATTTAACTGTTTTAAAGAAATATTTTTTTGAATAAAAAAATAATTCTTCGAATCAAAAAAGTTTCAATATTAAAAAAAAATTAAAATTTATATTGCAGAAAAGAAACTTAAATTTGTTGAAACATTTACTTGAACTAATATTTTAAATTTACTTGTAACAAATTATTTCCATGCTTGAAAGTGATGTTTCATGTTTTCAAAATAATATATTCTTCTAAAAAAATTATTTTTTAGGCTTCAAAAATAAAAATATATTTTTAAAGAAAAATAATATTTATTCAATGAATAGTTACTTCTATTTGGTACGCAGAAATTAATTGATACGCAATATTTTTTATATTCATTAACATATTTTATCGAAGGAACAAAATTTTATTTGAATTATTTAATATGATTTTCATTTTAACATTAAGAGATATAAAAAAAGAAAATTAATAATTTCCAGTGTGAGATATTGTTAAGTTCAAGAAATATCTTATGTATCTTGAGATATATTATATTGATATTTAAAAATTTTATTTTCACTGACGGAATAAATGATATTGATAACAAAAATATTTCACCGATTACCCGAAACAATATATTCGAGACAATAAAAATTTTTTCGTTACTAATAAATTTTTTTTCCAGTTTAGCTATTAAATCAAGTAATGTTTGTATCATCTGTCTTTTATTCTTATTATGTACAGATAAAGACAGAATTATGTTCAAGTAACAACCGGTACTTAAGTTAGGTCTATGAATAGGAGCCTAAGATCGTCTATGATAATAAAAATTTATATGGTTGGAATATATATTCAGAATAGATTAAATTACAAATATTATTTTTTTCATTAAGAAATAATAAGTTGATTGAAAATAAAATTTTTCCTTATTTATTTTTCAATCTATTTTCAATCATAACAAATTTTATTAAAAACGGAGCAATTTATTTTAACATATTTTAACAATGAAAATAATACTTTAAATTAATTTAGAAATAATACTTTTAATCTTATTTAAATAATGAAATTAATTTTAATTTATAAAATTCATAGTGAAGGATTAAATATTTTCATCTTACCTGCCAGAAATAAAATGTTGGCTCTAGAATAAACGCCTTTGTGACTCGAAGGATTACAGTAGTGATTTTGAAGAAAGTAAAATCCGTTATTATCAAGTCCTTACAATTGTTTGGCGCAAAAGACACAAGAGTATCTTTTTTTTTGTACTTTTCTAATACATCGACTTGTTCCAGATGCTTCTCGGGTTTGCGCACGCCGTATTTGCCAAATTTATATATATGTATATATATATATATATCGCGAGCATTTGCAACAGTATGTATTGCATCGTATGAATCAGAGTTGTAAATGAGGAAATGGTTTTTCATTTGAAATAGTCAAGTAATTGAAAATGCTCGTACTATTTACCATTTACAGAGCAAGTAAATGGTAAATAGTCTCACCAGTTCCCAGTTACAGAGCAAGGAACTGGAAATAGTCGGACCATTTACCAGTTAGTGGGTGAGTAAATGGTAAATGGTCGGACCATTTTCCAGTTACTGGGTAAGTAAATGGTAAATAGTCGGACCATTTACCAATTACTTGGCGAGTGAATAGTAAATAGTTGAACCATTTACCAGTTACTGGGTGAGGAACTGAAAATGGTTGGACCAGTTCGCAGTTACTGGGTGGGTAACTAGCCAAATCAATTAGTTAGCTGTTACCGGGTAGAAAACTGGTAAATGGTCAAATCAAGCAGTTAGCAGTTACCAGGTGGGTAACTGGTAAATGGCTGGACCATTTACCAGTTACTGGGTGAGTAAATGGTAAATAGTCGGACCATATACCAGTTACTTGGCGAGTGAATAGTAAATAGTTGGACCATTTACCAGTTACTGGGTGAGGAACTAAAAATGGTTGGACCAGTTCGCAGTTACTGGGTGGGTAACTAGCCAAATCAATTAGTTGGCTGTTACCGGGTAGAAAACTGGTAAATGGTCAAATCAAGCAGTTAGCAGTTACCGGGTGGGTAACTGGTAAATGGTTGGACCATTTACCAGTTACTGGGTGAGTAAATGGTAAATGGTCGGACCATTTACCATTTACAGAGCAAGTAAATGGTAAATAGTCTAACCAGTTCCCAGTTACAGAGCAAGTAACTGGAAATGATCGGACCATTTACCATTTACAGAGCAAGTAAATGGTAAATAGTCTAACCAGTTCCCAGTTACAGAGCAAGGAACTGGAAATAGTCGGACCATTTACCAGTTAGTGGGTGAGTAAATGGTAAATGGTCGAGTCATTTACCAGTTGTTTAGTGAGTAAATGGTAAATGGTCGGACCATTTTCCAGTTACTGGGTAAGTAAATGGTAAATAGTCGGACCATTTACCAGTTACTTGGCGAGTGAATAGTAAATAGTTGGACCATTTACCAGTTACTGGGTGAGGAACTGAAAATGGTTGGACCAGTTCGCAGTTACTGGGTGGGTAACTAGCCAAATCAATTAGTTGGCTGTTACCGGATAGAAAACTGATAAATGGTCAAATCAAACAGTTAGCAGTTACCGGGAGGGTAACTGGTAAATGGTTGGACCATTTACCAGTTACTGGGTGAGTAAATGGTAAATAGTCGGACCATTTACCAGTTACTTGGCGAGTGAATAGTAAATAGTTGGACCATTCACCAGTTACTGGGTGAGGAACTGAAAATGGTTGGACCAGTTCGCAGTTACTGGGTGGGTAACCAGCCAAATCAATTAGTTGGCTGTTACCGGGTAGAAAACTGGTAAATGGTCAAATCAAGCAGTTAGCAGTTACCGGGTGGGTAACTGGTAAATGGTTGGACCATTTACCAGTTACTGGGTGAGTAAATGGTAAATAGTCGGACCATATACCAGTTACTTGGCGAGTGAATAGTAAATAGTTGGATTATTTACTAGTTACTGGGTGAGGAACTGAAAATGGTTGGACCAGTTCGCAGTTACTGGGTGGGTAACTAGCCAAATCAATTAGTTGGCTGTTACCGGGTAGAAAACTGGTAAATGGTCAAATCAATCAGTTAGCAGTTACCGGGTGGGTAACTGGTAAATGGTTGGACCATTTACCAGTTACTGGGTGAGTAAATGGTAAATGGTCGGACCATTTACCATTTACAGAGCAAGTAAATGGTAAATAGTCTAACCAGTTCCCAGTTACAGAGCAAGTAACTGGAAATGATCGGACCATTTACCATTTACAGAGCAAGTAAATGGTAAATAGTCTAACCAGTTCCCAGTTACAGAGCAAGTAACTGGAAATGGTCGGACCATTTACCATTTACTTACTCAGTAACTGGTAAATGGTGCGAGCATTTACCATTTACTTGCTCTGTAAGTGGTAAATGGTGCGAGCATTTTCAATTAGTTGACTATTTCAATTGAAAAACCATTCCCTCATTTACAACTCTGATATAAACATTTATTGACCATCATAGACAGATACATTAGATGGCCAGAAGCCGTTCCTATTGAAGATACATTGGTGACAACGGTAGCTAAAGCCCTTGTTGAGAACTGGATTCTGAGATTTGGTACTCCTGAAGTCATAACTACGGACCAAGAAGCTCAATTTGAGTCACAGATGTTCACTGAGTTACTAAGCATACTTGGCTGTGCTAGGATTCGCACTACTGCTTATCATCCTCAGGCTCACGGATTAGTTGAGAGGTGGCATAGATCATTAAAGGCCGCTCTCCGTTGTCACGCTGATAATGGTAACTGGGTTGACTCCCTTCCGTTGGTTTCACTTGGTTTGAGAACTTGTGTGCGTAACGACACTCAAGCGTGTCCTGCCGACTTTGTTTATGGGTCCGGTCTGCGAGTTCCTGGGGAATTCTTCGCTTCTTCAGACCGTGAGCCGTGCAAATCGTCGTTCTTAGAGGAATTTAGAGCATACATGAGGGAGTTAAGACCGGTGCCAGTTCAGCACAACTGTGCGATCAAAGCGTTTGTACTTAAAGACCTTGACACGTGTTCTCACGTGTTTCTCAGAGTAACAGCTATTTAACCAACTCTCGATAGGCTTTATTCAGGCCCTTACAAGGTAATTTCCAGAACTCCTAATGGCAGAAATTTTGTCATAGAAGTGAAAGGTGTTAATAAAACTGTCGCCGCCGAATCGCTTGAGCCAGCGTATGGATTGTTTGACGACACTGATGAGGACATTCCGTAGGAAACACAAGCCAATGAGGAACCGCAGCTGGATAACAGAACTGTTGTGCAGGTGCAGGTGCATATTGGTCCTAACGCTATAAACTCCAGCGTTCACGACTTAGATACAGCGGATTTAGCTCCCGATAATGCTGTTGCCGACCTGGAGTCACAACGCAACACTGATTCTGACAACGCTATTAAACAAGCGGCTAATCCTGAATTACACCGCAGTTTCGACGATGAAACGTCGTCAGAGGCGATGGTGACACCATCGCCTCTGACGACGTTTTGGACAGAGTTGACGATAATAATGAGACTGTAGCTAGCTAAGATCCTCCAGATTATCCTATAGATATTATCATTGCTGATAATCGAGGACGGAGATGGTCTTGTGGAAACGAGATTCATCAAGGTAAGTTTGGCTTTATTTTGGAGGCTGTGGCTTGTGGTGATTCTACTCACGAGTTTCCATCAGCAATAAATTTGAATTAATTAGGAGATCTTGTTTGGCTACTGAAACTAACTTTTATCTGAAGCATGCCAGCTTTGATAAGCTGGAAAGGTGGTTAAATCAATTCCAGCTTCCTGCTCTTGCTATTCCTAGATTTTTAGCGCAAGGAGAGTTCTTAATTGATGAGGACTTGTATAGATTTATAATCATACAGAGATACGATGCTAATCTAGAGAAAGTATTAAGTGATTCCAATCGAAAGTTACCTCTGCAGCAAGTACTTGCAATTGCGTGGCAGCTTACGTTGGCCCTTGAATTTATGCATAATTCTAATGTTGTGCATACTGACCTTAAACAATCCAATATTCTGTTTGATTTGGTGAAACCAGACCAGGTTTACCTAATCGGTTTTGGTCAAGTAACTGCGGTATATTCTGGTCCATTAAAATCAGATTTATCGAAAGTTCAGAAGGGATATTACTTGTATAGAAGCAGAGATGCCCATAACGGTATGCATACCAAACGCGGCGATATGGAATCGCTTATATATAACATGATTGCTTGGGTAACCGGATCGTTGCCATGGGTAAGGTTACATAGGATTCAGGCGTTTCATTGACACAAAACCCAAGCCTTTAATGACATACCTGCATTTTTACAGGTGGTTTTTGACGCAGCTGAGATACCTAGTGCTTTCGCTAAGTGTATGGAAACGTTGGCACATGTTGGTCATAATCGTGCTGTTGACTACCAGCGAATTGGTAATATTCTTTTTGACGGCATGATGAAATGCAATTTTATTCCTGACATAGGATTAGGATTTAATTCAGATCTATTATAATCGCGATTAAGTACTTGTAAATAGTAATTGTAGCATGCGTGCGCTAATAACAAAACTACCGGTAGACAGGTGATTAATTTTCTTTCTTCTCTCCATGTTATTCTGCAGGTGACATGGATGAGTTAGACAGGACCATTGAAGTTATCCAGGCGTGTTTTAGAAATTGTAGGGTAGAGAAAATAGGCGAAACCCTTAGAATCATTAAGGATAGGTAGGGCTGGTCGTGCGAGAAAAGGCATAGTCTTAAGAAATTTATATTGTTTGTTATGAAAAAATGTAAAATATTGTATTTTTTTTCTTTTGTACTTAGAAAATAAGTATTCACAAGCAACCACCTTAGTTTTATACGCGCTTAAGATAAAAAAACCTTTAACAGGTAGTAATTTTATATTAAAACCTAACATGTATATACTACTCTGTATTCTTTATATAAAGTATTTAACAGTGTGATGTTGTACAAACGCATATTACTTGTAACAAGGTCGTAACACATACGTGTGCATATTGACAAATGTATAACGTGTTCAGTAAGCGTAAAATAGTTTTTTTTACGGAATACACGTGTGTTATTGCGTTCTCTGGCTGTTGAATAATAGCGTAAAGACTAGTTTACTTACCTTTTTAAGTGTACTTAGATTTAATGTTTAAATCTTTAACGATTGTTACCGTTTTATGTATTTTAATTACTAAAAGACTGAAAAATTCGTAATAAAGATAAAATCTTAAGCGACCTTTTATATTAGAAAGAAAAAGCATTAGTAATTTTAGAAACATACGCGCTTATAAGAATACAAAGTTAAGTGATATTTTTATTGATAGTCAGATATTTTTGTACTATTAATTAGCTGCTTTTACACAGCCTGCTGTGAATTCAATATTAACTTGTGCTTAATTGAAAAATATTTGGTTTGTAAGCCTTCTGGCAGGACATGGTCCTTTATACTTAAATGCAACGCGACTAAAATCTATTTTTTTATCGCCAAATCTTTGTATTTTTCAGTAGAAATCATTGTTTTTCAAAAATTAGCATTTTCCCCGCGTTGACATTTGGGGGGGGGTGTGGGGACCATGTAAATGGTTTTGTATTGCGCAAGCGCGATACAAAACCAGTAAGATACAAGTTCGACGCGTAAGCCGGTGGTTGCTGGCGAAAGATTAACTGAATAAAGAATTAATATTCACATTTAATTTTGTTGCAGATTTATTATCTACCTTCCATTAACACGCATAATATCCAGGTTATAGGTCCTGGGATAACATTTACTGGAGTCGGATATTGTATTATTTACAATCACATACACTTAACCTATAGATATAACAAAAACTTTGTTTGACTTTGAATTTGGATTTGAAATAAAGTTGAAGTTGAAGTTCGAGAATTTACAGGATATATGACTTGGTACCAACAATAATTCCGGGGTAGTGCCGACAGTCGTCAATTTCAGTCGGATTTCATAATTGAAATTAGATAAGATTTTATCTTTGACATAATTTCATTAAGTAAAAAGTGGATCTTGTTCTTCTTATAAATAGTTTTAAAATGTGAGTTTGATTTTGTAATTTTGAATCGAAGAATTTCGTTGCTAAATGTCAACTTTAAGTTTCTTTACTGCTTAGCTTAACACATTCTTTTATTTCCGATGACTGTTTAATTAGTTCATCAATATCTTGTTAATAAAAAGATATTTTAAAAATTGTGAATTAAAAACTAATATAAAAGATACGTTGTGACGTAACACCTGGAGGCTCAAAAGATTGCATATAGACACTTGTAATAAATATAACAGTAGCAACTGTATTTTACAATGATTTTGGTGTGTTTTATAAAAGGTGAATAAAATATTGCTAATGCAATTCAGCAAAAGAAAATGACAATATTCGATATGTCTTACAAAATATAGGTGAATGACATGTAGGTGTGCAAATTTAGAAAAATTTTAACGTAGCCCATCTATATTTTTTTTTTTTTACTAATTTTGATGTGTATGTAAGTGCAAAATTCATTAAGTTGGATATGGTCAACATGAATTTCCCGAAGAGACAGTACCATTACGTTTGTGTAAGTAAAAGAAAAATCTTATTAAACATATATATATATATTTTTTATACTGTAGAAAATGTACGGTATTAATTTTTCGTATTGTTTTGACATCATTTTTTTTTTTTAAATTTTATCCTATTCTATAAAGTATTAGTATTTATATCTATTATTAAATTATTGTTATTTATATCTATCCTTTATTTTTATGTTTTATATAGTTTGTCGATTGACAATTAAAACGTATATTTCAATCGATGGATCGACGTCAGAATGATGCATGGTGGTTGAGCGAACAAAGTGAGTTTGATAGCTGGGATCTATGCTCTCTCTTTCGTTAGAAAGAACGAATAGTCATCGTGCAAGGAATTCATATGTGCATGAGAGTGATACAAAACAATTTCTTTATGTATATTGGTGAGAATTTGGTTTCTAGAGGTGAACTTATATCTGATTTGCCAGTAAGAAGACCGTCTGAATGGGTCCCGATCGATTGCGAGCCTCAAAATCTGTTTGAAGAATCATGGGACTGAGTCCAATTATATATTTTATGTTTTTTATTATTTTTCTAGAAGGAAAAAATGAATATTATTGTAATCCACACATGTATATATTCGCATTCTTTTGACTCTTTACATAAATCATTACATATATGTATATAGATACAAATTGTTTGTTTTTTTTCTTACATTCCTTTATCTTTCACTATTTAGTAATGATATAGAAAATTCATAACTTTTATAAATCATAATATTAATGTTAACTCAAATTTCTGAGTTATCAATCATTTCAAGTTTGATGAATCATAAAATTTTTATATTGCAAAAAAAAATAATGAGTGTATTAGATATTTTTAGATTCATAATTTATTAATTGTTTTCTTAAATGAGTAAAAATAATAAAATAATGCTAAGTTATTTGATAAATTATAAGCCTTACTTAGATTATTTGTATAATTTTAATTATAACAATCTTTTTGTTTTCTGTTTAATTTTAAAAATATGATTCTGAAATATGCTATGTTTTTATAATGCTTGAATATATATGAATGACATATGATTAGTGTCATTCACCCCTTCCCGCACGAAGTTGAATCGGAACCGATTCAGCAAATAAAACAGAAAGATTGTTTTATAACGAACGTATACTTAACCTCAATAAACTTAAAATATCAAATTCTTTAATTACAGTTCCGTAAAAGACTCATCTCTTATAAAATTATAATTTGATCATATATCCCTTTGTTAGATTATTTCTTAAATAATAATATGCTAAATAATTCAATTTGTGAAATAATTAATTAATTTTTTTTATTATCTTAGTTTACTCTTTCCTCTTTATCTTTCTTATATGAATTCATAGAAAGTTAAGATTTCGATAAATAATATTTAAAATCTAAGTGGAATATGCGCTTACTAAAGTATATAAGTAAATGACACACAGAAAAAAAATGAAATTTATAATCGCTTTAATATAGATGTGTATCTTATATCCATAATATGTTGTTTATTGTCTTTTTTTTTTATTGTTAGAATAAATATGCTTACGATGTCAATTGATATCGACATGTTTAGGTGAATGACACATGTGCATAGTGTCATTCGTTCTTTTATGTAAAACAAAACAATGAAGAATGCATAATTTTTAATATATTTGAATATTATTTATATGTGATTTGTTTCAAATCACAATTCAAAAGTTTTACTAATTGTATTTATAACTAACAAATACTTTTTATCGGCTATATTTATACGTATTTAATTATATATATGATAATGCTTATTTAATAGAACGACATTTATGGGCTGATTTTATATTTTTCAAATTGTGGAATTTATTATTATTTATATTCTTTTTTTAAAAAAACTAATTACGTCTAAGATTGAATAGTCGAATCTCTTTTGGTTCTTGAGGTGTTGATTTAGAAGGAGTAGATGTACTTGCGGGAGGTAGTGTTATGTAGGGTGATTTATTTGGTAAAGGTGGGGGCGTTGGTCGAGGCAAAGGAGATTGTAAAACCATGGGTTCTGATATGACTGGTTTCTCTATTTTCACTTCTTTCAATTCTACTTCTTCATATCTTGGTATTTTTTTTATTTGATTATTATTTAATATAATTATTATTTAATAGCTCTATTTAATAGCTCCATTACGCAAATGCGTAATGGAGCTAAAAATGGCTCCTAATAAATGAAAATGTTGTCTCAATAGAATTTACAGTGTAAATACGATTTTGATCGTCTGAATTTATTATTCTTGCAAGGCTTCTATATGAAGTTTCATATTCTGTTTTAAAACCCTTCTCTGCAGGTAAATGTTCCCAAAAAGTATAGCCTGCTTGTAAATCGATGCAGTGTCCATCCGTAAATTTGCATATATGGTTCCTGAGTTTAATCGTAATTTATTGTTTTTTAAATTTACTTGAACATATTCTTCTAGTAGAGTTATTCTTATGAGGCCTTGGACGAGTACATTATCCCAGGAACCAAAATTATTGTATAAGATGCTCCTTGGCATGTTTTATCCTTAACTGAACCAGCGAAATCTATTCCTACTGAGCTTGTTGAATTTATTTTTAAATCCGCTATTGTATGAATATTATCATATTTAAATATTCCTATTTTATGTATAAATTTGCATTTTTCATGGCTGATTTCGTAAAGATATACATGTAGGGCATGAGCTGTAGTACCCAGATGGCTGAACATTTCACAGTGAAATACTGTTCTCTGTATTTCTATTTTACATTGCATGATTTTTATAGATTTAAATTCTGCAATTTGGCGTAATTCTATTGTTGTGTTACTTATAGTAACATTTTCTTGTGGAAAATCGCATTTGCCCGTATCTAGTAACGAGTAATATGATAGACAGCATTTTTTTAATGTTTATATAGAGGATGAAGAGTTCTACAAATAGAAAGTATTATTAATTTTTACGTTTATGCAAAATTAATTTAGTTGCATGAACTAATTTTGGGCCACCCTTGTAATTTATAGTGATATTGCTATTTTCGTGAATTTTTAATACCTCAAAGGGTCCTAAATTATGATTTTTTTCTTTTGGTTCTTTTATAAACCAGACTTCATCGCCAATATTAAAATTTACAGGATTTATAGATCTGTCATAGTATAATTTAGATTCTTCCTTTGATGATATTAAATTTTCTTGAGCTATTTTCGCAATATCTTTCATGTTTGTTAATAACTTTTCTATATAATCATTGAAAGTTGGTAATTTTTCTGATTATTTCAAAGGTTCGCTAGATGGTAATCTAGCTGGGTAGGCGAAAACCAATTCATGTGGTGTGAATTTATGACTTGAATGAACACTCGTATTATAGTTAAATTGTGCAAGTTCAAGCCAATTATCCCATTCGATTTTCTTATCTGCAAAATTTTTCAAATATTCGCATAAGGGATGATGAGCCCTTTTTAACGAGATGTTAGATTGTGGGTGAAATGCGGCTGTTTCAATTTTTTTTAATTTAAATCTTTTTGAAATCGCTTTTATTAATTTACCTGTAAAATTTTCACCCTTGTCGGTAAGAACTATTTTTGGTGAACCGAAAATACGAATGAATTTTTTCATAAATGCTTCAGCTATAAACTCTGCTGTTTGATCTTTGAGTGCAACAGCTATTACAAATTTCGATAAATGATCTTGCATTGTTAATATATATTTATTATTATTTTTAGTTATGTTTAAAGATCCTACTATATCTAAAGAAATCTTATCGAATGTTTTTTCTGGGGTATCTGTTATGATCATTGGTTGTTTAATTTTAATCCTTTTTAATTTATTTTTTTGACATGTTTTGCAATTTTTTATTCGGTTTTGTACATCAGTTTTTAAATTTTCCCAGAAGTATTTACTTTAAATTCTATTATAAGTTCTATTAACTCTTGAATGACCTCCTAAACTTGAAGAATGATATAAATCAAAAATTTTTTCTCTGTTTTCAATTTTTACATATTTTGTACTGTTAAAACAAATAATTATTTTAATATCTGTATCTTTGAAAATATCATATAAAATTTCTTCAACTTTGTTCCAAGTTATGTTTAAAATTTTGATATTCTTTGAAATGCTAAACATATTACATTTATTTTTAATTAACAGATTTTTTAATGTATTAGGATTATTTACTAATTTTTCTTTTACTAAACTAAATGATTCTTTAATATTTAAGCACATAATAAAAATTTTTCTTTTTTTAAAATTTATTATTTCGATTTCATTGTCTTTTAATTCATTATTTATTTTTATATTATTTTGTAAGAGTTAATTCGTCTAATGGCTTTTTTTCTGTTGTAATTAAATGAACAATATTATCTTTTCTACGTTCTATAGAATTTTTTGAATATATTATTGTATTCGATTTGTTTGTACATGTATCTTGTTGTATAATATTTTCGTTAGTCTTGACGTCTTGATTTGTTATTGTTTTAATTATTTTTTTGGGTCGACCTCGTTTCTTTTTTATACGTGTACGTTCGTCATTTCATTTCTGTATTTTCATTTCATTTGTTGGTAAAGGTGTTGCTTTATTATTGCTTTCGTTTTCTTTAACTTTTTGTGCTCTTGTTACGACGTTTATTTCTACTGTATCTATGGAATTTCTTGATAAAGCATCACTATTTGCATTCATTTTTCCTTTTTTATACATTATATTAAAATCTTATTCTGCTATTTTAAGTCGCCATCTTTGAACTCTATAATTTTTATCTGCTGATTTAAATGAAAGTAATGGTTTATGGTCCGTTACTATGGTAAATTTATTTCCATAGATATAATTTTTGAATGTTTCTATGCCTAATGATATACCTAGTGCTTCTTTTTCATATGTGTGATATTTTAATTCTGGTCCTTTCAAGACCCTTGAAGCATATGCTATCGGCTTATCTTCTCCAATTACTCCCTGTGATAATATAGCCCCTAATGCATATCCCGATGCATCAGTTGTTATTATAAAAGGTTTATCTAGTTGAGGAAATTGTAATAATGGGGCAGAGCATAGTGTTTCTTTACGTTTATTGGAAGCTTCTTGCTTTCCAGGATCCCATATAAATTTTACTTCTTTTTGTAATAACTGTGTTAATGGTTTTGTGATTTTTGCAAAATCATTGATGAATCTCCTATAATATCCTGCCAAACCCAAGAATTTTCTTATAATCTTAACTGTTTTTGGAATTGGAAATAATTTTACCGCTTCAAATTTTTTAGGATCGGCTTTTATACCATTTTCACTGATTATACGTCCCAAAAATGTGACTTCTTCTTTCATAAATTCACACTTTTTAGGTTCTAACTTTAGTCCTGCTTCTCTCAATTTTGAGGCTACTAAATTGAATTTGATATTATGTTCTTTTTTTTATTTAGCAGCTATTATTGTTATAGTTTCTTCAGGTTCTTCTTCCTGCATACACGGAGAAAGATTTTTTCTTTAAAACTCAGTGTACTCTTTTCCGCCCTCTGATAGTCTGTTTCCAGACTTTATAATATAGATGTATAAAAATTTACATCTAGAGATTCCGGGTAAGTCCATTGTAATAGAATGAAGAGCTCGTTCGTTGGAAATGCTGTCCTTCCATATAGATTCTTCATTCATGTGAACGTTCCTTGAACATGCATGTACTTGATTTCTCAGTGCACACGACTGAAAATATTTGATGAACATTTGAACATTCTTATATCTTACACTGTCATACTTGATGCTTCAATACGATGCACAGAAAATCAGAGTGCTCGACCGTGAAATCAACGAGTCACTAACATAAGTAACAAATAACATCAAGTTCTTTCTATTATAGTAAGCAAGCACTCTGCCGTAAGAAATCGCTAAATTTTACACTTGTAACAATAATTTACTACGCGTTACAAAAGAAATTATTAGCTTTTCAATTCAATTTACTTTTTGCTAAGTCTAAGTAATTTTGCCAGAACAAGGAGCTGCTAGAATTTATATCTAGTATGATAAACTAACAACAACTCCGGCAAAGCTAGTTAGTATGTAGATTGATATGCGACGGAGTATTTTTCCGTCAGCTCGTTGTTGCGCGTCTCTCTCTCTCTCTCTCTCTCTCTCTTACCTGATCGAGAGACGCGATGCCGCTAGCACAGTTCTCCTTATTTTTGTTCGGTTTAACTCTCCTAGTTAAACCTATTAAATATTTTATATAGAAAAATATGTATTTTACTATAATAGAAAAATAAGGACCGCGGAGGCGTCGGGGTAAGCAACAGATACAGGCTTATTATATGATGTGCATATAGAGCAGACAAAATAAAGATTTTATATTTAAAAAGGATTTATTAAAGGTAATAAAGAAAAATCAAAAATTGATATTCGAATCGCGAATGATTAAATGAAAATAATTAAGTAATATAATATTTTAATTACAGTAAAAATATTCTCCAGAAAGAGATAGCAATAGGGAGGAACGCGACGCGAGCTAAGATATATCGTACGCTCGAACGCACGCTTGTTCTTTCTGCGCCAGAAGTTTCTTCGAGGCAAGAAACTTCTGGTTGACAAAATCTTATAAGAAACTTACAATATCGCGTAGAGGCCTCTTATCCCGTGTAGCGAAAGACGACCGACGTTGGCCAACAGAGACAATATATGTCACGCCTGATCGCTGCGGCTCGTGAATCCAGCCCAACAAAAAAAACAATCTCCAGGTCACTGCGACTCGTCGTGGACATCCAACGTAGATTGAACACAACCTGGAGAAGATGCACGCGTCTCTTTCGATCGGAGATCTCCTTTTTCCTTTTTCTTCTTCACAAAACTACTTACAACACTACACCAGCGAATCAATTCAATTTAAAATCCGGATAAAGCCGAGAAATTAGTCAAAGGTGCGCGCTTGTAGGCCGTTGAATCAAGTCTGAAGCGCCGCGCCTTCTCTTCCCTCTCATGCGCGTCGATTGACGCCTTACAAAACCAGTATATGACGGCGCTCGTGACAGCACACCGGGCTAATCTAATTACAACAGCGCGCGAGATTCAAACACGGTAGAATACCGTGACACACTTTGTTTTAAAGAAAAAATCTTTTTCCATGTATTTAATGTTGCAATATCTTCTTCAATAAAATAAGTAAGAAATTGTTTATCTTTATTTTCAATATTAAAATTTGTATTATCTTGTAGTTTTAAAAGGAATTTATAATAATCTATATCCTGTTCATCTTTAAATTGATTTTTTTCTAAAATACATTAATATCTTTCATAAGATTTTTTATGTTCTCATTTTTATTTTGTGAAAATTGCGTAATCGAAGATATGTGTTTAGTATCTTTGTGACGATGTATTTGCGACGACGTCGTCCCAGTATCCCGAATCGCCAAAATCTAAAAATTTATTAAAACGTGATAAGCGATGAGACTATCACAGAGGGGATCCGCCGAGATTCACGCGTTCGGGAGACGCGCGTATTTTACTTTTCCAACTTTTATATTTCAAAAACACACCCTTTTAACCTCAATAAACTCTCTTTAATTTTTTTATAATGTACTCTCTCTCTCTCTCTCTCTCTCTCTCTCTCTCTCTCTCTCTCTCTCTCTTACACACTCTAGGTATAATTAGTTAAAATAAAAGGATACACCACAATTAATTTGAAGGAATAATATATTAATTTAAATTTTCGCTATCACAGAATTTTACACTCATTTTTAAAATTTTAACACATTAAATTTAATATTGATAATACTCAAGCGCATGGATTTGTCACGGGCGAAATTACAAAAATCTTTTTATATGCCTATGCTATACGCAACTCACTCACTCTCGTTTCTCTTTTCGTCTTTCTTTCTCTCTCTTTCTCTCTCACTCTCCTATGCCGCGCGGCTAGTGGGCTCTGACATAGACGGTCGCGCCACTGCCTCTCCACGGCACCGCAGGCTCTGCTCGCTTTCTGGCTCTACTATACCTCCCCCTTATTTTCGAATTTTATACTGACTTCCACGAACTTGGCGCGATTCTCGCGACTATCAAATGAAATTTTATTTCTATGGAAAATTCTTACCAACGGCTTTCACGCACGGCAATTTACAAACTTTACACTTTTTTTTCACACTAATTATTACACATATAAAAGGCAATTTAATAAAACACTTCTAATAAATTTTAATCTCGCGGCTCTCGTTACACTTTTTCTACTCTCACACTACTATTTCATTTCACACGTACATACGAATTTAAATATACAGAAAATCGCGCTAGATAAAAGAAAAGAACAATTTCATTTAACATATAGTAAATTGTAAATAGCAAAGAAAGAGATTTTTAAGTATGAATTTACTAAAAATAAAAGTATTTTTCTATTTCTTTACCGGCACACAAACATTCAATGCAAGCATACGCGCTAAGAAATTTCACACTATACCTTAGATAAAGAGAGCTTTTCTTCGCTTTTCTCCTCGTTGATGATCGCTACTCTGATCGGCTCTCTCGTTAGCGCTCTCGCTCTCTCGATACACCCGCTGGTGAAGCTACCCTGGGCCTTTTGACGCAAGGCCGTATTCTCTCTCTTTCTCTGAGTGATTAGAAATTCTTCCTTTTTATCTACACGAACACAATATAAAAAAGGCGCAACTACACTCTGATATACACACGCTGTTTTAAATGATCAAACGCTCTTTATTCTCTCTTTTATTGCTTTTAGAAAAATCTCGCGGCCTTTATTAGATAATAGAAAATTTACACGTGAATTTAAGATTTTTGGTAGGCTACGCACAAAAAGAAAAACTCTTTACACGGGCGCTACGAAAATTACACACGAAAATTAAAAAAAAGAAAATCACAGGCTCTACTACGCTGACTCTAAATAATTTATTAATATTTATCTCACACGAAAACTCTTTTATAGAAAATCAAACACAAATAATATAAAACTCGACACAAGAAAACTCTTTCTTAACAAAGGCACACTCTCGAAACAAAAATCTCGGATTCTCTCTCTAAACACGACCGCTTCGCTGCAAGACTCGCCAACGATTGACGACAAGGCCCGCTTTGTTCGGCGAGGAACGACAAGTCCGTTGACGGCGGGCCAATCACAGCGTTTCGTTTTCGACAAAATATTAACTAACAATTGGCGCGTAACAATCTCATTGGCTATTATTTATTTCCGTTTCGCGCTCTATTATTATTAACTAATTTAAGAGGCGGTCGGAACCATTTGCCGCTTGGTGGCGCTGCGGTCAGGTGAGAGAAAAATATAAAATATTTTTTATATAGCAATTTAAAATTTACTGAAACAATAATATACTTTTAATCTTGTCATTTCCTCTAGCCATATATATGTAGAATAATTATTAATATTAATTTTGTTTGAAAAGTCTAAAATATTGTTATAAAGCGAAAAATGCGGCGCGAGGTAGAGCCGACGTAAACATTAGCATACATCATTCTTTAGTATTGCTCTCTCTGTCGCACTAAGGGAAGGTGCACGCATGTTTACATCGGTCCTACGTTGCATCGCATTTTTCGCTTTATAACAATATTTCAGACTTTTCAAACAAGATAAGTATTAATAATTATTCTACATATAGATGGCTAGAGGAAATGACAACATTAAAAGTATATTGTCGTCTCAGAAAATTGTAAATAGCTGTATAAAAAATATTTAATAGATTTCTCTCACCTGACCGCAGCGCCACCCTATATGTAGCGGCGAATAGACCCGACCGCCTCTTAACAAATAATTTAATAAATTATTTCATCTCACACACTCGTAATAATTATTCTAAATTTATTTCAACTAATATAATAAATTATGACGCATAAAATACTATTTCTTTCAAGAGAGACGCCGGCGCTTAGTCCTTCTTTCGCTCTCTCTTTTTCTCGCTTGCACGCATGTATTTGTTCTCTCGCTCACTCTCACATGAATACTAATACGCAGCTTTACACTTGTTTAACGCATACACATAATAGAAAATCTTTCGCTTCGATTTATAAATTACAAAAAGGTCTTTATAGTTCGCTTTATTCTTTTTTTCTTCATCTTCTTTCTTTCTTGTTTTTTTCTTTCTTTCTTCGGCGCAAACAAACTCTCTCGTTATTTTCGTTCTTTTACTATGATGTCTAGGCAGACGAAATCGAGCGGGAAAATCGCTCGATTCAAATTCTATAACTACGGCTCCGACCCATGAAAAATAAAATTTACACAACATTTTAATAAAAGAAAATCACACAAAAATTACACCCTGTTAAGTAGTATCTAGAGAAAAAGAGATTTAAAAAAAAAAAACGTACGCTCTACAGTTTTATCATAATTTAATTCTCTTAATAAAATAGCGATGCCGAACGGCGTCGCAAATCCCCTCCCCTAGACCAAATTATTTTCCCCAAAATAATTTGTCTATCCACAGATACTACCAACACAGGTGAGAATAAAGGAATAATAATAAATTGACTACTTACGTTGGCCCAGAAGGGCCTTTGACGTTATGGCTTCCTTTGATTTCCTCTGACATCTGATCTGGCATCATGTATTAGCCATCTTAATCATCTTCACTATTTTAATTTTTCTCTATGGCTCTCTTTCTTATATACTTCTTCTCCTCTCTCCCTTTGGTTTTCAATGTTTCTGTGGCACTACTGGAATGAATTACTCCATTTGGGTTCTCTTCATCTCTTCTTTGGTTTTATCATGGCCTAAAAAAAATTTTTCTTCACTTTCTCTCGTTTGACGCTACTCATAACCTCTCTAATTCCATTTTTCTATCGTTTTGTTTTTGACGCTACTCGTGTTTTCTCTCTCTCCCTTTTCTCTTATGTACCTGCTGAAACAAAAATCAATTAGTCTATTGGACATTACTGTATATTGCCTACCTTTCTTGGGGGTATGTATCTTTTTAATTCAGAAATATGCGCTTTCGTTTTTCTACGGTTTAATTCGTTACCTTGCCCCAAAATATACACGACGGGTGATTTTATCTCTACTATTTCATAAGGCCCCTCATATTTCGGCGCTAGTTTCGCAGAAAACTTTTTAAACGCGTCCGAAAGCACGTGAGTTTTTCTCATAACTTTATCCCCTATGAAAAATTGTACATCTTTTCGCCCCTTATTATATTGTTTTTCTTGCTTCGCGCGCGCTTCGTCTATATGTCTAGCAACTAAATCTCTTAACGCGTCTAACCTCTTTAAGCGGTGTACCCATACCTGTGGCTCTATTTTCTTAACAAGACGCTCACCTTCTACCTCTCGGCGTAAACTAGCTACTTGCTTAGGATGGCGTCCGTAATTTAAAAATGCCGGAGAAACCTTGGTTGACGCTTGCACGGCAGTATTAATCGCATGGCGAAATTCATGAACATGCACGTCCCAATTTCTGTGATCCTCTCCAACAAACGCTGCTATCATCGTTTTTAATGTGCGATTAACACGTTCAACTGGATTCGCCTGAGGATGATACGGTGGCGTTGTCACATGTTTTATTCCATAGTCTTTCAAGGCTTTCTCAAGTTGTTGATTATCAAACTCTCGCCCATTATCAGTTAAAAAATATTCAGGCGCTTCCCATCTAAAAATTATTAACTCTTCTAAGGCTCTCACTACAGATTTTCCATCGGCTTTTCTCAGCGGCTTTAACTCTACCCAACGTGTAAATAAGTCCTGGAACACTATTAAATATTTATGTTGCAGCTTGCTTGGCGGAAATTCCATTAAATCGGCGGCTACGACAGCCCATGGCCTCTCTACAATTCTGCTGCCCATTAAACCTTGTGCTCCTGTTTGTGAAACTTTATATCGTTGGCACTGCTCACACTCTCTAACGAAATTATATACATCATGATAAACTCCTTTCCAATAATATTCACGAGCGACTCTGTCATATATCTTTTCCACTCCTAGATGACCTGTTGTTGGTGTACAATGGGCTTCTTTTAGTACTCTTTCCTGATGCTCTATAGGCACTACTAATTTCCAGTTTTCTTCTCTGTGAGTCACTGGGTCTAGCAGTGGGTCGTCTCTGAGTTTATACAAGCATCCATTGTCGACTTTCCAATCTTTATATTTTATCGGAGTTTTAACTACATTGTCCATGAGGCGTAAATAATTGGCATCTCTTATCTCGTCGAAAGCCGATACTGCTGCTTCTTCAATTTCAGGTATACGAGAGAGAGCATCTGGCACTTTATTTAACGCTCCTTTTCTGTGTATTATTTCAAAATCCCACTCTTGCATTTCCAACGCCCATCGCGCAAGCCTTCCTGTTGGATCTTTCAGATTACGCAACCATTTTAAGGCGCTATGATCTGTGATCACTTTAAATTTATAGCCATCTAAATAAGGTCTTAACTTTTTAATGGCCCATTTCACGGCTAAACACTCTTTCTCTGTCGTGAAATAATTTCTCTCGGCTTGCGTTAATACTCTGCTTATGTAAACAATTGGATGCTCTCCGTTCTCTCCTTCTTGCGTTAACACAGCGCCAATAGCATACCCGCTCGCATCGCACTGCACTGTAAACGGCTTGCTGAAATCAGGTCTCGCTAACACTGGCGCAACTGTTAAAGCTCTCTTTAACGCTTCAAACGCTTCTTGCTGCTCTTCTGTCCACTCCCATTTTTGACTCTTTCTTAATAATTTCACTAACGGCAATTTTAACTCAGCTACATTTTCTATAAAGCGTGCATACCAGCCTACCATTCCAAGGAAACCTCTTAACTGTCGGACTGTCCTTGGCGCTGGATAATTAAACACTGGCATGACTCTTTCAGGGTCAGGTCTCAGACCATCTTTGTCTAATAAAAAACCAAGATATGAGACCTGAGAGCAGCAAAACTCGCACTTCTTTTTATTTATTTCTAAACCAGCGTCGACTAACTTTTTTAGCACTACTTCCAACCAATGCAAGTGTTCGTCAAATGTCTCTGTGACTATAATAATGTCATCAAGATAACTAAAAACGTAAGGTTCGAACGCAGGGCCGAATAACAGATCTATAAATCGTTGCTGCGTTCGAGGCGCATTAGTTAATCCAAAACTCATTCTTTTAAACTGCCATAATCCTGAACCAGGCACTGCAAACGCTGTATATTTTCTACTCGCACGTTCCATCGGTATTTGAAAATAAGCTTGTTTTAAATCAATTTTAGACAAATATTTTGCATTGCGTAATTTATCTAAAATTGAGTCCATGTTCGGCAGTGGATGTTCGTCTTTCTTTGTAACTTTATTTAAATCACGGTAATCAACACAAAATCTATACTCTCCATCTGGTTTTCTCACTAACACTGGGGCGCTACTCCAATCACTAGCTGATCTCTCTATAATATCCTCTTTGTGTAATCTTTCTACTTCTGCTTGAGCTATTTCGAGCATCTTAGGTGACATACGGCGCAGCTTATGTCTCACAGGCGCAGCACCTTGCACGTCAATGTGATGCTCTGTTAGATGCGTTATACCTAGCTTTTGAGTACTTGAAGCTAAAACACGCTCGACTAACTGCTCGACTCTTTCTCTCTCTTCATTATCTAACTCAGATATCCCTGCACACTCTGCATAAATTCTCGCTTCTTTATCCTCTTCTTTCTTCATAAAAGGGCGCCACTCACCGTCTAAAACTCTCCAAAGACCACGGCCTAAACGTACATCACAGTCAAAGGCGGCGCAAAAATCCATACCTAAGATTATGTCCTGATCCAGCTGAGATGCACCTTTAAATTCTATATTCTTGGCATAACCGTTGATTTCTATCAGAGCTTTTAGTACGCCTAAAACTTTAGTAGCTTTTCCAGTTACTGTTCTTATAAGCGTCTCACTTGGCTGTAATTTTCGACGGAATCTCTCAGCAACTTTAGGCCCAATCAAAGATAAAGTTGCACCGGGATCTAGCAATGCTTTATATGGCTCGCCCTGTAAAACCACTATCAGAAAGTTGCGATTCTCTGTACTAACACCAGCTAACTCTTGCTGTTCTTTACAATACTCACTCTCCTTCAAAACACCCCTCCCCTCGTTTTTACTTCTATCTCTTACCCTTTGAGGCTTCGGCTCTGTCCAGCTAATACAGTCATCCTCACTATCAGCTAAAACTTCCAAGGCCTTATTTATTTTTTTCAATTGCTGATAACCTTCTGCTTCTTCGATGATCAGCCGATTTTGTCTCTCTCTTTCATCATGACGGAGCTTTAAAAGCTCTATACCTCTTGACGAAAATTCACTCTCTGTTAACGAGGGAAGACCGTTTTCTGTTGGCACCATATCACAAAAACTTGGATGCCATAAGCCTCTCTTCTGTAGTGTTTGTCTCACTGCCACAGAATTTTCTTCGTTGTTTCCTGTTGTTTCTTTAGGCAACTTCCACTGTATATTTTCCCCATTTCGCACACTCACATCACTTTCTGCTAAATTTTCTTTTAATTCTCTTACCACGGCGCCACTATTATAGATTTTATTCTCTTTATAATTCTCAAATTTTTCACTCTTGTTATTTTCTCTCTCTTTATAATTCACACTCTCTGTATTTTTATCACCTTCAATATTTTTATTATCACTCTCGTTTATATCTCTCTTCTCATTTTTATTTTTCCTATTTATTTCACACTCTGTTTCTTCTACACTTTTATTCATTTTAATCTCTTCATAAATTTTATTTTCACTACTCTCTTTAATTTTAATTTCACTACTCTTTTTAATATCATTTTCACTACACTCTTTAATCTTATTTTCACTACTCTTTTTAATTTTATTATCACTCTCGTAATTTTCACTAACCTTACTATCACTATTTTTCACATTTTCTCTATTCACGGCACTACTACTATTTGTTTTCACACTCTTATTCTCTATAATAGTGGCATCACTCTCTTTTAACTCTTTAACACGGGGAACAAAAGTACTTACTTCTGCTCCTCTCTTTGCGCGTTTCCCAGATTAGATCTAAGAGCGGCACAATTTGGACACGTTTTGAAAGTATACCCCGGCTTATCGCAATTTTGACAAATTTCTCTTGGCTTTTGCGCTCTGTTAGGGCACTCTCGGCTGGAATGACCCTTGATGTTACAACTGTAACATACAATGTCAGGACATTCCAGCGCCCTGTGTCCTACTGCTTGACATATACGGCAAACGCCTAAAAATTCGCTTTTATTGTTGCTTCTAGCCGCGGCTGCTTCTCTCATAGGTTGATATCCTCTCTCTTGTGCAGGGCGCAAATTATCATAGCGACTGTAATTTACAGTTCGCTGCTGACTATTAGGCCACTGTGTTGCATTTCTACCAAGCCAATTATTCCCTGCTTGGCGCCAGGTGTTATCATTTCCATAACTCCTTCTATAATTTTGACTGCTTTCAAAATTATTTGACCGCACAAGATTCTGTGTGTTCGTCACTGGCGCTTCTATTGCTGCAGCAACGTTCACAGACTTTGGCATCTCATCTCTCTCATTTTCAATTTCTCTTTCTGAATTCAACTCATAATATAAATTTTCTTGGCTCTTACTAACCTCTCCTCTCTTCTGCTGATTATTATTCCTCTTATTATTTTTCTTCGGCTCCTTTATCGACACTACAGCTGCGATTTCATCTTCTATAGATGCAAGCTTGTGCTTACTCGTATTGCCAATAAAAGCTGCTCCCTTGATACGCATTTTCTCCGCAGGAGGAGGAGGCATGTAACGGCTGTTTAGATCTTTCTGATCTTCCCAGCGACGTCCGTATGTCTCAAGATCATCAAGGCTATCAATTAACTTCTCCGACATAGCTTTTCTATATTCTGGCAAAAGATTTCTATAAATTATTTCCAGCTGTTCAGCTTCTGTCGGCGGCGTTTTGAAGCGTGATACAATGTACCGCATGTTTGATAAATAGACTGAAATTTCCTCGTCTTTGCCCTGTATTCTTCGTCGCATTTCATCTAAAAGGTCCTCTTTTCTATACTCTTTTATAAACCGTTTCCTAAAGGCTGCTTCGAACTCTTCCCAATAATTAAATTTACTCTTGGTTGCTCTGAACCAACGGCCTGCACTCTTAGAAAAGATGCTTGGAAGTCCTTTTAGTAAATCCCTATCAGACTCTTCGGCACCGTCACGACAGTCATTCAACTCATCTATAAATTCTTCGGGATCTTCAGTTCTGCTTTCGCCGGTGAATGCCAGTCCCCAATATTTTAAGTGCTTTACAGCTTTTGACGTCTTTCCGTCCTTTTTCTCTTGCACTGTAACCTCACTATTCCCTTTATTTCTTGGCACTTCAACGGGCGGATATTGTGTAACACTACTGCCATCGGTATAAGAATTACCATTAAACTCCTGTCTCACTGGTGCACAAGTTCTTTCGAAGGGCTGTCTATAATCGGTTAAAGTTCTCATGTACGGCGCAACTCGATCACCAACACGTTCAGCAGGCCTATAACCTTGTGTGTTTACGTAACGCACAGTCTCTGGCTCTTCTATAAAACGTGGGCGTTCGCTGTTTAGCTTTGCCGTCGCATGAAAATTTAATTCACTAGCTAGTCTGGCTTCTTGTTGCCTCTGCTGTTCTCTCATTTTACGAATCCTAGCCGCTTCTCTTTCCAATTTTCTCTGTTCTTCTAGGTAGTGGCGCGTATTTAATAGCGAAGACAAGCTTGCACGGCTCTGTCTATCGTCCTCCGTCCACTTGTTATATTCCTCTCTTCTCATTGAATACGCTGATGCTGGTCGAATCTCGTCAAGGTTTTGTGCGGGCGTATACCAAGGCTCGCGTTCGCTACTTCGGTTAAGTGGTTGACTTAACGAAGGCCCTGACGATTGAAGTGGCGTGTGAGCTACAGGTGCTGTCTCTCTTGGTAAGCGTCGGCTGCGAAACATTTGCGCATAACAATATTCATATTGTTCAGGCGTTGAATGAATCCTATTTAACGCTGCAGCTCCTGTAGTTACGCGCTCTGCTCCGGCAACAGTAAGAACGGCCTCGTTAATTATCGACGATGATACTGTGAGCGCTGCTGAACTATTTGCATATGTGGTAGAAACTGTCGTCGTGGTAGCTGTCATAGTTGACGCAACTGCACTCGATACTGGCGTACGCACTTGTATATCTAATATACGCGGCCTATCTCGCGTTGGTACTGGGTGTATAGTTGCTACTGTATGAAACTGTACCTGCGGCTCTACCTCATCTAGACCAGACACGCTTCTTTCTCTTTCATCCTCGTATTGCTCTTCCGTATTTCTGAACATTTCGTTGCTTGGCGCTACCCCATTAGGCGCTACCCCATCCTCATCATCCACGTTTACGAAGTCCCATTCGTACCATGGTACTAAGGTATTCTCTGGTTCAGCCTCAATGATTAACGCGCGCAACAATCTATCACGTAAAACATTCTCATTCCCATCATAACTGCAACCGCGCACCTGTAATTCCGCTTCTAATTCAATTATACCGAGCTTTGAGACATTACGTTTAAGAGCCCTTCTATCACGCGACGCCAATAAACTGTCCATTATAGCTGTATGTTCCGGCATTTTCGCTTGAGAATTTTTTTTTTTTTTTTAAATAAATTATTTATTTAAAATCACACACGATAAAAAAAGAAAACTCTTTTCAAATTATTTATTTTAACGTATTCACGACGCACACGAAAATTAAAATTTAGATCACTTCTTAATAAAAAAAATAAATATTCACGTTAAGTCACACGTCACACTTTGAAAGTTTATTATTGTTTAAACCCCGACACCACTAACAAAAACGCAAATTTCTGAATGTTTTTATTAGGTTAGGGAAGGAGGATAAAAATTCTTAGCTTATTGATTAAGTAAAAAAAAAAATATTCTTCTCGTGCCACTAATAAAATAAATTAACTTTTTTATCGAATTAAATAAACGCCACAATGCTAAAAATTTGTTCACACTTTACACTGACTCATAGATTTTAATATTAATTCTTTATTAATTTACTTTAAAAGAAATAATTAAAATTTTATTTTTAAAATAAAACAATTTAAATTCAAATTTTATTATTAAAAAAAAACACAACTATAAAAATTCGTCTACATCAATGTTTGTCACACATAAAAAAATTATTTTATTTCCAACGAAGAGAGAAAAAAAAATGATTTATAGCAATATAAAATAAATAAAATTCACTAACGTGGCACGAGGTTATATACACAATTTGTGCATAAAATATATTAAAATATATTAATATTTAAAAATATGTTATGTACTTATGTATTTATAATAAAGAAAATATCACTTAGCTATAACACCACTACACTGAAATGCGTATGCTTGCTTCACACATTACCATCGCCCGCTACTACACACACACCTACTATCACGCTTGAGAGAAAAATTATTTTATGTCAAAACTAAAAAAAATACTTTATTTAAACAATTATCTCGGCTTCTGCCCCACGTTGGGCGCCATTAAATTTGTGACGATGTATTTGCGACGACGTCGTCCCAGTATCCCGAATCGCCAAAATCTAAAAATTTATTAAAACGTGATAAGCGATGAGACTATCACAGAGGGGATCCGCCGAGATTCACGCGTTCGGGAGACGCGCGTATTCTACTTTTCCAACTTTTATATTTCAAAAACACACCCTTTTAACCTCAATAAACTCTCTTTAATTTTTTTATAATGTACTCTCTCTCTCTCTCTCTCTCTCTCTCTCTCTCTCTCTCTCTCTCTCTACACACACTCTAGGTATAATTAGTTAAAATAAAAGGATACACCACAATTAATTTGAAGGAATAACATATTAATTTAAATTTTCGCTATCACAGAATTTTACACTCATTTTTAAAATTTTAACACATTAAATTTAATATTGATAATACTCAAGCGCATGGATTTGTCACGGGCGAAATTACAAAAATCTTTTTATATGCCTATGCTATACGCAACTCACTCACTCTCGTTTCTCTTTTCGTCTTTCTTTCTCTCTCTTTCTCTCTCACTCTCCTATGCCGCGCGGCTAGTGGGCTCTGACATAGACGGTCGCGCCACTGCCTCTCCACGGCACCGCAGGCTCTGCTCGCTTTCTGGCTCTACTATACCTCCCCCTTATTTTCGAATTTTATACTGACTTCCACGAACTTGGCGCGATTCTCGCGACTATCAAATGAAATTTTATTTCTATGGAAAATTCTTACCAACGGCTTTCACGCACGGCAATTTACAAACTTTACACTTTTTTTTTCACACTAATTATTACACATATAAAAGGCAATTTAATAAAACACTTCTAATAAATTTTAATCTCGCGGCTCTCGTTACACTTTTTCTACTCTCACACTACTATTTCATTCCACACGTACATACGAATTTAAATATACAGAAAATCGCGCTAGATAAAAGAAAAGAACAATTTCATTTAACATATAGTAAATTGTAAATAGCAAAGAAAGAGATTTTTAAGTATGAATTTACTAAAAATAAAAGTATTTTTCTATTTCTTTACCGGCACACAAACATTCAATGCAAGCATACGCGCTAAGAAATTTCACACTATACCTTAGATAAAGAGAGCTTTTCTTCGCTTTTCTCCTCGTTGATGATCGCTACTCTGATCGGCTCTCTCGTTAGCGCTCTCGCTCTCTCGATACACCCGCTGGTGAAGCTACCCTGGGCCTTTTGACGCAAGGCCGTATTCTCTCTCTTTCTCTGAGTGATTAGAAATTCTTCCTTTTTATCTACACGAACACAATATAAAAAAGGCGCAACTACACTCTGATATACACACGCTGTTTTAAATGATCAAACGCTCTTTATTCTCTCTTTTATTGCTTTTAGAAAAATCTCGCGGCCTTTGTTAGATAATAGAAAATTTACACGTGAATTTAAGATTTTTGGTAGGCTACGCACAAAAAGAAAAACTCTTTACACGGGCGCTACGAAAATTACACACGAAAATTAAAAAAAAGAAAATCACAGGCTCTACTACGCTGACTCTAAATAATTTATTAATATTTATCTCACACGAAAACTCTTTTATAGAAAATCAAACACAAATAATATAAAACTCGACACAAGAAAACTCTTTCTTAACAAAGGCACACTCTCGAAACAAAAATCTCGGATTCTCTCTCTAAACACGACCGCTTCGCTGCAAGACTCGCCAACGATTGACGACAAGGCCCGCTTTGTTCGGCGAGGAACGACAAGTCCGTTGACGGCGGGCCAATCACAGCGTTTCGTTTTCGACAAAATATTAACTAACAATTGGCGCGTAACAATCTCATTGGCTATTATTTATTTCCGTTTCGCGCTCTATTATTATTAACTAATTTAACAAATAATTTAATAAATTATTTCATCTCACACACTCGTAATAATTATTCTAAATTTATTTCAACTAATATAATAAATTATGACGCATAAAATACTATTTCTTTCAAGAGAGACGCCGGCGCTTAGTCCTTCTTTCGCTCTCTCTTTTTCTCGCTTGCACGCATGTATTTGTTCTCTCGCTCACTCTCACATGAATACTAATACGCAGCTTTACACTTGTTTAACGCATACACATAATAGAAAATCTTTCGCTTCGATTTATAAATTACAAAAAGGTCTTTATAGTTCGCTTTATTCTTTTTTTCTTCATCTTCTTTCTTTCTTGTTTTTTTCTTTCTTTCTTCGGCGCAAACAAACTCTCTCGTTATTTTCGTTCTTTTACTATGATGTCTAGGCAGACGAAATCGAGCGGGAAAATCGCTCGATTCAAATTCTATAACTACGGCTCCGACCCATGAAAAATAAAATTTACACAACATTTTAATAAAAGAAAATCACACAAAAATTACACCCTGTTAAGTAGTATCTAGAGAAAAAAAGATTTATTAAAAAAAAACGTACGCTCTACAGTTTTATCATAATTTAATTCTCTTAATAAAATAGCGATGCCGAACGGCGTCGTATCTTGCATAAGTGTGATACAATTTAATAATTAGAATGTATTAGTAACTGCTGCGTCATTTCTTTCGTTGTTTTGTATACCTAAATTTAAACTTGAATTTTTTTCATCTTTATAGTCTGTTTGAATGTAATATTTTTTTTCTATTTATTTATAAATATCCTTTATCTAGTCTTAATTTATTTTCTTTTAAAACATTTATACCCAAAATTCCATCATGGGGTATCGAAAAATTTTTTGACGCTACATGAAAATTTGTTTGTGATCTGTTTATAGGAAAATTAACTATACCACATGTTTTCCTAGGTGTATTAGAGACCCCTGATAAATATATTTTAATATTATCATTAATAGAATCAGATGGTACTAATTTTTTTTAATATATTAAGTTAAGCACCTATATCTATTAATAATTTACATACTTCGTCTGTAAATGGATTTTTTATTTCGATAAATTGTAGTGTATCCCCTAGTTTAAATACGTAAATTGGTATATTATCTATATTATTTTTTAGAATTACTTATTTCAATTTCTTTATTTATATTGTTCATATTTTTGGATTTGTTTTCATGTATTATTACTAATTTTGAGTCATTTTCCACCTGTGGTTTGAATTCTATCGTATCGTGTAGCATTTCTTTCTCTATACTGCAATTTAATGTACAACTTAAATTATTTATATCAATATTATCAAATGTGTCACATATTTCGAATTCTTAATCAATTTCGTGTTCTCTCGCAAAATATTGAATGTCTTCGTAATTATTGAGCGAATTTTGTTTTGTAACTCGTCTTGTTCGCTCTCTCCAAAATGAGTCTAAGCGTTTCCCTGTGTATTATTTGATTCAGTTATTTTTTATTGACATTGTTCATTTGTATGATTGGTTTTTTTGCATAATGTGCAAAATTTCTCTCGCTTTCTTTCTAAATTTTCGATTGTAAAACATGTATCAAGGGAGTGTCCTAATTTTTTACAATATGGACATTGTATATTTTGATTATTGTTTTGAGTTTTTTTATTTTGATATTCTCGTTTATTGCATTGCTCTCTATTATGTCCTTTAGTTTTACAGTATCTACAAAATTTATGTTGACCTCTTTGTCCATATTCATTATTATATCGATTATTTCCATTATAATTATTTCTGCAGTCTCTACCTAAGTGACCCCATCTGTCACATAATTGGCATCTTATTTGATCATCTGATTTAATTTGATTTACAAATATCTTGAATTTTTCGCAATTAGTGCTGTGATTCTGATTACAAATGTCACAAGTTTGTGTGGGTATATAAATCTTTTCTTCGATTTGATTACATAATTCAGAATTATGTCCGTTCTTTTTGCATTTCCAGCATAATTCATATTTTTTTATAATCGGACAACGACTTACTCGATGACTATTTTCTTGGCAGTATTGACAATATTGTTCATTGTCATCTAAAAGTGTATACATACCTCTTGAATGTCCTAGTTGATTACAAAATTCGCATATTAAATTTATTTTATCTTTTGTATTAGTACACTGATATGACGAGTGAGTTGGTTCTTTACAATATACAAAACTTGCAATATTGCAACATAAAGTCTCATGATCTACATCTTTACATATTTTGCAGCATGATATTTGTTTCGGTGATTTTAAAAAGATATCACTAACTATAATTTTTTTTGTATTTTGATCTGATTGCGTTCTAATATCTTTATATTTTTCTAATTTTTTTTTTCTACTTCTATTGCTTTTTCAGTTGCTTGTGAAAAATCCTGGACTTCTCCTATTTCATATCTAATTTCACTATTTAAGCCTTCTTTAAAATATTTGACTGTATTTGCGTCCAGTTCATTATTAAAACTTTGTAAAGCATCTCTTGTTATGCCGTTTTTATTTTCTTTTTTATCTTTGATTTTTAAGCTTAATTTTGTTACTCTTTCTATGTAATCGACCACTGATTCATGCTTTGCTTGTTGAATTCGTTCTAATTTTGCATATAAAGAGTGTAAATTATCAATCTCAGGATATAATTTTTTTATAAATTTAATAAATTCTTCTATAGTTTCAATTCTACTACCCTTGATAGCAGGACGAATTGTTCCTGATACCTTAAATCTTAAATAATTCATAAATTTCGATTGTTCTTCTGTACTTAATATATCTTTTGCAATTTCTAATTTTTCTATATAATCTTCTAAAGGTAAATTTTTTCCATCAAATTCGTGTACTAATCTTGCAATTTCTTTCAGTGAGTATCCTGATGTGTTTGCCATGTTTGTGTTATCTAGTAAGTTTCCAATTTCGACAACCGAATTATTATTATTACCCATAAAAATATTCTCTTCTTCTATATCTTGATAACTTTCTTGTTTAAGAGGAGGTCACGTATCTCTGTCCTTTTCTAGTCAAAGAAATGATTTTTTACAAAAACTAATAACTTTATCAAAAAATGAAGAGAAAGCCGCATCTTGCATCAAAAAAAGCAATATTTTCTTTGATAAGAAAAAATTAATTTTATCGCTTCGTTTTCAAGAAAACCTTGAAAAACTAAATTGTCCACCCTAACCTCTATGATTTGAGTTTTTCAAAGTTTTCTTGAAAACGAAGCAATTAAATTAATTCTTTCTTATCAAAGAAAATATTGCTTTTTTTATTACGAGATGCGGCTTTCTCTTCATTTTTTGCTAAAGTTATTAGGTCCTGTAAAAAACTTAATTCTTCGACTAGAAAAGGACAGAGATACGTGACCTCCTCTTAATAGATAAATTTTCCGTATCGTTAAATATTCCGTCTGCTGTTGTATTATTTTCAGAATAAATCGTCACGTCTCTCGTTAAAGTATATTTGTCTAAAAAACTGTCTTGTTGATTATTTTTTTGTGTTGTTTTAGTACTTTTGGAAATTATTTTTGGAATATTATTTTCACTTGTTTCTTGTCGAAAATCTGTGTCCTCTGTTAGATCTGCGGTGTTATTTGTAATTGTTTCTTGTGAAATATTCGTTAAATTTGGGGTGTTATTTTCGATTGTTGTATCTAAAATTTTATTTAGAGAACGTGCAACTTTTGTACTTTTGCGAAATGGATTGATATTTTCGTAGATATGTTTTCCCTCTTTTTCTTGCTATCTTGAAACCGCTTGTTTAATATGTTTTCTTATTCTTTCGCGAATAGCATTAATATTTTCGCTTTCTTTAGTAGGTATTTTAAATCTTCTACAAATTTAGAATAATTCTAATTTAGAGTATGATAATATCCACTGTATTTTCCCTTTTTTTAAATAATCCGATATCTCGTTAAAATTTATTTTACTCATTTGTAATATTCATTATTTACTTTCCAATAAAGATCAAATAACACGAAAAAAAAGGAATATTATTTTATAAATATTAATGATTATATTTTTAAATATTGTTTCTAAACCAGAAATAATGCATTTAAAATTTCTTTGACACTGACCTACTGTAAAAATAGGTAAAAAATGCTGACTTCTGCTTAGAATTCTTTTCTTTCTTTGACCTACTGTTGTTGAAAATATCCGGGAGTATGCCACACGGTAATTTTGCTGAGTCAATATTTTTATGAGTTCGATAATCTTTATAGTTATTTGATTACCAGTGTCTATTTTTTTAATTGCCGTTTTGTTCTGACTTCCAATATTTAATGTTGAGTCAGGTTTTCTTTTATTCACCGAAACGTATTTCACTTTCAAAATTATGTATTGAAAATTATGTTATTTTCACGATTTTAATGAATTGTTAATGTATCAGATTACTAATATTATAAAATATACAAAAAACTTTTTAAGATAATTGATAAAAAAAATGAAAAATGTTTTACAATTATTAAGAATAATTAATGTCTGAACTTATTTATTCAATAATTTTAATTGAATATAATTTTTAATCGCGCACTTCACAATTGTATATTTTGATTACGCACTATGCGTATGATATATGTATTTAAATTTTTGCACTTCATATAATATATATATATATATATATATATATATATATATATATATATATATATATATATTTATTAATTGACGCAATTCGCTAATAATGCATTTCGCGTATATATATTTTATTATTTTAGATAACACTATTAATATTTAATGACACACTTCGTGTTTATTTTTAATGACGCTATTCGCTTTAAATATTGCACTTCGCGTATAAATAATTTATTTAATGGACGCTATTTTGCGTATAATTATTACTTGATATACTATTTTTATTCGACGCACTTTGCGTTTGATTAATGTCTTTTGAAACACTTTATTATTAGTCCCTTATATTTTTATGCACTTCACATAGATATATATATATATATATATAGATGGAGAATTATAAGTTTTCTCCGATTATTCTTCAATACATTCAATACGATCTCTCAATTAAAAAACAAAATCCATTTCATCGAAGTAAAAAATAGATTCTCAATCATATTTTTTATATTTTTTCTTTTCTACTTTTGTGTAAGAATAAATATTTTTCTTTTTGTTATCTTCAAATAAATATTCTGTTGATTTAAATTTTTTATTACAAATTTTCTCATTTGAATCAGAAAAAGCAAATTCTCATTTATAATGTTAAGTCCTGGCTTTCACCAGGACTAAATAAAAATGTATATATTTATAGAATTTTATAGATTTATATGAACCTTGAATTGATTCGTTATATTTGAATTATCTATCAAAATCAATTATAATAATATTTAAAAATACGAGGGTATATGAAATCTAGTGGTTGTTAAACTCCACCAATATTTTAATTGAGTGAGATCGTTCTCACTATTAAATATATTGAAGTTAATTTATAAAGATTTTTAAATGAGAATAAAAGTATACTTAAGAAGGGGCCGAACTATCTGTCTTTGTCTAATAGCGTTTTTCATCATTTATGTAAACACTATCCGGTATAACAAGAAAAAAATAGCAGCCCCCGCTAGATATTAGTATAATTAGTAAATTTTGTAATAACAACCAAATTTTTTACCGCATAGTTTTTGCCTAATTAGAGACCTACTAGCAATCTAGAATATAACCTATCTTTTTTTGGTAGGTCTCTAATTATTTAAAAACTACGCAGTGAAAAAATTTGGTTGTTATTACAAAATTTATTTATTATACTAATATCTAGCGGGGGCTGCTATTTTTTTCTTGTTATACCGGATAGTGCTTACATAAATGATGAAAAACGCTATTAGACAAAGACAGATAGTTCGGCCCCTTCTTAATATTATGACCTTTGTAGAATTAAGTAGGCGAGGGCTGGCTATATTCAGAATTTATGGATAGGCACGATTGAAATAAGTCTCGAGTCAATCGCATAAGTAACTTTTAAGGAATTGATTAGACACTCGTAAAATAATTAATATTGGATGCAACAATAACTTTGTTTGACTTTGAATTTGAATTGAAGTTGAAGTTGAAGTGCGAGAATTTACAGGATGTATGACTTGGTACCAACAATTATCCTGGGGTAGTGCCGACTGCCGTCAATTTCAGTCGGCTTTTATAATTGAAATCAGATAAGATTTCATCTTTGACATAATTTCATTAAGTAAAAAGTGGATCTTGTTCTTCTTATAAATAATTTTAAAATGTAAGTTTGATTTTGTAATTTTGAATTTAAGAATTTCGTTTCTTAATGTCAACTTTAAGTTTCTTTACTGCTTAGCTTAACACATTCTTTTATTTCCGATGACTGTTTAATTAGTTCATCAATATCTTGTTAATAAAAAGATATTTTAAAAATTGTGAATTAAAAACTAATATAAAAGATACGTTGTGACGTAACACCTGGAGGCTCAAAAGATTGCATATAGACACTTGTAATAAATATAACAGTAGCAACTGTATTTTACAATGATTTTGGTGTGTTTTATAAAAGGTGAATAAAATATTGCTAATGCAATTCAGCAAAAGAAAATGACAATATTCGATATGTCTTACAAAATATAGGTGAATGACATGTAGGTGTGCAAATTTAGAAAAATTTTAACGTAGCCCATCTATATTTTTTTTTTTTTACTAATTTTGATGTGTATGTAAGTGCAAAATTCATTAAGTTGGATATGGTCAACATGAATTTCCCGAAGAGACAGTACCATTACGTTTGTGTAAGTAAAAGAAAAATCTTATTAAACATATATATATATATTTTTTATACTGTAGAAAATGTACGGTATTAATTTTTCGTATTGTTTTGACATCATTTTTTTTTTTTAAATTTTATCCTATTCTATAAAGTATTAGTATTTATATCTATTATTAAATTATTGTTATTTATATCTATCCTTTATTTTTATGTTTTATATAGTTTGTCGATTGACAATTAAAACGTATATTTCAATCGATGGATCGACGTCAGAATGATGCATGGTGGTTGAGCGAACAAAGTGAGTTTGATAGCTGGGATCTATGCTCTCTCTTTCGTTAGAAAGAACGAATAGTCATCGTGCAAGGAATTCATATGTGCATGAGAGTGATACAAAACAATTTCTTTATGTATATTGGTGAGAATTTGGTTTCTAGAGGTGAACTTATATCTGATTTGCCAGTAAGAAGACCGTCTGAATGGGTCCCGATCGATTGCGAGCCTCAAAATCTGTTTGAAGAATCATGGGACTGAGTCCAATTATATATTTTATGTTTTTTATTATTTTTCTAGAAGGAAAAAATGAATATTATTGTAATCCACACATGTATATATTCGCATTCTTTTGACTCTTTACATAAATCATTACATATATGTATATAGATACAAATTGTTTGTTTTTTTTCTTACATTCCTTTATCTTTCACTATTTTTTTTTTTGAAAATCTAGAATACATTAAAGAAAAAAGTTTCTTAGTAATGTATTCCTTAAATGCAACCCAAATGAGTGATTTAAGCCTAAAAATAGTCAAAAATGTCAAAAATATGATTTTAGCCCAACTTTGAAGCTTTGTAGCTCTGAAACTAGTCCCTAAAAATATCTTAAAAAATTCTGAGTGGTCCAGAATACAAAAAAAAGCATTTTAAAATTTTTAGCAAAAAAAAAATCTTTTGTCTACTAATTTCACAGAGAATGGGCGATATATATATATACTAGGGGGATATCCCCTAGGGACCCTTTAGGAAGGGACAAGAAAATGTTGCTGCAATACTGATCTAAACCGGAAAGGAACAGATAAAGTGCTTATAGAAAACATCACGGGCCGTCTTCGTGGGGAATATTCACTGTCTCTTTCTAACATATTACTTTCTTATGTAGTTTCCGGTTTAGATCTCTTCTCTTTATAACAGCCAATAGAAAACGCAGAACGAGGTTTCCAGTCCCTTTCTAGAGGGTCCCTAGTACCCTGCTCGCGCTACTCGCCAACCCTCGGGCATATTCACATTAATGAAAATATCAGTCTGTAATGAAATTTGCACTGACAAAAATTATTAATGAAATCAATATTAATTATATATTTGTTCAGACAGATTTCCACACCACCTGAAGAGGTACTGTCAATAGTACCTTACAATTAATAATTTATAATATAAATTAAATAATAAAAAATGTATCGTATTACGGCGTGTTCGTTTTTTTTTGTTTTATTTTAAATAATTATATAGAATCAATATAATAATTCTAAGTTATTTTAAGACATGTTAAAAATAATTAAAATTATTCTATTTTTTTATACAATTATCTAAAATATAACTATGGTTCTCTCCGCCTGTAGCCCTGCACAACCATGAGAGTCTATATTCTTTCCTCTTTATACCATAGACTCTATTTACAATCCATCCTCCACCATCAGTCATTTTACTATTTGTACAATTTGTTATTATATTATTGCTATATAACAATTTTCCAATTAATATTTATCTCTTTTAAATATTTGTTTAAGTATGTTTATTAGAATAATTATTATAACTTGATATTTTTCAATTAAATTTTATTGTAACATATCTTACAATAATATAGAACAGAAATTTTTTTATTATAATCATTCTAAATTTAAAGTTTAATACGTAATTGAACTCTATGTTTTTCAATATTATTATTATTTAAAATTTTTCAATTATTTCTTATATTTGAATATTAATTGTTGTTATTTTTTTATAATATTTAGTATTTTTAATTTATATAATCGAAATTAATATATTTCATTTTATTTTTTATCAATATTGGTTTTATTCAAAGTATATATTTTACAATGAATTTCAATATCATTATGATAATCATAATATTACTAATTAATATATTTCATAAATAGAACGATAAAATTAAATAATATAATTTTTCCTTATTTATAAATTATTTTAATTTTATTTTTAAGTCTTTTGGATGTATAAAATATATATTCATATTGCTTTTTAATATCCTTGACTTTCATGCTAGTATTAAAAAAGATATATTAAAATAATTTTTACAAAATTAATAGAATGTATTTTCATGTTTGTTTTCATTAAAATTATCAATTATTTATTTAATAATACACGAGTAAAATTTACCTCGCTCCTGACGTCGCTCGGTTTCATTTTCATATATTATATTATTATATATAAATTTGCTAATTTCATTGACAAAAGTAGTTCAATATAAAATATGTATTTAATTTTTTTTCATATATTGATATCATTATATTGTACTGCATTAGAATAAAAATTTTTTTAATTTTTTGTAAATTAATAAGTTTTAATAAAAGTAAATAATTATTATTAACAATCATAGTATAAGAAAAATGTTTATAATACCATTAACTTTCACAGGAAGTCCGCGTTCCTTATATCAAAATTTTCTTGTTGTTAAAGTATTTTATCAAAAATTAAAACTATTAATAGAGCACATTTCTAAAAAAACATATTTCGGGAAAATGCATTGCAGATTCATACGTAATAGAATTTCAAAAGAGAGGATTGTCGCATGCTTATATGCTAATACTTTTAAGTAAAGATGATAAAATTTACAATCGTGATGACGTTGATAAATTTATAGTAGCTGAAATTCCAAATAAAAATGAGAATCCCAGATTATATGAAATAGTTAAACAATTTATGATCCGTGGCCCTTGTGAAGATCAGAATAAAAACTCACCTTGTATGGATAGAGAATCTATTTCATAAAACTACAATAATGACAAATGGTTATCCTACTTATCGACGAAGAAATAGTAAAAATGAGATATTATACACAAAAAACAAGTGGGCAGACAATGGATTTGTGGTTTCTTATAACTTATATTTATTACTAAAGTTCAACTGTCATATTAATATTGAATTAAGTTCAATAATAGGAGTTATGAAATACTTATTTAAATACTGCTTCAAAGGACATGGTTGTGCATTTATCGAAATGAAAGCAAGTGAAATAGATAGTGAAATTAATACTAATGATGAAACGGATGAAACGAATGATTTGGATATGTTTTATGATGAAATTAAACAACATATGAACACAAGATACGTTTTTCTATCAGAAGCTATGCATCTCATATTGGAATATAATATTAGTGAACATTCACATACAATTTATAGATTAACCGTTCATAATGAAAATGAACAATATGTGTATTTTAAAGAAGGATCCGAATACGAAATTGATAAGAAAAATGTAAATACAACACTAACAGCGTGGTTTGAACTTAATAAAAGTGACCCAGAGGCACATAATTACTTTTATTCTGATATATCGCAAAATTATATTTTTTATCGAATACATAAAACATGGACGAAAATAATAAAAACTATGAAACCTATTCTAACCAGAATGTATTTAGTTAATCCAAAATAAAGAGAAAGATTATTTTCAAGATTACTTCTGCTTCACGTTAAAGCCGCAACATCTTTTAAAGGGACGCTGTATCTCTCTATCCTTTTCTAATTGAAAAATGTAAATTTCTGGGAAAACTAGTTATTATTGATAGAAAATAAGGGTTGTCCGCAACTTCTATAGTGAAAAACAATATTTTGTCTGATGAAAGCAAATTAATTTTGTTGCTTTTTTTTCAAGTAAAGTTTGACATACTTACAAAATCCTAAATTAGGCTAGAGAATACGTTATTTAAGTATGTCAAACTTTACTTGAAAAAAAAGCAACAAAATTAATTTGCTCTCATCAGACAAAATATTTTTTTTCGCTATAGAAGTTGCGGACAACCCTTAATTTCTATCAATAATAACTAGTTTTCCCAAAAATTTACATTTTTTAATTAGAAAAGGATAGAGGGATCCAGCGTCCTCTTAAAAGCTGAAAAACTTTTGATGGAATTACATACCCAACATTCTTTGAAGTCGCAAAAGCAAGAGAATTATATGAAAAATATAAAATTCATTTTTATCCTCCAAAAATGAATGAACAAAAAGGTGAAGGATATGCGTTAAGCATAATTAATGATATTTAAACTGATAATGGATTTCAATTAAGTTACTTTAATTGACCTACTTTAGAATACTATATTGAAAATAACTATATTGAATATAGTACAGTAAATAATTTTAATAATATTCGGTCAATTATTAATAGTCTAACAAATGCTCAAACGACTATTTTTAATACAGTAATAAATTCATTAAATACAAACTGCACTGAAAAGTATATATATCTAGACGGTCCAGGTGGGAGTGGTAAAAGCTATTTATTAAATACAATTATAACTTATCTAAAAATTCATGGAAGCAACTATTTAGTTGTATCATGGACAGGTATAGCGACTTATTTATAACAAGATGGTGTGACAGTAAATACAGCATTTAAATTACCGTTGAACATATGTGAAGGACACAATATGTGATATTAGTGCAAACAGCGAAATAGGTATAAAAATGAAAAATATATCAATTGTTATCTGGGATGAAATCACAGTGACATCAAAATACGCTTTTGAAGCCGTCAATCACATGTTTAAAGATGTATGTAATAATAATTATTCGTTTGGAGAGAAAACATTTATCATATCAGGTGGTTTTAGACAAACATTGCCAATAATAATACATAGATAGTAGAACATAGATAGTAGAAAATTGTGTAAAAGAAAGCTATTTATGGGAACATTTTTAATGTATGCCTTTAAAAGAAAATAAACGTTTATCGGAATCAGGTGATAAATTTGAAAATTGGTTACTTAAGAAGGGGCCGAACTGTCTGTCTTTGTCTAATAGCGTTTTTCATCATTTATGTAAACACTATCCGGTATAACAAGAAAAAAATAGCAGCCCCCGCTAGATATTAGTATAATAAGTAAATTTTGTAATAACAAACAAATTTTTTTACTGCGTAGTTTTTGAATAATTAGAGACCTACCAAAAAAAGATAGGTTATATTCTAGATTGCTAGTAGGTCTCTAATTAGTCAAAAACTATGCGGTAAAAAATTTGATTGTTATTACAAAATTTACTAATTATACTAATATCTAGCGGGGACTGCTATTTTTTTCTTGTTGTAAAGGATAGTGTTTATATAAATAATGAAAAACGCTATTAGACAGAGACAGATATTTCGGCCCCTTCTTAATATAGGAAATGGTAAATTTTACTCAAAATATAGAAACAGAAATAAAGTTATACAAATTCCAAAAGAAATATTCTCAAAGGGCAAATCTAATTGATGAAATTTACGGGCAAAATATAAATATTGAAAATTGTGACTATTACGAAAATATTATATTAGCACCGAAAAACGTAGATCTAACAGAAATGAATGAAAAAATTTTATCAGAAATAAATGAACCAGCAATAGAGTACTTGAGCATTGACTCTGCAAAAAATGTAAATAACGAAAGTTTAGACGTAATTTCGCTAACAGCATTTTGAAATTCTTTAACGCCCAACGGTTCACCTCCACATAGATTATAATTAAAAAAAGAAGCTATAGTAATGCTTCTAAGAAATGTTAATTTGAATGAAGGACTTCATAACGAAACCCAATAAGTAATAACGAAATTAAAACAATTTACTATTATTGCGCAAATATTAACAGGAAGTAAAAAAGGGAGCACTATATTTTTACCACGCATGACCTTATCAGCAAATGATTAACTGCCATTCCAGATGACCAGAAAACAATTTTCTGTGAAACTTGCTCATACAATGACTATTAATAAGTCGCAAAGACAATCATTTAAAAAAGTAGAAGTGTATTTACCAACATCAATTTTTAGTCATGGACAGTTATACGTGGCACTTTTAAAGACAACTAATAAAAAAGAATTGAAAATTTTAACAGAAAAATCAAGAAAAGTTAAAGATAAAATGATCTATACAAACATCGTTTACAAAGAAATATTATAAAACCACAATACAAAAATTTAATATAATGAATAAGAAAATAAAATCAAACATATTTGAAACTCTAATATAACATTAAATCTAAAAAAATTTAAAATTATGAAGTACAGTTTAGCGCTGTGTGGTTAAAAATCACGGCTGCTATTGTTAGTTCTGTGCCATTGAAAAAATGCGATTGCTTTTTTAAATGCTGTGTGGTTGAAAAAAACATGGTTGCTATTGTAAGTGCTGTGATGGGGGAAAACGCTAAAACTACTGTAAGCTGTGTAATTAGAAATTCGCGACTGATTTTCAGAGCACTATCTGGTTTAAAAAACGCAGCTACTATTTTAAGAGCTGAAGATGAAAAACGCAACAACTATTGTAAGCGCTGTGTAATTAGAAATTCGCGGCAGCTATTTTGAGCGCTGTGTGGTTAAAAAAAAATACGTATCTGCTATTGTAAATGCTGTATAGTTAAAAAACACGACTATTGTAAGCGCTGTGTAATTGAAAATTCACGGTTGTTATTTTGAGCGCTGTGTAATTACAAATTCGTGGGTGCTATTTTGAGCGCTGTGTGGTTAAAAAAACACGGCTGCTATTGTAAGCGCTGTGTAATTAAGAATTCACAGTTGATATTTTAAGTGCTGTGTGGTTAAAAAAACGCGGCTGCTATTGTAAGCGCTGTGTAATTAAGAATTCACAGTTGATATGTTGAGCGCTGTGTAATTACAAATTCGTGGGTGCTATTTTGAGCGCTGCGTAGTTAAAAATATGCGTCTGCTATTGTAAGCGCTGTGTCATTAAGTATTCATGGTTGCTATTTTGAACGCTGTGTAGTTAAAGGAACTCGACCGTCAATGTAAGCACGGTGTTATTGATAAAACGAGACTTTTATCGTAAACGTTGTATAATAAAAATAACAGGACTGCCATTGTAAGCGCTGGGTAATTAAAGAAACGTGGATATTAATCTTACTGCTAAGCAAAGAAGAGCTGAAATTATTATCAAAAGTAACGTCTAAAGCAGGATCTGTTATAATAAAGAAGACAATCTAAATGAATCAAATAATACAAGAAAATATATTTAAAAATAATCGCTATAGAATCGAGCCTTGATGCGCCCTTAATAAAAGCTTAAAAGCTTTAGTTGATGATTTCTCGAAATGCCTCTAATTTATTACAAATATAAGTTTAGAAGTGAAAATATTTATCTAGAAATTTTTTTATATCAGAATAAACTATAATGATAGCTATTTATTTAGATTGTCTTCTCTCATAAAGCTTTACTGATGAGTCCTATAAACAGATCTGGGACGGAACGTAAAATTCGAAATTTATTAAACAATAGACATATCATGATCATCATCATTATCAACTAAAACATCAGCATCAATGTGTGGACGTACGTAAACAGAAGCAAAGAAACAGAATCAAAGGGCGGCATCGGAGTCACGAAACAATTTCTTAAAAAAAGAAGACAGGGAGATAGACACGCAGACAAAAAACGGAGACGGGAAAATAAGACACAGAACAGAGGAATGAAAACCAACAAACGGAGAGAGAGGGATGAAAAGGAAGAGACGGAGAGACGTACACGGAGGGATGGAGAAATTGACAAAGAGACAGAGACGGAAACAAAGAGACAAAGAGATAAAGACAGAGAAATAGAGACAAATACACAAACCCGAAAAAACGGAGACAAAGAGACAAAGACGGAAAAACGGAGACAAAGACAGAGAAATAGAGACAAATAGAGAAACACGAAAAAACGGAGACAAAGAGAGAAAGACGAGAAAACGGTGACAAAGGGAAAAAGACAGAAGAACAGAGAGGAAGAGCCGGTGATAGAAAGACGGAGACAGAGAAACGGAGATGGATAGATAGATATTCAAATTTATTAACTGTACATTATGTTGTACAACAAAAAGTAATACAATTCGTAAGTATATAAAATAAAAAACTAACTAGGAGAGCATCAGACCTCCGGATCACGGATTTTGCTCAAACTTTGAAGTAAGTTTTCAGATGTCAAAATATGTAAGATAACAGAATTTTAGATCCCAACGCTCAATATTTCCCTAGTTACAGACAATTAAAGAAAATCACTAAAAAAGTTACTAGATTTTAAAACGCATACAGTTCCTTAGCATTGATAGCTAGGAGCCTGAAACTTTTTTTAATGAAAGCTGAGCTCAAATCCTTTCGAAATAGTAGTTATAGCATGTCAAAATATTATTTTTTCCCAAAGTTATAGCGTAATAAACATTAGACCTAATTCCAGCTTTTGTCATTAATTAATGTTTTAAAAAGAAAAATCAGGTCCAATGTTTATTACGCTATAACTTTGGAAAAATATAATATTTTGGCATGCTATAACTACTATTTCGAAAGGATTTGAGCTCAGCTTTCATTAAAAAAAAGTTTCAAGCTTCTAGCTATCAATGCTAAGGAACTATATGCGTTTTAAAATCTAGTAACTTTTTTAGTGATTTTCTTTAATTGTCTGTAACTAGGGAAATATTGAGCGTTGGGATCTAAAATTCTGTTATCTTACATATTTTGACATCTGAAAACTTATTTCAAAGTTTGAGCAAAATCCGTGATCCGGTGATCTGATACTCTCCTAGTAAGTAAAAATATAATCAAAACAAAGATACAGTATTTAAAAGTAATTAAAGCTTAGCTCGGAGCAGAGGCTCATTCTCAAGGGAAAGGTATGCGAGTATGCTGATGTCTTGAATAATGCCAATGATGGTGAATTTCTTAATAATGATGGTAAACCGTTCCATAGTTGCGATGACACAACCAGGAACGATCTTTGGTGATACTCGGTATATGAAAAAGGAATGGTTGACGGTCTCACATCACCCCTCAGTGTCCTCACAGGCTGGCTCCACAGATATCTAGAATACAGATATAAAGGTGAACATGACAAAAACACTTTATATAAGAAGGTAGTAGTGAAGAAGTTTCTTCTACCCGAAGTGGATAACTAGCCTAGAGTGGACCTATAAGCAGAGATGTGCTCGCGCTTACTTACATCATAGATGTAACGAGTACCAGAGTTTACGACCCATTGAAGCCTCAGATCGAGTTCAGCGAAAAGGTTAATATAGACCAAACAACAGTAATCAAGCAAAGGAAGCAGTAAGGAACCGATAAGAGGCTTACGTAGTGCCATGGTGGTACTTTTTCGAAAGAAATTTAATCTATAGAGCAACGAATGGCTTTTGCTGCACGCATGCGCAATTCGATCCTTCCAGTTTAACTTACTATCAAGCCATACACCGAGACTACGAACAGAAGATTCAAACTTTATAGGATCACCATTTATTGGCACACCAGTGATATATAATGAGTACAGCATATTTACATAAAAATAAGATCCAATAATAATAGCTTTTGTTCTATTCACATTTAATTTTAGATGATTATTCGTCACGCAGTTAACAATACCAACAGCTTGATCACTCATAAGAGCAGTAACAGAAGCTAACTTTGCAATTGGGAAGTGAATGTAAACCTGAAGATCATCAGCATAAATAAGCTGCTGCACATCGGCACGGAAGTCAGCAGCCACATCATTGATGTATATAGAAAACAACAGTGGACCAAGGACGGAGCCCTAAGAAACACCAGTATTTAATGTTACATAGTCAGATACATTACCATCGGCATAAATAACAGCCTGCTGTCTCTCAGAGATATAAGACGCAAACTATTGCACGACTGAATGCGAGATGTCAAGAGAAGACATTTTTTTGAACAGCGAGACATGGCATACCGTATCAAATGCCTTGCTGAAGTCAAATAACAACAGCATAGTCACGTAGCATCTGTCCATATTGTGTCTAACGTCCTCAGTTAGTTTAAGTAGTGCGGTCTGGGTATTATTTCCAGTTCGGAATTCAATCTGATAAGGATCCAGTAGCTGTTGCGTAGGCAAGAATTAGTAGAGTTAATCATAGACTAGACGTTCAAGAACTTTAGACATAAAAGATAATAAAGAAATTGGCCTCATGTCACCAAAAGCTTGTGGAGAAGAGATTTTGTTTATTGTTGTAACCAGCGAGATTTTCCAGCACAAAGAAAATAAGGACTTACGCAATGAGTCGTTATAAATGCGACACAATAAAGGCCCAATGACCGGAAATGCGCACAAACTGCACAGGTAACTGCATTAAACTTAAACATAGGTTCAAGTGGTTCATCCAGAGCAAGTATATTTACGTAATCAGAAATGGAGGGGACCACAGGATCAAATGCAACGCCACCGAAATATCGATTCAAATCATTTATTGGAAAAGGATGTCGAGAGTCACTACTGCTGGAACATATGCCAAGGTTCTTGAGTTCTTTCCAGATCTGTCTTGTATCATTAATCTTAGATAGTCTGTCGTGGTAATACAGTTATTTAGCTGATTCGATGCATGAATGAGCCTGATTTCGATCATCTCTATAACATATAAGATCAGCACGCAGTCTAGTACGTTTGAAGCGTCTGTAAAGCCAATCTCTCTCACAGATTAAGCGATGATGCTTAGAGGTAAACCACGGACGATGACTCTTGCTCTGTCGAACATGCCTAACAGTCATAGAGATAGCCTCATTAAGACGAGTGTAAAGACATTCAAGGCGAGCCAAAAGAGAAGAGTCACCGCTACACATTGCACAATTTAGTGATCGAAAATAATCGAAAAGAGCAGTTTTGTCATCGCTTTATAATCACGATAAGTAAAATCATTAAGTATAGACCTAGAGAGAGACGACTTCACAGTTGCAGCAATAAAGTCACGTCCGTCAATAAATGGTACATCAGTCTTCCAATAGTCAAGCGATAAGTCATTGGCATCGACAAGGCACAAGTCAAGCCACATATCAGAGAAATAAGTATGATGCGTAGGTCCATACGGCACAGAAAAAAAATGGATTTTTCTTAATAAGGCTCTTAAGAAACACAAAATCATCAGATTCAGAACACAGATTAGTGTTGAAATCTCCCAAAACCATCTTAGTACTATAATTGTGAATATGAGTGGTCAAATCAGGAATAAAGTCAGTGTTGACCAAAAATGGAGCGTGAGGTGGTCTATAAACAACACCAACGAAAATGGGTGAAGCCAAATCAGATGAGTTGACCTCACAGAAGAGATACTCAGGTAAACCAGGTTTATCACTCCAGCTTCCAGAGGATAAACAGAGACGCACAAAAGTGAGAGGGTAGTGTACAAATAAAGCAACACTACCTCCCCTGGTGTTACGATCCAGTCTATGAAGCACATACCCATCAAGAATAATCAAAGAATCACAAACTATCTGGCCCAGTTCGGTCTCAGTAACAGCTATTACGTGAAAATAAGGGCGAGAAGCCAAAAAGAGTCTAATGATCTCAATGTGCGCTCTAATAGAAATGGCATTGAAAAAATAAACTCTGAGACCATACTTAGTAGTAAAATGATGTTAGACGGAGAGACGGAGAGATGGAGATGAAGAGACGAAGACGGAGAAGCAGATGGAGAGACGGAAAGACGGATATGGAGAGACGGAGGCATTGAGACGGATACGGAGATACGGAAACGAAGGAACGGAAACAAAAAGACAAAGATGAAAAAACGGAGACAAAGAGACAAAGACGGAAGAACGGAGACAAAGAGATGGAGACAGAAAGACGGAGACAGAGAGATGGAGACAGAGAAACGGAGAGAGACGGTGATATAGAGATGGAGACGGAGAGACTGAGATGGAGAGATGGAGTGACGGATTGTGTGTGTGTGTGTGTGTGTGTGTGTGTGTGTGTGTGTGTCTGTGTGTGTGTGTGTGTGTGTGTATGTGTGTCTGTATACGAGTATGTGTTTGAATATGTGTATATGTGTGTATGTGTATGTATCTATGCGTATGTATGTATATGTATGTATGTGTATATGTATATGTATATGTTAATGCTGCACGTGTGTATATGTATGTATGTATGTGGCAATAATTCAAAAGATATTCACGTAAGAAAACAAAAAGTCTTAATTCTTCACTTTAATATAATAGTAGTAATAATTTTTAATATTATTTATTAACTAAAAAAATCAATATAATATGATACATAATGATATGAATTTTATTAATTTCTTTTTTTGTTTTATAAAATAATTTTTTATTTATTGCTTTAACATTTTATTATAATCAAATTCAATTAAAAATGTATAAGTAATAATAGAATTATAATTTTTTTTTTAACTTCTTATGCCAGTATCATAATTATAATAATATTAATTCAATTGATTAGTAATCCATGTACTTCACAAATAAAATTGTAAAGTATATATTTTCTATTTTATTAAATTTTATTTATTTCTTTTTAAATATATCTTAATGCAATTAAGTCTTTTTGATGTATGAAATGTATGTTAATTTTCTTTTTTAATATATTTGATTAATTTTCTATTATTATAAAAGATATATTTATTATTTTTATTGATTTATTACTTAAACATATTTTATATTATATTTTATAATATAAAGAAAATTATACTAGCAATACGTAATAAATATCTATAATATATTGTATTATGAGTTTTAATATAATATTCCATTATTAGATCACGTATTTCTAACTTATATTAAATAATTTTCTTTGTCATATATTTATAATAATATGTTACGTTGTTTCAATTTTCAAAATGAATTTTTTCATTTTTAATACCGATATAGTTATTAATTGCGTTATTTAATCGAGATAAATCTGTATTTTCATTCAAATTTTCCATATATTCTTCGTGCAGCTCTTGAAATTTTTCAAATTCGTTTATTTGGTTATTTAAATAATCTAAATCTTCTTGATATTGTAAGTTTTCTACAACAATGTCTTCATTGGAAACTAGATCCCATTCCATTTTATAATGATTTGATTATTTTTAGTATTAATTAAATTGTACTTTGAATAATTTTATTATTAATTTTTTTTATAGAAAATTTAAAGTTTGTTTTTATTTTCTTTTTTATTATTTTATAATAAATTTTTTTTATAGAAAATTTAAAGTATGATTTTATTTTCTGTTTTATTATGATATATCTGAAAAAAAACAAATGTTTTATTAGTATGTAAGAAATATAAATATTTTTAATATTAAAAAAATTAAAGTTATTATTTTTTTTTGTTATTGCTCTAGTACTTCTTTCCATACTATATTGGTTAATTCATTTTTAGTTTCTAATTTATTTTGGTTTATTCAGTTCTAGCTTCTAATTCGTTTTGGTTAATTCATTTTTAGTTTCTAATTCATTTAACCAGCTAGTAAATAAATGACTTTAGTTTATGGGTTCGTTTTTATTCAGAACAAAAAAATATTTTTTGACGCAATTTTCAATACCTATAAATTTAATAAATTTATAATCGAAAAATGGGATTTGTTAGATTTTTTCTCTTATTTCAAATGAAGTTTATTAAAAAATTGATAACGTTGAAGTAAAATAAAACATTCTTATCAATTTTTACATGATTTTGAATCTAGATATGTTTTAGTTTTACTTTCTTATAACAAAAATTGTATAATTTGTTTTAAATCATTTTTCAATGACATGATTTTATTTAATAATTCTATAATTTTTATTAGTTAATTTTTGGTTGTCAAAAAGAGAATTATTGAAAAATGTGTATATGTTTATTGTATTTAAATACATAAATGGAATAATTATAACGAATTATTATTTTTTAAAACATTTATAATTATGTTTATTAATATATAATAATATAATTTATATAATATAATTCTTAATTACAGTTATAAATATGGATTTAAATTCAAAAGAAAACTCAGATATAGTTATTTCTTCATTTTGCAAATTATACTTTGCAAAAGAAACTTATTTACTTATTCATATTAAAGGAAAACATAGAAATAATTAAATTCATGTGAAATTTGTGGTTTGATAAGAAAAAATAAAAAATATTAACGGAGACATATTGAAGGACGTAAAAAAAATTAAAAATTATAATTGCATACACTGTACAAAAAAATTTTCAAGTTGATCATTTAAACAGAAATTCATAAACTCATTTTAAAAATAATTATATTTTTTGTAAAATTTGTGGAAAAAGATATTCTAGAAAAGATAATCTAATACGACATTGTAAAAATCATAAAGTAGATGACTAGGCTAACTTTAAAACTTAAGTATTTATCTATTATTAAATATATTTAAATAATTATTGATAGTAAAATATTACCTCAGCTAAGGGATTTACAATTCAGAAAAATAGATTGGGAATATAAGTAGATTATAATTTAAATAAAATATAGTTAAAATTTTCTAAAATTATTAAGCATGAAAGAAAAGTAACGAGTGTTTTAATTCATTTTAAATAGATTTTTTGATAAAAAGTTTGAAAAGTTATAGACATCTTAACTTAATGTACGCGCGTATATAATTATATCTATATACAAAGTACTTGCTAAAAGCAAGCCGGATTCGCTGTCCTTGTCTAATTGAGATTTTGGTTATTTACTCAATTATTATTCAGTATATAAATATTTATGCACAACAAAAAATAATTTTATCGCTTTGTTTTTGAAAAAAGTAAGGAACGCTGAAGTGTAGGTATATGTTTATAATATTTTTGCCTGTCTTAATAGAGAACAGCATCTGGGTTGTTCTTAACATAGAAAAATTAAACTACTTATAACTTTTTTCTTATGCTATCTAAATTTATCTTAATTTAAAAGTTTTATCTGATTAAATAAAACATTTATACTTATATCAATGATATTAGATTTTTTTGAACTGCCAATCCTTTAATTAAGGTATTATATTTAATATTTTATTTCTTAATTAGTAAAATGTCAAAAAAAATTTTTAACAAAAAAAAAACTGACTTCAAAAAATGCACTGACAAGTAACAAATAATTTATTATCTTTAGAAATCATACAAATAATTGGTAAAATACAATTTTAGAAGTCGGTGTCTAATTCCTCAATGAATGTAAACGTTATTTTTTAACAATAAATGTAAACGTTATTTTTGAACAATGAATGTGAACGTTATTTTTGAAAAAATGGACTAAGTCGTTCTGCTTACGCACCACAGATATAGAATTAGACGCCGACTTCTAAAATTGTATTTTACCAATTATTTGTATGATTTCTAAAGATAATAAATTATTTGTTACTTTTCAGTGCATTTTTTTAAGTCAGTTTTTTTTTTGTTAAAAATTTTTTACTTGTCATTTTTTAGTGCAATGTTTTTAAAATCTTATTTTTTGTAAAAAATTTTGTTTTTATTCGATACTTTTAAAGTCGGTTTTTATTTATTAAAAATTTTTTAAATTGTTTGTTTTTGTTAAAAAATTTTTATTTTCTATCTTCTAGTGAATCCCCTTACTAAAAACGCAAATATAGGTAGACCCACTAATTACATTAAACTTTCATTATTAATTCATACGCATGCATTAGTACACCACCATCAATATGTAGCAGGAAAGAAAGAAGGCTCAACAGCACAGTGTCGTTATCTGTGCATGTATACATATTCAAGCTCAGGTAAGAGAGAGAGAGAGAGATAGATAGATAGATATTTAAATTTATTAACTGTACATTATGTTGTACAACAAAAATAATACAAATTCGCAAGTATATATATATAAAATGAGATACTAAGTAAAAATATAATTAAAATAATGATACAGTAATTAAAATAATTAAAGCCTAGCTCGGAGCAGAGGCTCATTCTCAAGGGAAAGGTAGTGCGAATATGTTGATGCCTTAAATAATGCCAACGATGAAGAATCTCTTAAAGATGATGGTAGACCGTTCCATAGTTGCGATGACACAACCAGGAACGATCTTTGGTGATCTCGGTAGATGAAAAAGGAATGGTTAACGGTCTCACATCACCCCTCAGTGTCCTCACAGGCCGGCTCCACAAATATCTAGAATAAAGATATGAAGGTGAGCATGACAAAAACATTTTGTATAAGAAGGTAGTAGCGAAGTAGTTTCTTCTACCCAAAGTGGATAACCAGCCTAGAGAGGACCTATAAACAGAGATGTGCTCGCGCCTACTTACACCATAGATGTAACGAATACCAGAGTTTACAACCCTTTGAAGCCTCAGATCGAGTTCAGCAGAAAGGTCAATATAGACCAAACAACAGTAATCAAGTAAAGGAAACAGCAAAGAACGGATAAGATGCTTACGTAGTGCAATGGTGGTACTTTTTCGAAAGAAATTTAATCTATAGAGCAATGAGTGACTCCTGTTACACACATGCGCAATTTGGTCCTTCCAGTTCAACTTACTATCAAGCCATACACCAAGACTACGAACAGAAGATTCAAACTTAATAAGATCACCGTTTATTGGAACACCAGTGATGTGTAATGAGGGCAGCATATTGACATAGAAATAAGATCCAATAATAATAGCCTTTGTTTTGCTCACATTTAATTTCAGATGATTTTTTGTCGCCCAGTTAACAATACTGACAGCTTGATCACTCATGAGAGCAGTAGCAGAAGCCAACTTAGCAATTGGGAAGTGAATGTACACCTGATGATCATCAGCATAGATAAGATGCTGCACATCGGCATGGAAGTCAGCAGCCACATCATTGATGTATATAGAAAACAACAGTGGACCAAGGACAGAGCCCTGGGGAACACCAGTATTTAATGTTACATAGTCAGATGCATTACCATCTGCATCAATAACAGCCTGCTGTCTCTCAGAGAGATAAGACGCAAACCAACGCACAACTGAATGCGAGATGTCAAGAGAAGACATTTTTCTGAGCAGAGAGACATGGCATACCGTATCAAATGCCTTGCTGAAATCAAATAGCAACAGCAACGTCACATAGCGTCTGTCCATATTGCGTCTAATGTCCTCAGTTAGTTTCAGTAGTGCGGTCTGAGTACTATGTCCAGTTCGAAATCCAGTCTGATAAGGGTCCAGTAGCTGTCGTATAGTCAGGTAATTGTAGAGTTGATCATGGACTAGACGTTCAAGAACCTTGGACATAAAAGATAATAAAGAAATTGGCCTAATGTCACCAAAAGCTTGAGGAGAGGAGATTTTGTTTATTGTAGTGACCAGTGAGATCTTCCAGCATGAAGGAAATAAGGATTTACGCAATGAGTCGTTATAAATACGACATAACAAAGGCCCAATGACCGGAAATGCCGCACGGACAAAAGATTGAGGAACAGCATCAAACCCTCTGGCCTGTGAAGTTGAATGACAAACAGCCATCCATACCTCCTCCAAAGTAACTGGATTAAACTTAAACATGGGTTTAAGTGGTTCATCTAGAGCAAGTGTATTCATGTAATCAGAAATGGAGGGGACCAGAGGATCAAACGCAACACCACCGAAATACCGATTCAAATCATTAATTGAAAAAGAATGTCGAGAGTCACTACTGCTGGAACATACGCCCAGGTTCTTGAGTTCTTTCCAGATCTGTCTTGCATCAGTAATCTTAGATAGTCTGTCGTGGAAATACATTAATTTAGCTGATTCGATGCATGAATGGGCCCGATCTCGAGCATCTCTATAACATATAAGATCAGCACGCAGCCTAGTACGTTTGAAGCGTCTGTAATGCCTATCTCTCTCAGAGATTAAGCGGTGATGCTCAGAGGTAAACCACGGACGATGACTCTTGCTCTGTCGAACACGCCTAACAGGCACAAACCGTGAGATAGCTTCATTAAGATGAGTGTAAAGACATTCAAGGCGAGCCAAAAGAGAAGAGTCACCGCTACACATTGCACAATTTAGTGATCGAAAATAATCGAAAAGAGCAGTTTTGTCATCGCTTTATAATCACGATAAGTAAAATCATTAAGTATAGACCTAGAGAGAGACGACTTCACAGTTGCAGCAATAAAGTCACGTCCGTCAATAAATGGTACATCAGTCTTCCAATAGTCAAGCGATAAGTCATTGGCATCGACAAGGCACAAGTCAAGCCACATATCAGAGAAATAAGTATGATGCGTAGGTCCATACGGCACAGAAAAAAAATGGATTTTTCTTAATAAGGCTCTTAAGAAACACAAAATCATCAGATTCAGAACACAGATTAGTGTTGAAATCTCCCAAAACCATCTTAGTACTATAATTGTGAATATGAGTGGTCAAATCAGGAATAAAGTCAGTGTTGACCAAAAATGGAGCGTGAGGTGGTCTATAAACAACACCAACGAAAATGGGTGAAGCCAAATCAGATGAGTTGACCTCACAGAAGAGATACTCAGGTAAACCAGGTTTATCACTCCAGCTTCCAGAGGATAAACAGAGACGCACAAAAGTGAGAGGGTAGTGTACAAATAAAGCAACACTACCTCCCCTGGTGTTACGATCCAGTCTATGAAGCACATACCCATCAAGAATAATCAAAGAATCACAAACTATCTGGCCCAGTTCGGTCTCAGTAACAGCTATTACGTGGAAATAAGGGCGAGAAGCCAAAAAGAGTCTAATCATCTCAATGTGCGCTCTAATAGAGTTGGCATTGAAATGACAAACTCTGAGACCATCCTTAGTAGTGAAATGATCATGAATGACCGATGAAATAGTATTGTTAGAAGGAAGAAGTGTGTTAGAGTGAGAAGGATGAGAGAATGAGCTTACCCCAGTGTCAGATGTTAAGTGGTTACATCGTCGTTGGCTGATATCAATGAGAGCTTTGCTAAAAAAGCATCCAAGTCGTCATCCGATGCAACACGAATGGCTGCATCCTCCTTCTTGCTTCTGACGAAGATCTTACCATCACGCACAAATGTAAAGAAGTTGTACCTCTTATCTTTGGCCTTCCTGAGCACTCTCAACTTCAGTTGGTGCAATGAGTGTGGCAGATATTCATTGATGTTGATCAAGGAAGGAGTAAGTGTTTCCACTGATAAAGTTCCCTGCAAAAGGTCACTCCTGATCTTTGAAGTATGAAGGCTACCCATCCTGATCTTTGCTCCGATGACAGATCGCGCCAGCGAGGCACTCTTCATAGTGACGAGCAATGGCGTCGTAAGCAGCGGAGGACCACCTTGAGATGTTGTTGCAGAAGGAGCAGTACTATCATCAGTACTACGAGCTGTAGCAGGTCGCGACAAAGGTCGAACCGAAACAATGTCACTGAGAGCAAAACCAGAATTAAGAGAAGCCAATACAGCAAAGACACCGTTCTTCAGATCGTTAAATTCATTAGGAACCAGGCCTCCAAACACCAAGTCTGATGCACGCTCAAGACGCTGCTGGCCAGCCGCCAAAACATCACACTGTTGCCGTAAAGATTTATTGAGCTTGTCCAATTCCTGTAGTTTAGCAGCCATAGGGTCAGATAATGCCCGATCAGGCACAACAGAGAGAGATTCCTCCAGCTTCGCCTTAAGCTCCCGATAATCCTGACAAACCTTGTCAAGCCTTGCCTCAGCTGCTCCACAACGTTCCTCACATGCCACAGCAATACCATCCACTCGCGTCTCCAAACTTGTAAATCTCCCATCCAGTGTCAATAGTTGAGTGCCGATATTGCTGATCTTGGTATCCATATCATCCAGCTTATCTAATTTCTCAATCTTCTTCAATATAGAAGACAAAAGTTCATTTGTTTGTAGCGCTGGTAGTGTCGGAGTTGGAGTACGCGGCAGAGACAGAGAAGCTGAGACATCACTCATAGAACCCACAGAACTAGAACGTGATCGACTGCAATCAGGATTTGCAGCTGCTATGCAAAAGTTACATACCTTTACTTGTTGGTCATTATTATCTCTAACTAAGAGCAATTTGGTACAAGAGCTGTGATAGGTCTTGCCACAGCGACCACAAAGCTGAGGCTTAGATGCAGCACTAAAGTTTTTAAAACAGAGACCACACTGATTAGACATAGTGACCTCCAAGATAGAAATAGCTTAATCAAACGAATCTTAAATTTTAATTTTAAATTTGGTGCCAGTTGTATATTTAAAAGTAGATAAGCAGCTTAATAAATGCACTCTGAGTTGCTTCTAAGTTTCAGTTGCTGTAAGTGGAAAAGCAGCTTAATAAATGCACTCTGAGTTGTTTCTAAGTTTCAGTTATTGGAAGTGGAAAGGCAGCTTAACAAATGCACTCTGAGTTGCTTCCAAGTTTCAGTTATTGTAAGTGGAAAAGCGGCTTAATTTGTACAGAGTAAGATTCGTTTGACTGTGATTAGAGAGAGCACAAGATAATAGTGGAAAAGCGCCTTAACTGGAGAAATTACCATCAGGTATCACATAGACGGGCAAAGATGCCAATATACAGGTCATCCAAGGGATGGAGCCACCAGCACTAAGCAAATAAGAATCCTCTTGTGGTAGATGATTGCACCAAAAAGATTGAGGTTATGTTGTAGACAATACTTAAAACCAGTTGCAGTACAACTGCATACAATATACTGCACTATTGTAATATACAGCAATTAAATCAAACATGCAGCAAATTCCACGTTGTTACCACTAGATTCTATCAAAAGAACAGTGAAGTTAGTGTATACGTTATCCAAGAGATGGCGCCATCAGCGTTAAAAAATATGATCCCTCTTGCAGTATGTAATTGCGCCAAAAAAGAATGAGGTTATGTTACAATTAAAAATAAAACTAATTGCAATGCAATTGTGCACAATATAATGCACTTAAAACAACATTCAACAACACAAGCAGGCCCACAGCAACTTTCTCAGGCAGCAGCAGAGTCCACAGCAGTATCAGAGATAAGAGCAGGTTGATGTTGAGAGACTGCGGATTTTATCAAAAGAACAGTGAAGTTAGTGTATATGTTATCCAAGAGATGGCGCTATCAGCATTAAAAAAAAAATATGATCCCTCTTGCAGTATGTAATTGCGCCAAAAAAGAATGAGGTTCTGTTGCAATTAAAAATAAAACCAATTGCAATGCAATTGTGCACAATATAGTGCACTCAAAACAACACTCAATAACACAAGCAGGCCCACAGCAACTTTCTCAGGCAGCACCAGAGTCCACAGCAGTGTCAGAGATAAAAGCAGGTTGATGTTGAGAGACTGCACTTTCACAGTAAGAAACCGTCCAGAGTCCAATATGCAATTGCAAAAATGCAAATGAATGAGGCCAACACTCTCGGACTCCAAGTAGGACGATTCCCTGCAAAAAATTCCACTCCGCAAAGTGAAAAAATGCTGTTTAAATAAGTTTCAAGAGGAGCGAAAAAAAAATACGTATGGCGCTACTTACGGCAAAAGAGAGAAGAGCGAGAGAGAGAGAGAGAGAGAGTAGGCGAAGTATAAGGGAGGTAAATGAGAAAACAAAACACCCGGTTCTTTTCTTAATTTGATAATTGGGTCATACAAACCGAATATTGGCCCAATAATTACAGGACACGTATGGGACCTTCCTGCAGACATTCTCTATCAGATAAGAAAAAGTTTTTTCGAATTCGTTAAGAAATGACGGAGTTATGAGGTAACAGACATAAAAAAAAAAAAAATTCAGTCGAATTGAGAACCTCCTCCTTTTTGAAGTCGGTTAAAAAAAAAATTAATGAAGAAAGATCATCTGATAAACAATTAATTAAAAAAAGTTTAATGATGTCTTCATCTGAATTTTTGAAAAAAAAAATACAAATTGGACATAAATCTATCCCTACTTAAAAAAGCCAAGTGATTAATCACTTTATTTATCATCTTATTTATTATATGATTAATCACCTGATGAATTACCTGACTTTATGACATGATCTGACAGGTGATTAATCAAGTGAAAAATTATGTGATTAATCAGATGAAAAATCAGGTAATGAAATCAAATAAAAAATTAGGTGATTAATCAAGTGAAAATTCAAGTGATTAATCAGATGAGAAATCAGGTGATTAATCAAGTGAAAAATCAAGTGATTAATTAGATGAAAAATCAGGTAATCAAATGAAATGAGAAATCAGGTGATTAATCAAGTAAAATATCGAGTGATTATTTAGGTATTATGATTCATTCTATAGGTTTTATTTGTATCTATATTATATTTTTATTAGTTAACCAATATAACATAGTTTTAATAATTGAGGATTTCAATGGTAGAAATCAAAGATGCAATCTTAAATGTTTTCAACATCTATTGAATTATAAAACAGATGCAAAAACAATACATAAGAATATATACATCATATTCATATCACCAAGTTTGCATTAATTTTAGGGAATAATTGGGTACATATACACACGAAGAAAGTCAAAATTTCAGACTTCAATATTACCATGATAATATTGAAGTCTGATAAATTTAAAAAAATTAATGAAAATTTGGTGATATGAATATAATAAATGTATCGGCATTATATATATCCTTATGTATTGTTTTTGCATCTGTTCTATAATTCAATAGATGTTGAAAGCATTTAAGATTGTATCTTTGATTTCTATCATTGAAATCCTCGATTATTAAAACTATGTTATATTGGTCAACTAATAAAAATATAATATAGATACAAATAAAACCTATAGAATGAATCATGATACCTAAATAATCACTTGATATTTTACTTGACTAATCACCTGATTTTTCATTTCATTTCATTACCTAATTTTTCATCTGATTAATTACTTGATTTTTCACTTGATTAATCACCTGATTTTTCATTTGATTTCATTACCTGATTTTTCATCTGATTAATCTCATGATATTTCATTTGATTAATCACCTGTCAGATCATGTCATAAAGTCAGGTGATTACTCATATAATAAATAAAATGATAAATCAGATGATAAATCAAGTGATTAATCACTTAGCTTTTTTCAGTAGGGACGTAATATTTACAACACATTAAAATTATTATAATGATTCATGAAAAAAAATTAATAATTAAAATAAACATATTTTTAAATTTAATTTTAGATCACTTGTAGCTTATATTGAAGAAATTATGGACGAAGAACGTTTTTTAAATAAACAAATTAAAAAAGAATTTTCTTTATTAAAATTTATTGTAAATAATAATAATGGTTTATTAATTCAATGTAACATATTTAAGAGGAGGTCACGTATCTCTGTCCTTTTCTAATAAAAAAATTGAGTTTTTCACACGAACTAACAACTTCAGCAAAAAATGAAGAGAAAGCCGCATCTCGTAATAAAAAAAGCAATATTTTCTTTGATAAGAAAGAATTAATTTTATTGCTTCGTTTTCAAGAAAACCTTGAAAAACTTAAATCATAGAGGTTAGGGTGGACAATTTGGTTTTTCAAGGTTTTCTTAAAAACGAAGCAATAAAATTAATTCTTTCTTATCAAAGAAAATATTGCTTTTTTTATTACGAGATGCGGCTTTCTCTTCATTTTTTGCTAAAGTTGTTAGTTCGTGTAAAAAACTCAATTTTTTGATTTAGAAAAGGACAGAGATACGTGACCTCCTCTTAAGAGCATGACGAAGCTGTCCGCCTTCTAATAATATTTCCAAGCTTAACTTATGAATAAACGATGCGTTTAATCGAGTTTCTTTGCTACAAAGAAAAAATTTGTACTCTAGTGCGGACAACTCAAGAAATCCACCAAAATATTATACATACAAAGTTATAATAAAAACTTTCAATATGTCGTATTTTAAGGTTAGGTTTGTCGAGTTTGATATCTAATTTCCAATCCAAGCTCATAAAAAAAATAACAAGTCCAAATGATTTTTTATTTTAACAAAAATTATTGTATAAATATAGCTTTAGTGCGGACAAGTCATTATATTTGTTTAATTTAAGAATTTAAAAAGATATTGATAAAATAAAAAAAGCAAAACTCGATTGCTGCAGCTCCGACATGCCGTTAAGACAATATATGTAAATTTAAAAATGATCTGAAGCTTCATGATGTAAAATACTAATTATATTTATATTATTGTTGAAGTATTAAGAAATATTTATCTAAAACAAATATTTATTTTTAGAAAATATTAATAGAAAATGTATCTGTGAAAAGTGCTACGCACTTTAATCGTGGAAATATACCTTATGAATTAACTTTACACCATTATTCATCAATAACATCGCTTAGAGAAATTGACATGAAAAATTTAAATCCAGAAGAAATCAATTTTAATAAAATTCCAATAAAAAAAGGATTAATAAGTATATTGTTCAATTAATAAAATTATAATATATATTATATACGTTTTATAAATATTTTTTTGGAACTAAGACTGATATTTCACCTACTCAATTCAAGGGCAATATTTCGCAGAAAATGTAGTTATTAATCTCTTTTCGGGCGGCTTTTCCTGTTACTAAAATTAAAAATTATTAAATATAGAATTATTTACATAATATATAACACTTTAAAATTACTAATAATTAATATTCTAATTCGTGATATTTAAGGAATAAAACGATACATGTTTATCTTCCATATTCCGTTTTAAAATAGTTACTTTTAAGTTTTAAATTAATTATTAGTAATTTAAAATTGATATATATATTATATGATTTACATTATATTTATCAACTGTTGAAAATTGTTACATATTTTAATGGGTTTTACGTTGATAGGTATTAATTTAATTGAAGTTTTTCGACGTCGCTCGGTTGAATTTTCTTTTATTATATTATTATGTATAAATGACTAATTTTAAGTAAATAAAAATTAATTAAATTAAGTTAATTTTAAGTAATAAATAAAATAAAAAATAATTTGATGAAACATAATATGTAAATATATGTAGACATGTGCTTAAAGTAAAAAAGCGTATAATTTATTTCATCAAGTGACTATTTCTCAATCTACTTCCATAATAAAAACAAAGATAGTACGATATATTTGATATAAATAAAGTGAGAACTGGGAACTGAGTAACGACTATAATTTCTAGACCTTAATATATGACCTGTAACGGTATTCTACCGTGTTTGAATCTTGCACGCTTAGGTATCAAAATAGAATAGACGCTTGGTCATATATCTCGTCTAAGACGAGTAAAGAAGTGCGTATCTTGACGACCGGCACGCTAGAGAGAAGCTCGCCAGCCGCGAGGCGCTTCAGAGAGTTTCCGGCTACCGTTGCGTTAGCACGAAACCTAAGCCGCGCTGTGCTTATTAGAGAATTTCGCCACGTAGTCTTATAATACGTTAGACTAACTTCGCAATTGATAGCGCGAAACATTGTCTTTATTAAAAGTCGTGAGTTTATACCGACTTGCGTATTATATTATATTTGCAAGTTGCCACTTTCAGAAATTCTTTCTGTAGAGTTTTGCTTGACCGCTTTACGCGCGTCTTAGAGGTCAGCCATTAACTGCCAACAAATACGTTGATCAGCGTGCATATGATTCCACCGATCTACGTCCAGGCAACCACGTTGGCAGAGCTCAGCGGAATTGAAGGATCGGGAAGAGACGTGTTCCACCGATCTACTCCAAAGCATTTACGTATTGGTTACGTACAGGGGAGAAGCTTCGATAACGGGCGAGCGGCGTCTACGTGCACGTAGGTAATTAGTGTAAGCTGGCCAGTGCGTTATTGTAAGTATAATTATACTGTGCGATATCCAAGTGTCTCTTCCTCGAGAAATACTTGTTCGGGCATATTGTATCATCGGTGATATAACCGATCAGCGTCATAAGCGAGTACTATTTAGTTCGCGACGCGCCCTCCCTTTGCTCACTCTCTCATTAGACGCGTACATTACATTTCATATATTATATTATTTCATTCTCGATTAATTCATACTCTATCTTCATTACATTTATATTTTTGTCTTATAATAAATTAGTTTGTTTTCTATTAAAACATGCTTCAACTAATTTATATTGCCTGACTATATTTAATATAAAATATATTTCCCGTTGCTTACTCCGACGCCTCCGCGGTCCTTGTGAGCAGTTATAAATTATTTAATTACGTAATATCATATATTTTAATATAACGTATTTTGGAACCTGCCTCACGAAGGAAAACTGCGCTACCGGCATCGCGTCTCTCGATCAGGTAAGAGAGAGAGAGAGAGAGACGCGCAGCGACGAGTTGATAGAAAAATCTTCCGTCGCACATCAATCTAACATACTAACTAGCTTTACCGGAGTCTGTTGCTAGTTTGTCATGGTTAATATAAATTTTAGCAGCTCCGTATTCTAACGAAAATACATAGACTTAGTTAAAGTTAAATTGGAATTAAAAAATCTAATTTCTTTTGTAACGTGTAGTAAATTACCGTTACAGACCATGAATTTGAATTATGAAATTAATTTTTAGGTGAAATATGCTTAAAAAAAAATTCTGTGTTTATTTCTAATAAAAATATCTTCACAAATGTATTTCATATATATGAAATACGAAATTGAAATTAAAAAACCATAAGATTAAAATACACATTTTTGGTTAATTTTAAATTTGAATATTTAAGAATAATAAAATAACTATTTGCAATTACTTAACAATCTTTTTCGCGTCTAATATAAAATTTTAATGAGATACAAATATTACAAAGTGTATGTATCACAAGTAAGGTTTGCATCTCATAAATATTATAATTTTTAGAAAATTCTTGATATTAATAAATTATTAATTTGAATAATTAAATATTTTTTCATTGATGACAAGTAACCTTTCAAATATATTTAAAATAATACTGTAAATGTCAATCAAATAACATTTTCATCAAAATAAATTTCAACGCTATAATTATTAAAATAAACATTTTTATTCAACTACAATCTATTGTAATAATTATTTTTTTAATATATATATTTAAAAAATAATAATTTTATTTGATGAACAGTTATATAACTATTATATATTTTTAATTGTGTGACTAAATTTATTAAATTAAAATTTTATTCAGTTATCATTCAGAGAATAAAGTATTTAAATTAGTTTTCATGAAAATATATTATCCAAAAAGTTACTTGTTAAAAATTTTTTATAAATAACATACATTTGACCTCAATTACATTTGCATTTGTACACGTGTTAGTATTTAAATAATTTGTCATTTATATAAATATTGTTAACAATTAAATATATTAAAATTTATTTCATTAAAGCAATAATATTTCTAATAAGAGAAACCATATTAATTTTTAAAATACATCGAATTACCTCATTTGAAAAATTATCATTACATGATACAAAAATATTTTTTTTAATTACGTTTGAACATAATTTCTATTAAATACACTTTAGAAAAATTATTAATTTGATATTAAATTTTTTTTAATATTCAATTATAAAGATAGGAAAATATATGAAATATGAATAATTTTTTCTTATCATGTTTATAATTATGAATTTATATTTATGAACTGTCTAGATAGAAGTGAAATTTCCCCTAAAAAAGTAAACATTTCAAAAGAAAATTTACTTATTATTTGCGAAACACTTATTATAAATGCGGATAAAAATAATATTCTGTAATATCACTCTAAAATTTGTATTAAATATGATCACTGAAAGTACAATTATTTTATTATGTTGAATTTGTTGTCAAAGTTTGATTATATTTCACTATGAGAAGATATAAAGATTAACTGTCATATTTAACTGATGTCTTTCCATTCTATTTCTGAATTTCCATGAAAGGAATGTATTAACTTGTACACAGTAAAAAATTTTTCGGAACTTTACATCGCTGAGCATGGTAATTATCGGGACCCTTGCCGAACGTGTTAAATACACATGAAAATCAGTAAAATTACATAATCCATCGTTTCTAACCTACATTCGATAGAATTTAATAAAAAATATACGTTGAACGTTTATTACTCATGACACTATGAAATTTGAAAAGATTATTTAATAACTTTATGTTAAACATCAATTAATGAGAATAAAATATTTCTCATTGTGTTTAAAATGTGTTTCTATTGTCGCGAAAGTTCACGTATGTCATGTATTTTTACCGGACAGTCATGTTGATATTGACTGTAACATTACACTGCTAAGCACGGGGAAAATACCGCGATCATAATAGGACCTACGCTCAGCGATATAAAGTTACATGAAAATGTAACTTAACATCACTAAAACATGTAATTATTTACAGAAAACTGGTATAGTTACCAGAAAATTTTTCAAAGTGTAGTATATACCATGATGATTATTTATTTAAATTTTCAAATTATTCTAATCATTAGTTTTCAAGATATTTAGATTTCTGATTCCAAATAGGAAAATATTAGTAAATAATATTGGAACCCAAACTCCTCAATAACTAATGAATAGATTTATTTAAAAATTTAACTGAGGGCACGTTCCGTAACTGAATTTCAGTTAAAGAATGACAACACCGCTAATGTGTGGCTGTTTCATAAGTAAAAAATATAGCAGAATTTGAAATTTAAGAGAACGCACCGGTCAAATGACTTAAAGTTTATTAAGTTAAATATAGACGAAGTAAGTATAACAAGATTTTTTTACTATGAATAAAAAGTTTAAAAAATTATTATTAAGGAGGTACCTTCGCTTTAGTATGACAAAACAGATTTGGTCGAAACTGTGCAAAATTGTTTGTTCTTATGTCTAAAATGCACATATAAAATTTCATGAAGATTCGTTATATCGTAAATGAAAAATAAGAATAATTATATAACATTGGTTCTTATGGGGAAACGTTAATATTGTAGTTGATCTCAAAATTTACAAAACTGAATAAAATGAAATATTATGAGGATAAACATAATATTACTGGCAACTTATAAAATAATTTTCAAAAACCTTCATTACTTTTATACGAAAATATAAATAAATAAATTATTCATTTATGTACGAATCTAGTTACTTTTATCGTACATAGCGGATGGTGGCAAAAACACACCATAACCTCAAATTTTCAAATTTCGTAAAAAGACCATGTAAATGATTTGGACAGTAAAGATGATGATCTTAGCTCTTTAATTAATTTTAATTTTTAGTTTTAAATAAAAATAATTTTTTTTTTTATATTGATGCTAATTCTATCAAGTATGTGAAAATCACCAAACAAAGCATATATTCTTGGAAAGGGAAGATATCTAGTAACTTTTAATCAAATAAGCATATTAAAAATTTGACCTCCTCAAGTGATAACTTATAAATAGTTATATTATTTCATTAAATAAGTTTCCAATTTAAATAATTATCTTCATGTTAAAACTAAATTTAATTAGCATTCAATACCACAAGTTATTTAAAAAATTTATCATTTTTCAAAGTTGTTAAAAAGTTATTTATAAAAAGTATTGCCATATCAAAATTTCAAAATTCTATCAATTTAATTTTTTATTCTTTACATTAGAGAATTAGTTTTGATGTGTTCATTTTCTTGTGATATGCAACATATATATATATATATATATATATATATATATATATATATATTATCTTAAGGTTAAATATTTCATCATCTTGTATGAAAATTATTTTTTTAAAGTAGAATAATACTGTGAATAAACAAATAATTATAAGAAAATATTGGAAACTGTAAATAACAATGAAAAAGCGTTAGGCTGGAGATAAATAATGATTGTTAATTATCATTTATACATTTTTTAAATGTAGATACTGCAAATATCCGTGAATAACTGTAAATAAATTGAAGAATACAATTATCAAAAATAACTCTAAATAATTTTCATTTTAGTTCTTTTTACAACAAACTTATTTTAATGAATAAATAAATAAATAAATATATATATATATATATATACATATGAAATGTCCCATATATATATATATATATATATATATATGTGGCATTCTCTGTCGACGCGACACCCCCTCTGCCCAGAACAATTTCGATCCAAATTAGGTCTACCTGGGCTCAAATGAAAGCTCTTGACTTCTACTTTCGAACGCCGTCTGGCGATTCTGAAAATTCAAAATGGCGGATCCAATATGGCGGCTGAAAGTCTTGGAATGATGGAAAAACAAGTTTTTCTTCATTCAAATAGCGAATCTGATAGGAAAATTGTTATTTCTTGCCACTAATATGAAGTTAGCGACATATTTTCTTACTACTACTGTTCAAAGCGAGAAGTTAAAATTATATTTCAAGGTCATTTTGAAGGTCAAAAGTTATTTTCTGGATTTTCGAACTAGTATTCCACAAAACTAGTAGAAAACTTGATTAAGATCATAATTAGACTTGACCTTGGATCATTTTTCAAGGTCATTTTCATGGTGAGTTTTAATTTAAATAAACCGATTCTTTCGCAGTTATACTCCTTTTATTCATGCTATCAATCGGTTCTAATTCGAAACAGTAACAGAAAAACTGTAGTTATATCCACACTTTGAAACATTTCAGAATCACTGAAAAAAGTTTGGTGAAGAAGAAACAGGTTAGCCTAGAGTATCAGCACCATATGCAAGAATTGTTTCATAACTAAATATTAAGTCCTTTACTCTCCCATTTTAGAGCAAATGTTGCACTAAAATTGTTCCGCATTTTATCTATTTCATCGTTCTTCACCTGTACAAAAGTTTAGGGCAGAAGAAGCACTAAAAAGGGTGGCAATGGTACAACACATTTGTGCTGCTACTGCTTTTTTGATTTGGTGCTCCTCCTGCACAAAAATCGTGTAGTATACGCACTGAGAAAAAAACTGACGTGACGCCGTGAATGCTATAGTTGGTGTAAGACCGTGTGACTATACGCGTATACAATGCGATCTAAAATTGCAAAATTTGAATTTTGCAATTTTGAATTGACCTTGAAGGTCAACGACAAGGTCAGATTCGAGGTCATCAGACAATTCCTCGTTGAAAATTACTTACGGTATGACCTTAGTTTTTTGAAAAAATATCGTTTCTGGGAAAATACGGGGGTCCCATACTTTTTGATAACCCTGTAATTAAACTTTACAATGGAACATTTCTGGAATCTCTCTAACATTTTTTATTCCTCTTTCGAAACTCCTTAAGTACCGATGCTTCTCTAAAAGTTTAGTGCGGCTGCTACTCTAACTGTTTGGTGTATCTGTGGTTCTATATTTCGTGCATTATCTTTCCTAAACGTTTCGTACATATAGTTCCCATCGATTTACGGCTGCTACGGATCAAAATTTAGTACTACTACTGCTCTAAAAATTTAGTACGTTTGAAGTCTTATTTTTCGTTCCTCTTCTCCTCTAAACTTTTTTCAGTGATAGAGTGAATTTGAGTTATATCGTGTTAGTCTGTTATTCCACAGCTTTTTTCATTGGACCATTCGTAGTTATTTACTTATATTCATTCTCTGAGAATCATACGAACACATTTTTCGAGAGGATTCAAATTAATTCGAAGACATTTTTCACAACACCTGTTCTAACAGTCCTACGTTATTATATTCGAGTATTATCACTTACTTAGATGGATTGAATATGTCTACTGTAGCACGGCCCGATCGCTGTATTAACCCTCTCAATGGTAAGGGTCACATAGGTAATGATCTACGCTTGTTGTCGAACAACTTAAAACGAAGATTTCCAGATTTGCCAGATAATTCAAAAATTTGTGGTAAGTGTAGAAAGTTATGTGGATCTCCCATTTCATCTATTGGTACAAGAGATAACGAAGGCAACAACGAATATGAAAACATGGATATAGAGACGACATCAGAAAATACTGGTATTGATAAATCTGTTCAAGAAGCTACACGATCAGCTAGAGAATCGAATTGGAAGACATGTTTTCAGAATTAAAAGAAAAGTTTTCTAGTTTAGCAGTTTCTGACCCTTTGAAACTAAGTATACTTACAATCGCCCCATCAACTTGGAATATTAGTCGAATTTCCCGTGAATTTAATACATCAAGACATTTCGTAAGAAAGTCGAAAAAACTCAAAGCCGATGGAGGTATTTTAGCTACAACAACGGCTAAACATGGTAAAACTTTGTCAAAGACAGTGATAGAACTCATTGTTGAATGTTATAATAACGATGTGCACAGTCGGATGATGCCGGGTCGAAAAGATACTGTCTCTGTTATTATTGATGGAAAGCGGACTCAGGTGCAGAAACGTCTTCTATATTTCGATTTACGAGAACTTTACGAATTATTCAAGATAGCAGAACCAACAGTGCAAGTAGGATTCAGTACTTTCGCGAAATTACGACCAAAACATTGTGTTCTTGCTGGTGCTAGAGGAACGCATAGCGTCTGCGTTTGCACCATTCATCAAAATTGTAAATTGATGTTGGATGCAATCGATATTCAGAAGCTCACGAATAATCAAGAAGAACCCATTTGTAGTTATAAAGATTGTTTACAGCAAATTATGTGTAAGAATCCTACACCTGACTGTCACTTGGATGAATATTCGAAGTGCCCTGGTTCTGAAAATCTTAGGTCTCGTTTACTTGAAATATTGGATGAAGCTAATATCTCACAAATTGAGTACTGTGCGTGGTCAGGAACGGATAGATCAACTTTGCAAAATTTAACTCTACCAGTTGAAGAATTTGTTGATGAATTATATGCCAAATTGGCGATACTCAAACCCCACTCATATATTGCCAAACAACAAGGTTATTTCATTGCTCAAACAAAAAGTAATCAAGGCAATGGAGAAGTTCTTGTAATGTTCGACTATTCTGAGAATTACTCTTTTGCAGTTCAAGATGCATCTCAAGCCTTCCATTTTAATAATGACCAGTGCACTGTTTTTCCAGCTATTTACTATTATAAAGAAGATTCAGAGCTGAAGCATGAAAGTTGTGTATTCTTGTCGAATAGTTTGAAGCATGACACTTCTTCTGTCTATACTATTCAGAATTTATTGATTCCAGAAATCAAGACAAATTAAAAATACTTAAAAAGATTATTTACGTAACAGATGGAGCAAAACAGCATTTCAAGAACCGCTTTCAGATAGCAAATCTTATTCATCATGAGAAGGATTTTGGTATTGAGGCAGAGTGGCATTTTTGCGCCACTGCTTATGGTAAAAGCTGTTATGATGGTCTTGGTGCAATATTTAAAAGAGAAGCTTATAGAGCTAGCTTGAAGGCGAAACCGAAAGATGCTATTCTGACGCACACATCTCTTGTGAAGTGGGCTAAAAATCATTTTGAAAATATAAGGATTTTTTATTTTACGCAGACTGAACATGATAAATTCAAAAGGAAACTTAATCGTAGGTTTCAAGATGCATTACCTGTCCCACAGATTCTTAAACATCATTCTTTTCAATTATCAAGTGACGGAAAAGTTATCATGAAAAGGTACTCGAATACTGCTAAGTCTGTATCTGTTCTACTTTAATTTTCAATGGGAAAATATACTGAATTTTTTCTATAATATTCAAGTTTTTCTATTTTTTATCCTCCTTTTTTTAAATTTTTTTTTATGTTCTGAGAGAAGTAGTACCTCCACGTGGTTCAGAATGGGTTATGCTAAAACTACTTGATAGTTCTATTGTGGAACTTTATCTTCTCTAAGGATTTTATACATGAAATTTTTAGATCGTTGGTCCCACGATATGCACAAAGGAACAAATGTCTCATAGGAAATTACGTTCAACAAAACATTAATTATGCAGAGTCAGAAATCATGACCTTGAAAAATGATCCAAGCTCAAGTCTAATTATGATCTTAATCAAGTTTTCTACTAGTTTTGTGGAATACTAGTTCGAAAATCCAGAAAATAACTTTTGACCTTCAAAATGACCTTGAAATATAATTTTAACTTCTCGCTTTGAACGGTAGTAGTAAGAAAATATGTCGCTAACTTCATATTAGTGGCAAGAAATAACAATTTTCCTATCAGATTCGCTATTTAAGTGAAGAAAAACTTGTTTTTCCATCATTCCAAGACTTTCAGCCGCCATATTGGATCCGCCATTTTGAATTTTCAGAATCGCCAGACGGCGTTCGAAAGTAGAAGTCAAGAGCTTTCATTTGAGCCCAGGTAGACCTAATTTGGATCGAAATTGTTCTGGGCAGAGGGGGTGTCGCGTTGACAGAGAATGCCCCATATATATATATATATATATATATATATATATATATATATATGGGACATTTCACACCAACTGGAAGAGCAGAAAAATGAAAATCTCTGAAACTCTAAGAATATATTCTTTTTGTTATCCAAAAGATGTAAATAAATTTTCAAGGGTTTAGATTAGAAGGATCAAGAGCTATAGATCCTTGAAATTTGGAAATTTTTCAACATTTTTAGTAAAGTCCCAACTTAATCATTTTTTTTTCCTGAAAATCTTGATATTTTAGAGAGAGATTCCTAAGAATACTTCTTGTTGTAAATGAAGAGCAGACTTATTTTTTTCTATTTTACATGAACTTTAAAATAAATTTTTTATCATGTAAGTCAGAGCCAACAATAAGGAGTTATGACAGTTTAAAATATATATTTTAATGTATAATTTATTTTCAATAGAAAAATTAATCATAGATGAAAATATACATTTACATTCAATATATAAAATAAATACATTAAAATATATATTTCAAACTGTCATAACTCCTTATGAGTGGCTCTTTCTTACACAATCGAAAATTTATTCTGAAGTTAATGAAATATAGAAGAAAATAAGCCCTCGAAAAGCAATTTCTGAAGTGGCAAACAATGAGTAATTCCAATTACCATGTAATACATGTAAGAACCAAAAGAAAACTTCGAAATTTAGGTCTGTAAAAAATTATGCTAACTCTTCTCTTCATTTAAAACAAGAAGTATTCCTATAAATTTCTCTGTAAAACATCAGGATTTACAGGAAAAAAATAACAAAGTTGGTACTTTTCCAAAAATTTTGAAAAATTTCCAAATTTCAAGGATCTATGGCTCTTGATTCTTCCAATCTAGATCCTTGAAAATTTTTTTACACATTTTGGGTAACAAACAGAATATATTCTCAGAGTTTCAGCGATTTTAATTTTTTTGCTCTTCCAGTTTGTGTGAAATGTCCCATATATATATATATATATATATATATATAAATGTATAATTGCTGAAAATAACCATTTTATATCGTTATATTATTTTTACAAATTTTATTACTATTCATTTATCATATAACAATTAATTCATAGCATTTTTCATAATTTCTTTTATTTTTCAGCTGTTAAAGTAAAAAGGCAGTAAATTAAATTAGTTAATTCAACAGCAATTATTTTGTGAATATCTTTAGAAAAAGTTTATTGAAAATGAATTAAAATTCATAAAAGAATTTTAATTTTCAATAATGGTTTTGACTGAAAAAGATAAATTGATTGTTAAAGGACAGGGATTGTATAGTGGAATTGCTTTCATGTTAACTGATATTCATATATTAGAATTTAATAATATTTCAAACTGGTACACCTCATTTAACATGCAATTAACTTCACCAATTCAAAGACCACAACATATTAAATCAGTACCGATTGATGGAGAATTTATACAGTTATTATTTTCCGGAAATTTAGAAAAGTGTCACCGGATTTGAGTGTATCATAATAATAAGGTAATTCATATATATGACAGTTTAAATTTTAAATATCTACCAGATGAGCATAAGATTTATATAAACAGATTATTTCCAAACAAATCGGAATTGAGCATATTATTCGAAACAGTACAATCACAAACAGATAATTATGATTGTGGCGTTTTTGCAATTGTTTTTGCTATTACAATACTTGATAATTTAGGTCCATGTTGTTTGAAATATGATGTTTCTTCAATGAGATTACGTTTATCAAGAATTTTTAGAACGCAACAAATAAGAATGTTTCCAGTTTCGCAAAATTATAATAATGCAAATATTAATTACGATGATCCACCGGACATGATAAGGAGGAGTTTTTGTCATGAGCAACGTCTAAATTAAATACCATTAAATTTAGATTTCACCGAGCTTGAACTATTAGAAAGAAACTCACAAATGCATTTATTGGCAGAACAAAAAAAGATCATGGAAATGTATCGTAAACAAAAGAATTCGAATCATGAAACAATTTTGACATTTCGTATACAAATTTTTAAAAACCAAATACTGATATAATCGGAATCGATGAAATCCACGAAAACCAATACTTAATAGAATGTACTTAGTAAGTCCGAAAGATAGAGAACGTTATTTCATTAGGTTATTACTATTACATGTTAAAGAAGCCACATCTTTTGAAGCTTTGCGTACTGTTGATGATGTGATGTACGATTTGATTTATGAGGCAGCTAAGGCAAAACAATTAATTAATGAAGATGAAGAATGGGATAGATGTTTGGAAGAAGCATCTTCAACAGAATTCCTTTATATACTTTATGAATTATTTGCTTTCCTTTACGTTTTTCATATTCCTGTAAATTCACGAGATTTATATGAGAAATATAAAGATAAGTTATACCATCCTAAATACGAAAAAAATATAGGTAAAAATCTTGCATTGAATGTTATTGAAAATAATTTCTAAGTCAATGGATTTTCTTTAAATGATTTTAATTTACCTAACATAAGCACATTTATAGAAGAAGATAATAATCAAACAATTTTAAATCATAATAATAATCTTCTTAATGAATTAGAAATAAAAATAAATTCTCTAAATGATAAACAAAGGCAAATATTCAACTCTACTATATAAAGTTTAAACAACCAAAGTAAAGAAAAATATATTTTTATAGATGGACCAGGTGGAAGTGGAAGAAGTTATTTACTTAACGTTTTAATAGTTTATTTTAAATATCATACTATACATTATTTATGTGTAGCTTGGACAGCTGTAGCAGCAAATTCATTAGTCGATGTAAAAATCGTGCATACAACATTTAAACTGCTGTTAAGAGGCTGCTGGAATGAATTAATTAATTAATAATAAAATTAATTTTGATGCTTCGTTTTCAAAAAAAGTTTGACATACTTACAAAATCATGAGTGAGGCTAGAGAATTAATTTGTCCTCAGTAGAAAAAATATTGTTTTTTACTGTACGAGTTGCGGACAACTATTGATTTCTAGTGATAACTAATAATTTTTCCAAAAACCTACATTTTTCGATTAGAAAAGGATAGAGAGATACAACGTCCTCTTAAATATAACAGATTGTACAACTTGTAATGTTAAGCCTAATTCTGCAGAAAGCAAACAAAGGGAACACAAATAATTATTTGGGATAAAATATCCATGACTTCAAAATTTGCTTTTGATGCAGTTGATCGTCTTTTTTAAGATTTATGCGATGTGAACCAACCTTTTGGTGGTGAAACTGTAATTGCATCAGGAGATTTCAGGCAAACATTACCAATTGTACGACATGGACGCCATATAAACATTATTGAAAATTAAGTTTAATTTAGTTTATTATGGCAGAATTTAGAGCTCAAATTGAGCCAAAGTAAATATAAAAGTCCAAAAAATATTGGGCTCAAAAAAATATAGAGCCAAGAATACATAAAAATAAAAAAAATAAGATTTAAAGAAATATTGGGCCAAAAAAATATAGAGCTCAAGTAAAATAAGAATAAAAAAAAATATTGGGATAGAAAAAATAAAGGAATCAGACAAATATTGGGCCTAAAAAATATAGAGACTAAGGAAATATAATAATAAAAAAAAAATATTGCGCCCAAAAAAATATAAGATTAAAAAAATGAAAACCCAAAAAAAAAGTTAAAAAACAATAAGGCCCAGAAAAATAAATGGCCCAAAAAAATTAGAGGCCCAACAAAATGAGGCCTAAAGAAAATAGGACTCAAAAAAAGTAGGTCCAAATAAATATATGGCCTAGAGAAATATAGGACCAAAAAAGATATGGAAGCCAGTAAATAAGAGGCCGGAAATAATGAAGCCCAAAAAAAATAAGACTCCAAAAAATTCAGAGCCTTACAAATATAAGGCCCAGAAAAAAATTGAGCTAAATAAAATATAGGACCTAAAAAAATTATGGAACCCATGAAAATATAAATTTAAAAAAAATATAGAGCCAGAGAATATATAAGAATCAAGAAAATATTTGGCCCAAAAAATTAGAACCCAAGACAATATAAGGCCCAAAAAAAATAGCACTTAAATAAAAGAAGGGCATAAAAAGGATAAGGTCCAGGAAAATATAGAACTAAATAAAATATAGGATCCTAAAAAATCATAGAATCCAGAAAAATATAAATTTTAAAAAAATATTGGGCCCAAAAATATAGAGCACAGGAATATATAAGAATTAAATAAATATTAGGCCCAAAAAAATATAGACCCCAAGAATGCATAAGAATCGAAAAAATATTGGGTCCAGAAAAATATTGGGCCCAAAAAAATATAGAATCCAAGAAAATATAAATAAAAAAAAAATATTGGGCCCAAAAAAATATAGGGCGCAAGAAAATATAATGCCCAAAAAAATACAGCTAAACAAAATATAGTACCCAAAAAAATTATAAAACCTAAGAAAATATTAATTAAATTATAGAACCCAAGAAAATATAAATTAAAAAAAAATATTGGGCCCAAAAAATATAGGGCGCAAGAAAATATAAGGCCCAAAAAATAGAGCTAAACAAAATATAATACCCAAAAAAATTATAAAACCCAAGAAAATATTAATTAAAATATAGGACCCAAAAAAATTATAGAACCCAAGAAAATATAAATTTAAAAAAAATATTGGGCCCAAAAAAATATAGGGCGCAAGAAAACATAAGGCCCAAAAAAATATAAAGCCCAAGAAAATACAGAGACAAAAAAATTCCTGGGCCCAAAAAAATATAGGGTGCAAGAAAATATAAGGCCCAAAAAAATATTGGGTTAAAAAAAATATAAGACTCAAAAAAATATGACCCAAAAAGATGATTATGACTAATGAGGACTAATTATATAGGGCTCAATAAAAAATTGCTACTCTTATTACCAAAAGATTAGACATATTTAACGAATTCGGAGAACCGGAAAACCGGAGAACCGGAGAACTGAAGAACCGGAGAACCGGAGAAGCGGAAAAAAAAGTGGTTTTTTTTTAATATAATACAGGAAGGATATGATTATTATCTTTTTGAAAAAATTATATTACTGCCATTCACAATCACTTTTAAATATTTATTAATGAATATCTCTAAAAAGAGACATATAAAAATTTTAAAGATCTTAAGAAATATGCCAAGGAATGGAGGGTTAATTTAGTATGGCATAGAAATGGCAGATTTCTGGCAAGATGGAGGAGGGGGGAGAGATCATTCGCATTTGCTTCAAAAAATGAAATAGATGAAATATGTAGTTCTCAAAACATAATTTTGGATAAAAATATTATTACTAACGACAATCCCAAAGTAATTAGTGGATGCTTAAGAAATGACGACATTGTTATGACTAGCAAAGAATGTAATGTTGAAAAGGAAAAAGTAAATAATATTAATGAAGTTGATGTCTCTCCCCAATGACTACACCGGATCTCCCCGAGGAATCGCACGGGAAAAAGGGTGAACTGCGAGCGGGCTTTCTGAATGTGACCTCATTAAGAGCTTACATTAGACACGTGCGCGAGCTCCTGTGTGATGGTCCCTCTTATGATCTGTTTGGAGTGGTTGAGACCTGGCTGGGACCGACTGTCTCGGATGAGTCATTCAGATTAAGGATTATAAGTTATTCAGGCAGGACAGAAACCTTCATGGAGGAGGGGTTGCCCTCCACGTTAAAAATAATTTAAAATGTGAAGTACTGGCTTGTTCTAATACCACAACCAGTACTAGAAGTGGCAAACCCGAAGTGCCAGAATATATCTTTTGTTTGATTAAGGATAGCAACTCTGAACCTGTGCTGGTTTTTGTCATCTATCGTCCTCCTGCCATTTCATTTACAAAAAATTCTGATTTATTAACTTCTTTGAGAGATTTATCTCATGATTTTTCACATAAAATTATAATGGGGGATCTGAATACTGATCTCCTGCGAAAACGCAGTGATGCGAGGTTTCTTAATAAGCTGACAGCGGAGCTTTCGCTTCAGTTGGTCTAGCATGGTGCAACGCATATAACTCCATCTTCTCACACATGGATTGACCTGATTCTTGTGGATGACAATGACAATGTACTTGACGCACGTAACTTACCTGCGAACTTCCATAGTCGGCCCAACTTAATTGATGTTTCTATTGCTTATAATACATAAAGCATTATGAGGCATTTGTCAAAATTAATTATTAGAGAAACTAGCCGGCTATGATTGGACACCATTAACAGCTGGTACTGTCAACCCAGAGTCTGCGCTTGGCTGCATCTGTGACAATTTTACTTCTGTCATAGAGAACTTAGCACCAGTGAAAATACTTAAACATACGAAGAATAGCCCACATGGTTAAATAAAGAATTATCGCAGGTGCGGCGCAAGCGAGATGCTACTTACAGAAGATATAAGCGGACAAATGAAACGCAATACCTGACTGAGTGTCTGCATTTACGTAAAACAGTAGACGAACAGACTGAACTTGCAAAGACTACATATTATCACAATAGACTGTTCGAAGCATTTGCAAATGGTAATGTCTGAAAGGAGCTGAGAGACCTGGGACTCTTAACCGGACCTCAAGGGGACTTGAATGAATTCACTCTTGATGAGCTAAATGCGCACTTTGCTGGGGTGTCGGTCTCGCCGCATGATGATGATGAGCTTCGCGAGAGGATTCTTACTGAATGTAGTGAAGATGGTTTTGCTTTTAAACCAATTAATATCAATGATGTTGTTCTCGCGATTTTCCATTTCTTATTGCAGGCTCAGCGCAAAGATGGCATTCCTCAAAGCCTAATACTTAAAGCTTTACCATTAATTGGTGAACATCTTGTGACTCTGTTTAATTCTTCTTTTGCGCGTGGGGTATTCCCTGGCCCATGCAAGCAGACACGTATTGTGTCATTAAAAAAGTGTTCTGCACCTAAGTCGCCTAAAGATTTTAGGCCAATTGCGATTTTGTGTTTTCTTTCGAAGGTACTTGAGAAGATTGCCCACAACCAATTGCAGAAATATATTACTACAAACAAGATACTTGATCCCATGCAGACTGCCTTCAGAAAGCACAACTCTACGTAGACAGCTATTCTTAAATTAACTGATGATATAAGATCGGGTCTAGACAAAAAACTCGTAACCTTACTTTTGCTTTTTGACTTTAGTAAGGCATTTGACACGATCTCTCCTACCAAGTTACTTGCTAGGCTTAGATTGATGGGGCTTTCCAGGTTCGCTCTCTTGTGGATTAACTTTTATATATCAGGAAGGAAACGAGTGGTTTCCGCGCATTTAAATGAGGAATTGAGTTGGCTAACAACCAACCTCGGAGTTCCACAGGGGCCGGTATTGGGGCCTCTGTTGTTTAGTCTTTATATTCATGACGTACGTAACACTCTCGACTCTGGTTGCGTCGAGCACCCACTCTACGCAGACGACCTGCAAATTCACACGCAGGTGCTTCGCGAGAATGTGAAAGAGGGTATTCTAATTTTACGGAGGGTGGCCAACGCGGTGTTGGAGTGGGCTGCTGGTGTCTCTCTCACTTTGAATTCTTATAAAACTAAGGTGATCATCTTTGGCAATAGTCGTTTTGTAAACTCTTTTTATGCTGGAAGGTCGCGGACGATCGATCTTGAGGGAGGCATCAGTATACCTTTCTCTGACTCCGTGATAAGTCTTGGTGTTGTGCTTGACCCTAAACTTTTTTGGGAACTGCATATTGATATGATTACAAAAAAGTTTAATAGAGTTTAATATGCCCTGCGGTTTTTTCGTCAGTACACCACGGAGACTCTGCGTAAACAGCTCGCAACCGCCCCGTTGTTCCCACATCTTGATTATTGTTCAGTGGTTTTGCTCGATGCTTCTCAGGGGTTGAGAAGACGAATACAGAGATTACGAAATTCATGTGTGAGATATTTAATGGGTTTGAGAATGGGTGATCATGTCTCTCCTTATAGAACCGCGTTGGGTTGGCTCCGCACTGATTCGAGGAGAGTATTTTTTGGTTGTACTTATGTACAAAATCGTGCACATGAATACTCCGGAGCATCTAGTGAGTCTCTTCACTAAATGTATACCCAGGGTGGCTACTAGGGGAGAGGCAAAAGATCTAGCAGTGCCCTTTATGCGCACTGAGACTGGAAGGAATTCCTTCCAAGGTCAAGGTGTGCATTTTTGGGATTCCCTACCTGCTAAAATTAAATATATTCCATCTTTCAGCAGGATTAAGACTGCAGTGAGAGGCACTTGCTTGACCTTGAATAATATATACTCTCCTTATGTTAATTTATTATGTGTAGTCCCGTATATAGCTTTAAGGTGTGCCTGTATTTATAGTATGGTTGATGAGCACATGGTAGAGAGTCAATGTGTTACTTTTTACTTTTTGATTTGACTCGTTTGACTTTTATTTTATTATATTTTATTTTAATTTTTATTGTTTTGACTGATAGATATTAATTCGACAGATTTGTTTATTTTTATTTTTATTTATGTTTATGTGCGTATTTTATTATTGTTATGATCTGTGATATCACTCTGAAAAATGACTTACTTATGTAGTATTATTAGTTTTAGGAAATCGACTGTGATGTCATGAGTGCAATATTTATAAGTAACGTTACAGTATTATCTTATATTTTTGTATTTTATTAGGTATTATATATTATTTTTTGTATTACACACTTTTTGTAAAATTTTACAAAATAAATATATATCTATCTATCTATAATAATAGTACAAAATATTATTCTAATATAACTGATGGTCATTACGAATTAGAAATTGTAATAAATTCTACAGACGATGATATATTGAAAATAGAAAAAGACTAAAAATTGGAAGTTATTGGAGATTTGCAAGAATTTGGTATTATAAATTTATATTTATATATAGTAAATTTATAAATATATATATATATATATATATATATATATATATATATATATTTATATATGCGTATATTATATTTGTTATTTTATAAACAGATAATTCATTCATTTTTAAACTTGGAGGAATTGAAAATATAAAAGTTTTAAATGAAACAAAAATGGATATTGTCAATTTAATTAATGGAAACGAAATGTTTCTAAATGAGGTTATTTTATTAATTTGTAATATATTTTTTTTTAAATAAATTAAAAACAAGATAAAAATTTACTTATTTCTTTTTAGCCTTCACCAGATTAATAATATAATATTATTATATTTTGTAATTTAAGATAAGTATATTTTTTAATATTATATTATAAAATAATAAGTTTATGTCTAGTTTATTTTTTAATATTATATTAGAAAATAATATATAATTATAATTTAAAATACTTATAATTTTATATTTCTTTATGAATTAATTAATTATGATTTATTTCATTTTAGATTAATTCAAATATATATCTGAAACAATAAAATAGGTAAGAAAATCATAATAATTATAGTTATAATTTTAAGGTGAATATATTAAAAATATATTATAAATTTATACATAATTGTTCTTTAAAGAATTGAATTTAATTAAATTATTTATTCAAATATAAAAAAAGTAATATCACACTCTTTATATAAAAAAATTTATAATTTGTTATATAATTTATGTTATAAATGATTAAATATAAACAAACGAAAAAGAATAAAAATATATTCCTTCAAATATTGGAAATATTAAAAATAAATAAAATAAAAATTATATAACTTTATATACTTGTATAAAGAGTTTAAAAGATAAAATTTTACATTAACAATATAATTTTTATTTTTACTTTTTTATAAATAAATGAATTAATAATTATTATAATTTTGTTCCTTTTAATTAATGTAAATATACAATAACATTATTATTTAACATTTAAAGAAATGTAAAAAAATTTTTTAAATTTTAATTATTTTAAAAGTGGTTATGTAGGGCTATTGGCGAAGAGTACCATTTTTAATATTTAAATTTTCATTGAAAACAAGAAAAAAACGCAACGCGCCATTAACAATACCTCATTATACTGATAAAAAAAAATAAAAACTTCTACTCAAGACTTTCACAAGATCAACTCAAGACAAAAACAAGAAAACAAATTTAAGCTAACCTGGAAGAAGAATCTCTTAGGCATAGGAAATTTTTTGATGAGTTTTTCTGACCAAGATAATGAATAATTAGCACAAAGTGAAATCTGCTTTACTTTAAGGCAAGTACGGCTTGGATACAAAAAAAAGTAAGCTTAAATGTTGCAAGTAGAAGTTTCTTATTTTTTTTTTGTCTCAGTATGGGTAGTGTGGAAAGTTTTCTAAGGAACGTAGGTATTAGTTGATGGTTGAAAAATAATTATATCAACAATCTATAATATTGGTAACCATGTATTAAATATATACTCTATTACATAGCCTTAAGTAAGTATTTCATAAATATAAAATTAGAAAATTTTTTTAATTTTTTCCTAATGGTTTATAATGATTTTATGAAAAGTGTATAAGGGATATGAGGGGTTATGAGGGTTGACTTGAGTAGTGAGGAGTGACTGGGGTAGTGAGGGATATCTTTCTTTTTTTCAAAGAGACATTTCAAGAGACATTTTTACGTTATTTTGAGGGGTGACTTATGATTTTTTGAGGAGGACAGAAATATAATTTGGGGTGGTAGTGGAGGGGTAGTAGTGGGAAGGGTGGTAGTAGTGGTATAGGGAATGAGTAACAAATGCATTGGTAAAATAAGGTGTAATTAGCTAAATTATCTAAGGGGTGTATGAGTGATGTACGAGGGATAGCAAAAGGGGTGACTTGGGTAGTGAGGGGTGTCTTTTTTTTACAAAAAAGATCATTTCTGGACAGTTTTTTACATTATTTTGAGGGGTGAATTGTTATGTCTTAAGCATACAAAATAGGGGAGGAATAATGAGGGGTAGGAGAGAAGGTATATTTTTTTTATATAACTATATAATATAGGGAGATATATATTTAACATGGTATTAATCCGTGGTTTGTTCTTAAACTGACTATGTAATATTTTAAGATTATGAGTAATCGCGGTAAATGCGAGTCATTAAACAAACTGGAAAATAAAATAAAAGAGGAGTTTTGTGAGGATCATGTAGAAAAACTATTAAAAAAGGTGATATTTGACATAGTGATAGTGAAAAATTTTGTGTATAGAAAAAAGTTGAAGCAAAGTATCATGTTTATAAAATATTAAAAATTTAAGTATTTGAAGGGAAAGGTTATAGCATCTGGGAAAAAAGGATGCTATTACTACTAAAATTGCAAAAGTGTGTTGATTCTGCACAGAGAGAAAAAATTGCAGCAGATGACGATGCCTCATGGGAATAAAAAATCTAAAAGCCATGAACTACATGTATAGTGGTGTTTCAAATGAACAAATGGAGTTCATCGGAGAAGAAAAATAGCATATGGAATTTTCAAGAAACTTGATGGGAAGAGGAATCAACTGCTTAACGAAACAATCTAGAGAGCATAAAGTTAAAAGACTGTGAAGAGACAAACTTGTTTTTTTGTGATTTTGAACAGACTATTAAGAGCAGGTCACATATCTCTGTCCTTTTCTAATCAAAGAAATGATTTTTTACAAAAACTAATAACTTTAGCAAAAAATAAAGAGAAAGCCGCGTCATGTATCAAAAAAAGTAATATTTTCTTTGATAAAAAAAAATTAATTTTATTGCTTCGTCCTCAAGAAAACCTTGAAAAACCAAATTGTCCACCCTTATCTCTATGATTTAAGTTTTTCAAGGTTTTCTTGAAAACGAAGCAATAAAATTAATTCTTTCTTATCAAAGAAAATATTGCTTTTTTTGATACAAGATGCGACTTTCTCTTCATTTTTTGCTAAAGTTATGAGTTTCTGTTTTAAACTCAATTGTTTGATGAGCAAAGGACAGAGATAAGTGACCTCCTCTTAATGAATTGAAAAATGCTGAAGCCACTGTAACAGAAAAAAAAAATTTCTTAAAACATTTTAAAAACAAGCTTTTATAATGGAGAAAATACATTAAAAAGTATCAAATAAATTAATTTACTTCCTTGAAATTACTTTTATTCAGTTCATTGCAATAATAAAGATAAATTTTTGTTGTAAAATTTTCTCTTAATTATTGCAATGAACTGTATAAAAGTGATTTCAAGGAAGTAAATTAATTTATTTAATACTTTTTAGTTAAAATTGAATTTTCTATGAGTAATTTTTTTTGAAAAGCTTGTATTCAATTGTATCTTCTATACATTTCCCTATCCCCTATATATTCCATATCCCCTATATATTCCATATCCCCTATATATTCCATTATCCCCTATATATTTCCCAACCCATATACATTCCCCTATCCTCTATATTTCCCCCTATACATTCCTCTATCCCTATGCATTTTCTAAAACTATTAATTCAACAAAATTCTATCAACTTGCCTCAGCCCAAAGATGCCTCCCCACTTGAACTTCCTCGGAGATAACTTTGCACACTTGTCATCGCCGACCTGGCAACAGATTATTGCATTGTCATCGGAGACCAAGGTCTGTGTAAAATTTCAGAAATTTCTATCGACAAAAAGTGCCTCAAATCGGACGTGAAAGCAAGCTTAAAAAAAGCGTGTAAAAACTAAACTATTTGCTACGCACACTACCTGATTCGCAGAATTATATAGGTAATTTAATAGAAGCAGTAAAAGAGTCTGATCAGCATTGCAAATTTGTTAAAAATAAAATAAAAATGTGGGAATTAAGAGAAAAAAAGGCAATGATAAATACGTTACAAAATCAAGTTCGTTCCAAGCTGAGAAAAAACAAGAACAAAAACCAAATTGTAATAGCACGTGGTCAAGAGGAACAAGAAATTACATAAGAAGAGGTATCGGTCGAGATTCACATTATCAAGGAGGCGGAAATCACACAGGACCGCATGCACAATACAGCAACACCCAATGTCGACAAAGATAGATACAGTAGAAACTTATTTCGTAATAGAGGATGAAAAAAATATATGAAAATTCCGAATGTGTATTATATAAAAGAGATGGATTGTAATATGATTAGCTATGGCAAGATTACAGAGAAAAATAAAATTGTATCATTAAAAGATTCGTGTAAGGTATACAATAATAAAGATCAGTTGGTAGCTATTGTCTTGAAAGAAAATAACTTGTATAATATCATTAGCTTTGTCAAAGAATATAGACGTATATAGAAGAGCAGACGCGTACAAAATTTTGAGCTAAGTCATCACCCCAGCTTTTACATTGTTAGTATATCTATATATTAGTACTATATGGATATACAGGCTGTGTATAAGCTGGGGTGATAGATTCCTAAAATTGCCTCACACTTCCTATTCACTCTGTGCTTTTATGCATGTCTATATTTGTTGGCTTTGTAAACATGGTAGAAACAAATATAACGCAGAAAAGTAAAAACATGACGAAGAAAGAAAAATATCACAGAATGTTGGGCCATATAAACTTTAAATATCTAGAAACTATGTGTAAAAATAAACTTGTCAAAGAACTACCAACTGAATTAGAATCGGAATATTTTAAATGTAGCATATGCATAGAAAATAAAATGCACAATTTGAGTTTTGACAACAACAGAACCAAAGCGAAGGAACTGTTAGACACCGTTCATACGGATGTAAACGGTCCTCAGCCAACTATTGGATTAAATGGTGAGAGATATTTCGTGTCATTTATCGATAAATACAGTAAGGTGGCAAAAGTATATACGATCAAGTCAAAAGCAGAGGTTTATGATTGTTTCGTAGACTACGTAAATAGTATTGAAGTATTGACTGGAAAGAAATTAAAAATTTTGAGATGCGATGGAGGAAAGGAGTACTTGAATAAAAAAATGTTTAATATAGCCAAAGAAAAAGGTTTTAAAATAGAACCGTGTCCACCTTGTGTACACCAAAGCAGACACAGCAGAGCGGTTTAACAGGTCCATAATGTATAAAGCAAGATATCTGTTGTCAGACGCTAAAATACATGAAAGATTTTGGTCAGAAGTCATTTGGACTGCGTCGTATCTTAGGAATAGAACCTTGACGAATATTATTGAAAAAAAGACTCCTTTTGAGATTCTGACAGGAAAAAAACCAAGTATTAAAAATCTAAAATTGTATGGAAGCCGAGTTTATGTAAAAGTACCCGAGAAAAAAAGAAAGTTTAAATGGGATAGGAAAGCTGATTTGAAAGTACTGATAGGCTATAAAAATGTAGGTTACCGAGCATTGATTATTAATTAAATTGTTATAGCTAGAAATGTGGATATAGTTAAGGAAGATGTTAAGCTGATAGGGTTTAGTGATAAAACTGACAAAAATGAGAATTTGGAACACAAAACTGCAGTAAGTGAGAACAAAATGGAATTGAACGAGAAAAACAACTATGAAAAATGACAAATTAATAAAGAAAATGATACTGAATGCGAGTATGAAGATTATGATTCTAAGCTTAAGGAAATTAAAACAAGAACATCGAGCAGAATTAGAAAGAAGCCTAAAGGATTTGGTGAAAATGCTGCTTACTACTGTATATATATTAATTTCGTGAATGCAAATAATCCCGAGACCTACAAAGAAGCAATCGAAAGCGTAGAATGTGGTGAATGGTCAAAAACTATGGATAGAGAGATTGATTACTTGAGCAAAAATAATACTTATGAATCATTAGACAGACCAGAAAATAAAAAGATTTTAGACTTAAAATGGATTTTTAATGCTAAAGCAAATAATAAAAAGAAGGCCAGAATTATTGTGATTGGATATCAGCAAAAGGAAACATTGGATGATTTGTATTCGCCAGTACCAAAAGTTCAAACTCTAAAGCTAATGTTTTCTTATTGTTGTCAAGATGGATTGATTTTGTTACAAATGGATGAAATCTGCCTTTTTAAATGGTAAAATAATGTCTGAAGTATATCTATACCAATCAGAAGGATATGATGATGAAAGTGGTAGAGTATGCAAGTTGAAAAAGGTGTTGTACGGATTAAGAAAGAGTCCTAAAGCATGGTATAAATGTTTGGCGGATTTTTCGACACATATAAATTTTAGAATAAGTAAGCATGATGATTGTTTGTATATCTTTGAGAATGATTCTGATTTTATTTATTTAGTAAATTTTGTTGATGACATACAATTGTGTGGCAGGGATTTGGAAAAAAAAAATTTAATTTGAAGTATCATAAAGATTTAAAATGAAAAATACAGGCATGGTAAAAACTTATCAAGGAATTAATTTTGAATATGATCATGAAAAACATGTGATGACTTTAGACCAAAAAGATTACATAGAATCACTAGCTTATAAATATGACATTATATATGCAAAATTGTATTCAACTCCAATGGAGTAAATTCTAAAATTGGAAAAAACTGAATCATTTAAAAAGGATATTAAATCCCGAAATTTAATTGGTGCATTGTTGTATATTAGCTCAGCTACGTGTGCCATAATGTGAATTATATGAGTAGGTTTCAAAACAGTTTCAATGAAACACATTTTAACTACGAATTGCGAGTACTAAAATATTTGTATTTAACAAAAAATCTTAAATTAACGTATAAAAAGAATGTTAAAGTGGATGAGCTTCATTGCTTCGTGGACGCCGATTGGACTGGTGATATAACCGACAGAAAATCCACCACAGGTTATGTAATTAGATTTTTTGGGAATGCTATTTATTGGAAATCAAAAAAACAGAGCAATGTGACATCGTCAACAGAAGCTGAGTATGGTGCTCTTTCTGAAGCAGTAAGTGAATTGAAAGCAGAGTTGTGAATGTTTCCAGTTACTGAGTAAGCAAATGGTAAATGGTCGGACTATTCACCAGTTACTGGGTGAGTAAATGGTAAATGGTCGGACCAGTTGATAGTTACTAGGTGAAGAACTGGAAATAGTCAGACCATTTACCATTTACAGAGCAAGTAAATGGTAAATGGTTTGACCAGTTACAGAGCAAGTAACAAGGAATCATCAAATCTGAAATTTGGTCTATAATTCAAATAAGTTTTATATATTCTAACATTACGATTGAATGATTCTACTCTACATCTACAAAACAATCGTTATTTAAAGCATGCTATTATGAATTATGGTTTTAAACTATATTCGAGCATAATTATACTTGGCGATTAAATAATAATAAAAACGATCGAATTTTTTACAAAGATTCAGACGATATTTTTATTATGGCTCCACTAAATTTATGGAACATGATAATGTTCTAGTGTTCGAAGACGTATTTATAATATTAGTGTAATTATATACAGGGCTTGAGGAAGCTTGCCCTTCTGATAATATTTCTGATCCCAGTTTATGAGTAAATGATGAATTTAATCGGGTCTTTTCACTTCAAGAAAAAAAGTTGTAGGATTCAACTTGAGTGCGGACAACTAAAGAAATCTACCAAAGTCTTATACTGAAAAAGTTATATCAAAGTTTTCAATTTATAATATTTGGAGATTAGGATTTTCAACTTTGATATCTAATTTGCGATCTAAGTTCATGAAAAAATAACAGCTCCAAAGGATTTTTTATTTTAAATAAAATGATTGTACTAATATAGCTAATGTCAAAATTTGTCTAAATTTAAAGAACAAGACACAAAAGATTAAAAGTAATAAATCTTTTTCAAATTTTTTGAATTGAATAAAATATATAAAAGATCCCATGTGAGATCACATATGAGATTGCACACGAGATTGCATATGAGATGTCACATGAAATCATCTATGAGATCGCATATGAAATCAAATGTATATTCGTTAAATTTTTAAAATAAAATAAATATATGTGCGATCTGACATGAGATCTCACAATATTTATTTTATTTGCAAATTTCAACGAATATATATGAGATTTTATAGGCGATTTCATATGAGATCTCACATGAGAGCTCATACAAAATTTTCAGTAGGGATGATTTTTCTTAGCTTGTTTTTTAAATTTAAACATATTTACACTCTTCTGATTCTCATTTATTTAAAATAAATTTATATCTATAAGTAGAATCGATGGTAGCGCAGGGGCTAAGGCTCTTGGCTCATGCTGTAGTAAACCAGAGTTTCATCCCCGGGAAAATTTGGAAAAATATTTCTGAATTTTTCCTTGTGAAATAGAACTAGGAGAAAAGGGAAACCCAATTAGAAATTCTTCCTGGCCAATAAAAATTACGGGTCTCAGTCCACAGCGATCAAGAGACCCACTGTCAATAAAATCGAGGAGAAGATGATATCTCCAATCCCTAGTGGAAATATAAAATGTGCATTACTGTTTTAAATAGTTTAAAATTATTTAAACTTAATAATGTTTAAAACTGTTTAAAATAGTTTATAAGTGTGAAATTTCTGACATTTAAAACAGTTATAAAAAGTTTTCAACATTTTTTAACAGTTTTAAACAATACAGAATAATTTGAAACTAAAGTGAACATTTTCTCGTATATATTATATAAATTTTAATATATATAAGAAAATTTTTATAAACACAAAATTATGAAACACTGTTTGAAATCATTTTGAAATTTTTTAAACATTTTAAAACTGTTTGAAACTGTTTAAGGGATGGGGGTAAAGTTTGTTCGGTCAAAAAAGGCAAATTTTCAATAATTTTTTTAGAGCACTTTGCTATTATCGATTTATTTGAAAATTTAGTATGTTATCATACTATATTTAAAAAGTTTGTGAAAAATTTTGGTGCAAAAATATAAAGAAACAACGGAGTTATAGCAATTTTTCGCTGATGCCTCGAAAAATATTTTTTTTCTGATGACCGCGAATGCTCATCGTTGAATTATCTAAAATCAAAAAAGTAAATAATTTTGGTTAGTTGATACCTTTTTCCCTTAAATGACGCTTCGTTTTTTTAATTTTATAAATTTTTTCATGTTTTGCATCATTTTTAAGGTAAAAGGTCGATTTTTTAAAATAAAAACGACTTATTTGCTATTGTAAAATAAAAAAAAAAATAAAAAACAAAGCGACACCTGAAAGCTTTATACGTGTAGAATATGTGTACAAAATTTCAAAACAATCGGTTGAGTAGTTTTTTTGGGACGCTGGTTACCGGCTTCAAAAATAACATGTTTGGGGAAACCAATTTAAAGTTTTGTACACGAAAAAAATGAAAATAACGTAAAAAAAATTGGATTTTCTTATAAAATACCTATACAGAATCATCAATGCCAGGTCCATATAGTATATTACTATCATCCAAGAGATGTAAGGCTTCTTTTTGATCCTGTCTACGCTGCATTCTGCCTTCCTCAGTCTCAAGTGCAGCTTTCTCGTCCGCTCTGTTGATCCGAAAATTGTCTGTGGCGTTTGTCCATTGATGAGCGCTTGGTCCTGAAGCCATCCTTTCTGCCATGAATGTGAGAAAAGCAGAGCTGCCTTCATTAAATACACATGCTGCTACATACGCAGCAATTTCAACTGTTGTTGAGGTACCACTCACTGACTTAGAACTAATCTTCCAGACGAGTTGATTGTAACTCTCATTATTGTTCTGCGTGAATCCACCGAGACAACGTTCCAGCAGTGTGTCACTACTCAGATCTTCGTACACAGGCTTCATGGCTTGTAAAACATCATCTGGAAGAGCAGAGTAACTATGTTTAAAGGATTGCAAGGTCTTAGCAGCTTCGGCTTTTTTCCATTCGCACCATGATTCATCGCACTTTTCGTGCTGAGGGTTTTCGTCAGTCGATGAGTAGTGAAAAAAGGTCGCTCATATAGCCTTCTTCATTTTTTTCACAGAATCATGGTTTCTTCGAATAGCTAGGCCATAAAATACTGTCAACTTATCAATCATAGATGCAGTAAGTTAACCTTTTCCAGACAGAGTTTTCCGCTTAATTTTCTTACCTTTTTTAGTTTCCGTATCAACGACATTCGATTTCACCAAGTCACGCAGACGTTTACCCATTCTCTTTTGCACATGGCCAATACACTCTTTCTTGTTTATAACAAATTTTTCACCATAAAGTTTCGCATCGACAACTCCAGTGTAAGTCGCCGTCACCAATATAATTACGGTATTTAACTTTGTAGAGGTTCATCGAGCGTTGAAATATTTTTACGATAGCATCGACCTCCATATTACCTGCCGGGCCACTGTGATTTAAAAGACATTCTCCTTTTTCTATGTGCTCTTTGCTCCATTCTTCGTATTCTGCAGTGTCTAGTTTGTTATTCCAAGTTTCACAATTATTACAATATGAACTTTTCACAAATATGTCGAGAACTTTGCCCGTCTAGTAGCCAATCAAGGACGATACACCATAAAGCGAAGGAAATCCTCGTTTTTTCCACGTTCCGTCGCCTGTCAATTCCGATGTTTCTTTGAGATTATTTTGTTTAGTAGTTTCTTCTTTCTCTTCTTAACCTTTTAAGGACGGGACTGGTCGATATTTCGACCACTCAAGTATCATAATATTTTTGAGTGTTTTAAGATAATATTATCCTCAAAATCACTCAAAAATATTATGATACTTGAGTGGTCGAAATATCAACCAGTCCCGTCCTTAAAAGGTTAAATGGCAGTGGTAAAATATTTATTGGCAACAATTTGAATGCTATCGTTCATTTTTTCCATATACTTATTATATGCAGGTTTTGAAATAAAACTACTCGCAATGTCCATGATTCCACAAAACTTCGTACAACCAGCAAGTCCGAGGCCTAAAACTCGCATTATAAATGCAAATCTGGAATTAACTTAGTATGCATTACCATTAATTCTTTCACTAGATGGAACATACTTAGGCTCTTTGCACTTTTCACATGAAACTTTTATTTTAAAACCAAGACCTTCTTTTTTGCACGTTTGAAAAGATACTGCACCGTCACATGTTTTACACTTAACTAATGTTGCAATTGTTGAAAAAACAAGAAGAAAATCTACGATTTTGAAGTGTTTGTTATAGTCTTCTTCGATTTCTAAGGACGCGTTCAATTCAATTTTTTTAGCAGATGCACTCGACGCTCTCACTTCATCGTTCTTACATTCGTGGGGCATCACTCTTTTTCTCGGTCGACTTAACCTCGGGCCACCTTCGCTACGACCTTCTCTATCACTTCTTTTTGGCATATTTTTGTTTAGAAATGCACAATCACTGCAAAAACAAACTAGAAACTATACGGAGCAAGAGTTATGAAATCGAAGTTAAAATCAAACAACGCACACGACTGCTCTTCTAAACGTACAATTTTTAACTGAAATATATACTATACATCAAAGATACAGTAAGTACGTCACATATTTTGTATACCTCAACAAAAGGAAGAGGATATATACAAAACCATAGAAACAGCTGCCGCTTACCGCTCGGCACAGGTAGCTAAAATGTACGTAAAACTAAGTTGGAGCAAGGTTCGTTCAAACTGCTATAACTACGTCAATTTTGCTCGGATTGGTCTCAAAATTTAACACAATATTTCTGAGGTGTTATAGATTCAAAATATCAAATAAAAAAAATTAAAAAAAAAAGGTTTCAAACTTTACCCCCCCCCCCCCCCCTTAAAGGTGTTGAAAACTTGTTAAAACCGTTCAAAACTGTTCAAGTTAATGAAAAATAATTCATATTGATTTTAAATTGTTTTGAAATATGTTGAATATTTAAAATAATCTATAACTTTTGAACATAAAAAATTAAAAACTATTAAACGCCGTTTGAAATCATTTCGAAATTCTCAAAACTTTTTGAAAGTGTTTGAAAATGTTTAAAACTGTTCATAACTGTTTTAAGTGTCCTAAATTTCGCTCTTTTAAACAGTTTTAAACAGTTTTGAACAGTTTTAAACATTTTATATTTCCGCTAGGAATTACAAACAATTCTGATATTTAGTCATATAAAAAAAAAGAAATTTATTTTTAAACTATATTTGATCGATAAAGTATAGGTCTAAAGCAAACCCTCAAAAATTTTGTTTTATAATAGGTCATTTACTTTTGTCCTTTTGCATCGAAGAAAAAAATAATTTGACATGAGTGAGTATTAAAATAATCAATAATTGTTAATCAAAAACATGTATTATTTGTAAGATATTGAAAGAAAACAGGCACATTTGTTCTAAATTTATTCTAAAGCAGGCCGCTCATCTTTGTGCTTTCATATTAAAGAAATGAAATTTCATTTTTAACTGCAGAATGTTTAAAAAAAAAAAGCCTTATTTTTTACCATGAAAATAGTTATTATACATTGTTTTGATATGATATTAAATTAGTATATGAAAATATTCCTTCTTATCACGGAATTTCACGCAAAAATTGTGACTACACAGCGTAAAAAGTTTTTTTAACTTTAAAGAAGCTGTTATTGAATAGAAGAAATGCGGTACAGAGAAATGAATTTTTTTGAGTCAAAAAAAAATCATTTTTAAATTAATGAAATAATTTTTAAAATAAAAAAAAACCTTGAAATATTCTTTAATAAATTATTATATTTGAAAAAAAAAATTTTCGATTTTAGAAAAAAATCTTATTAACTTTAGAAAATAAGTTACTTCCAAAATAGGGTTGAAAGTCAGTTAAACTTTCTTAAAAACAATGCTATATTTTTTTATTGAAAAAATGTAATATTTATTTAAAATAATTTTCATATAAAAATGAAAAAAATATCTTACGTCAAATAATTTTTTAATCCAAAGACATCATTTTTAAATTAAACAAATTAGTTCATGACTTCGATAAAGCTATCTCTTTTCAACATCAAAATGTTTGTTGGTGCAAAAAAGCGGTGTAATTTATTAAATTTCTTTACATTAAAAAGAGGATTTTGAATTAAAACATAATAATTGTCAGAATGAAGAAAATATAACTATGAAACTTTCTTATTTTAATAAAGTAATTATTATTTAGATTAAAAACGTATATTTCAGTAAAAAAAAAATTTCACAACAATTATTTATACACATAATTATAAAAAATAAATTTAAATTAAAATCAACATTTAACTGTTTCAAAGAAATATTTCTTTGAAAAAAAAAATAATTCTTTGAATCAAAAGAGTTTCAGTAATTAAAATAAATTGAAATTTATATTGCAGAAAAAGAACTTAAATTTGTTGAAACATTTATTTGAACTAATATTCTAAATTTACTTGTAACAAATTATTTCTATGCTTAAAAGTGATGTTTCATGTTTTCAAAATAATATATTTTTCTACAAAAAACTATTTTTTAGGCTTGAAAAATTCAGATATATTTTTAAAGAAAGATAATATTTATTCAATAAATAGTCACTTTTATTTTGTACGCAGAAATTAATGCGCAATATTTTATATGTGTATAAAAATATTGAAGGAAAAAAATTTTATTTTAATTATTTAATTTAATTTTTATTTTGACATTTCGAGATATAAATTTAAAATAAAATTAATAATTTTCAGTATGAGATATTGTTAAGTTCAAGAAATATCTTATGTATGTTGAGAAATATTTTATTGAAATTTAAAAATTTTATTTTCACTGATGGAATAAATGATATTGATAAAAAAAATATTTCACCGATTGCCCGAAAAAATATATTTGATACAATTAAATTATAGAGAGACAAAGACAGAATTAGGGTCAAGTAACAACGGGTACTTGAGTTAGGTCTATGAATAGGAGCCTAAGATCATCTATGATAATAAAAATTTATGTGGTTGGAATATATATTCAGAACAGATTAAATTACAAATATTATTTTCTTCATTAAGAAATAATAAGTTAATTAAAAAAAAATTTTTTTTCTTATTTATTTATCTATTTTCAATTATAATGTATTTTATTAAAAATCAAGCAATTTATTTTAACATATTTTAACCATGAAGATAGTACTTTTAATTTATTTAGAAATTATACTTTTAATCATATTTAAATAATGAAAATAATTTCAATTTATAGCGCACTTTTTGAAGTTGCGCACCAGTAATGCTTAGTACATTGCTGTGTCCGAAAATCTACTGCACATACTGGGGGTTCCTTTATAGATAAGCTGTATCAATCAATCAGATAGCTTCTTTAGAGCTATTTAACGCGTGATTAATTTTGTGAATATGGCGTGCGCAGCCCTGAGAAGCATTTAGAACAAAGCCGATGTATAAGAAGAGTACGAAAAAAAGATACTCTTGTGTCTTTTTTGTCAGACGATTGTGAGGACTTTGATAATAACGGATTTCACTTCGTTAAAAATAACCACTGTCAACTTTACTGTAATTTTTCGAATCACAAAGACGAATATTCGAGAGCCAACATTTTATTTCTTGCATGTAAGATAAAAATATTTAATCCTTTACTATGAATTTTATAAATAGAAATTATTTTCATTATTTAAATAAGATTAAAAGTATTATTTCTAAATAAATTAAAAGTATTCTTTCATTGTTAAAATATGTTAAAATAAATAGCTCCGTTTTTAATAAAATTTATTATAATTGAAAATAGACTAAAAAATAGATAAGAGAAAAATTTTTTTTAATGAACTTATTATTTTTTAATCAGGAAAATAGTAAAATATATTCCAAGCATATAAATTTTCATTATCATAGACGATCTAAGACTCCTATTTATAGACCTAACTCAAATAGCGGTTATTACTTGAACCTAATTCTGTTTTTGTCGCTCATGATAAGAATAAATTATAGATGATAAAACCGTTACTTGATTTAATAGCTACACTTTGTAACCAAGAAAATTTTATTGTATCAAATAGATTCTTTCTGGCAATCAGGGAAATATCTTTTGTATCAGTATCATTTATTTCGTCAGTGAAAATAACATTTTTAAATATCAATGAAATATTGCTCAACTTACATAAGATATTTCTTAAACTTAAAAATACCTCATTATGGAAATTATTAATTTTATTTTAGATTGATATTTCGTAATATTAAAATAAAAATTAAGTTAAATAATTTAAATAAAATTTTTTTTCTTTCAATAAAATATTTTTTTGACACTCCGTGCGAGAAGCTCGATTTCACGCATGCTGTACAAAGTGACACGTGCGAAAATGGAGCTTCTCACACGTCGTGTCAAAAAATAGTGTTCGATACTCGTGCAAGAAAGTGATTTCTTACTCGTGAGACCTTTTGACCCTCGCTTCGCTCGGGCGCAAACCGCCACACGAGTAAAAAATCACTTTATCGCACTAGTACCGAAATATACTATTATGCATCTAAAAAATATTTCGAATTAATTAATTTCTTCGTAACAAATATTGACCCGGGAGAATTTTCAATTCGTTTTCCTGGTATCCTAGTTCTATTTCACAGAGAAAAATTCAGAAAAATTTTTCCAAAATTTTCTTGGGGATTAAACTTTGGTCTACTTCAGCATGAACCAAGAGCCTTAGCCCCTGCGCTATCACCGATTCTACTTATACACTGAAAGAACTTTTTGTATACTGCATGCCGAAGTGTGAGTGCGCAGTACGCTTGAAAAGTTTTGGTAAATAGAAATAAAGTGTTGGCGTTTTGAAAGCCACTGACCGTGCGCGCGCAGCTCGTTGGGATTCAAAATGCCAACATTTCTCTTGCTGTTTACCGCTGAGTATGAGCGGACTGGATACCTCCCCTCTTAGCAGGCAGTTCGCTAAGACTTCTATCAGTGTAGGTATGAACTTATTTTAAATAAATGAAGAGCGAAAGGGTGTAAATATGTTTAAATTTAAACAACAAGTCGAGAAAAATCATCTCTACTGAAAATATTGTGTGAACTCTCATGTGAGATCTCACATGGAATCGCCTATGAAATTTCATACATATTCGTTGAATTTTGAAAATAAAATAAATATCTGTGAGATATCATGTCGGATCACATATATATTTATTTTATTTAAAAAATTTAACGAATATACATTTGATTTCATATGCGATCTCATAGGCGATCTCACACGGGATCTCATAAATTTTATTCAATTTAAAAAAATTAAAAAATATATTTATTACTTCTAATTTTTTTCATCTTGTTTTTTAAATTTTGACAAATTTTGACATTAGCTATATTAGTACAATCATTTTCGTTAAAATAAAAAATCCTTTGGAGCTGTTATTTTTTTATGAACTTACACAGTAAAATATTTTGTGTAATTCGTCAAATTTTTTTTTCTACAAAAATTTTGGTGTTAAAATTTCACAAACGTCTTTGTAAGATCAACATAAAAGTTTTTATAATTTAACAATTTCTGTGTGCTTTTAAAATCAACACAAAAATTTTTGTAGAATTAACACACGAAGTTTTTTATTTTTACAAACATGTGTGCACTAAGTTATTCAAATAATCTCATACTTTTAATAATTAAATATTAGCATTAGCATTATTATTATTATTATTATTATATGCAATAAAAATGCTATAAATACAAGGTAAAATTTAGTTTGCAAATATTAATTTCTGCTAAGTTCAAAAATTTGTATACTTTTTTTTCCTTCTTGAACGTTGCTATATTTATGCTCTTTATGATGCTAATCAGCGAAGGAGTTTGTGAACATATAAGTGTGTTTGTGAACAAAGCATATATAACTTACAGTGGTGCTTCTATCAATCGGTTGCTGAGAGCGGGATTCCAACTCAGAACTCCGAGATTACGAATCCAACACTCTACCGACTGAGCCACTAACCGGCTCTATTTCTATACTTATAAATGATAATTCATATTAAAAAATGATCGGCTCTTTCCGTAATCATTCCTTTACGTTCGCCTGTAACGACAATGTAATATTGTACAATGAATTTAGTTTAGTATGATTTTATTGATCCACTCCAACATCCATCATTTGAAGCGTATAGCTGCAAGAGTAGTTATCTCCAAAAAAATTTTTTTCAAGAAATAACATTTTCTGCTATACTTATACTTAAAAGTCAGTGTATTTTGCAATACACCATATTTTTTCATTTCATAAAAAAAGACTATACCTATATTTTGGTCCCATATGATTTTTTCATGATAAATTTTAATGTTCTGTATACGAAAATGCAATAAAAATGAATTCGGAAAAAATGGAGATAGCCACCTTTGCAGCTACACGCTTCATTTTATCCTTTTTCTAATATTTCTTTATCTCTCTCTTTTTTTAAATATATTAACAGAAAGAATTATGAGAAAGTCATTATTTATTATTTAATCATTCCAATCATTATATTTTAACAAAAATAAATTTGTAAAATTTAGAAATTTTATTATTCAAAATTTTGTATTATTCATGAATTTTTGTTAAAATTTAAACTTCAAAAATTACACAAAAAAAATTTGTTAATTTTAACACGAAAAAATTTGTGTTTCATTTGTAACCCTGTATGTATGTTGAAATCACAAATTTTTTTTACTATGTAGATCGCAAATTAGATATCAAAGTTGACAAATCCAACCTCAAAATACTATTAATTGAAAACTTGTATATAACTTGTCAAGTATAAGATTTCGGTAGATTTCTTTAGTTGTTCGCACTAAAGTTGAATACTACAGCTTTTTTTCTTGAAGTGAAAAAACTCGATTAAATCCTCGATTTACTCATAAACTTGGATCAGAAATATTATCAAAAATAGAAGCTTCATCATACCCTTAACGGCATGTCGGAGCTGCAGCAATCGAGTTTTGCTTTTTTTATTTTATCGATATCTTTTTCAATTCTTAAATTAAACAAATATAATGACTTGTCCGCACTAAAGTTATATTAGTACAATAATTTTTGTTAAAATAAAAAATCATTTGGACTTGTTATTTTTTTATGAGCTTGGATTGGAAATTAGATATCAAACGCGACAAACCTAACCTTAAAATACGATATATTGAAAGTTTTTATTATAACTTTGTATGTATAATATTTTGGTGGTTTTCTTGAGATGTCCGCACTAGAGTTTAATCTTACAAATTTTTTCTTTATAGCAAAAAAACTCAACTAAACGCATCGTTTATTCATAAGTTAAGATTGGAAATATTATTAGAAGGCGGACAGCTTCGTCATGCTCTTAAGAAGGGGCCGAACTATCTGTCTTTGTCTAATAGCGTTTTTCATCATTTATATAAACACTATCCGGTATAACAAGAAAAAAATAGCAGCCCCCGCTAGATATTAGTGTAATAAGTAAATTTTGTAATAACAATCAAATTTTTTCACTGCGTAGTTTTTAAATAATTAGAGACTTACCAAAAATGATAGGTTATATTCTAGATTGCTAGTAGGTCTCTAATTAGTCAAAAACTATACGGTAAAAAATTTGGTTGTTATTACAAAATTTACTAATTATACTAAAATCTAGCGGGGGCTGCTATTTTTTTCTTGTTATACCAGATAGTATTTACATGAATGATGAAAAGCGCTATCAGACAAAGACAGATAGTTCGGCCCCTTCTTATGTATGTAATTACACTAATATTATAAATACGTATTCAAAAACTAGAACATCATCATAATCGATAAATTTAGTGGAGCCATGAGACCCCATGCATCTTGCCCGGGGTCAGTAGTTCTTATTTTGGCTACTTTATTTAATTTGCATTGTATTTCATGGCGTTACTTTCCAATTGAGAATCAGCTTTTGACTAACTTTACCGTTCGAAAATAGCTAAAAAAGATATTTAGTTTTTATTTATTTCTTTTGGCTTGTTCTCTGAATACGAATTTACTCGCTTCCATTTCCCATTTGTTAGAATAAATAGATATTTACAAGTAAAAGCAATTTTGATATATATTTTTACTAAAAATAAACGAAATTTCTTCTTTCACTACTTTTGGTCAGTAAAAAATGTCTAAAACCTCGTCTAAAACTGACCTTTAACATGCCGAATAGTATAATAATAAAATATGTGTATTATCTTACTTTTAACGTTTAGACTTACATTGCATACAAATATAATTCTTATTATAAAAACTATGTGAATAGTTCGTGTGAATATAATTATATATCATGGTTTGAAATTTTATTCAAGCATGATTTTAAAATTTTTCAAATAACGTTAGATTTACGACTGAATTAGGAAAACAAGCAATAAGATGGCGATAATACTCTAAAATAGAAGTAAAATTAATAATTCTTGAGTTATAAAAACCTATATTATTTAAATCTATATGATGCAATTGTAAATAATATGTGAAAATAATTTATCGGTATGATAAAAAAGGATATTAAATACTAAGTCACTGTCAGCTCATTGAAGGTAGTTTGTCATAATGTTCCAAGACAAATAAAGCTGCAACTGTTTTTACGGTGACATGCAAATAGTGTAACAATTAGTAAGACGTGTTATGCCGTAAATCTAAACCAGATGCAGCGTGCGTCACAGAACGACACTACCTATTGGTTAAGAAAACTGTCATTAATCAGTGGACTGACCCCGAGCCTCGTATACATAATTTCGTCTGTGATATGAAATAAGTAACTCAATTTGTGAATACACAAATTCTGTACAAACCTTTGTATACGAACGACATCGCTCCAGACCTCGCTGAAAAGTGATGGCCTTCTCAAGTGTAAAAGGCTATATGCATAATTGTAGTGACTAGTTTCTTAACTACTTCTTGTAAATATTATCTGAATCTTTGTAAAAAATTCGATCGTTTTTTTTATTATTTAATCGCCAAGTATAATTATGCTCAAATATAGTGTCAAACCATAATACATAATAACATGAATTAGATAACGATTGTTTTGTAGATGTAGAGTAGAATCATTTAATCGTAATGTTAGAATATATCAAAATCAATTGAATTCTAGACCAAATTTTATATTTGATGTCGTTGACATTGATTACAGCTATAAATGTGGGAGAAAATAAAATTTTTTTGCTCATAAGATCTAACGTGAGATCTCATGTGAGATCGGGTATGGGGAAAAATTAATTTTTTTTCACACAAGATCTCACGTGAGATCTCATGTAAGATCGGGTATCGGAAAAAATTAATTTTTTTGCACATGAGATCTCACCTGAGATTTTACGTGAGATCGGATATCAGGAAAAATAAAATTTCGCGGTACATGAGATCTCACGTGAGATCTCATGTGTGTTCTCATTTAAGATCTTGTTTCATTTTCAATCGTGAGAGCTCATGTGAGATTTCGTGTGAGATCTCATGTCATTTTTTTTCAGTAAAGATGTGAACTAATAAAAATTTATAGGTGTTATGGGAATGATTAAAAGTTTCAAAATTTTACTATGGTAACATCGTAATTATTTTAAGATTGTTTTGTAATAGTTTCAAAATGTCCTCTGGGTCGAAAAAAAACATCTATATATAGAGCTAATAATATAGGTAAAGAAAATACAGCTATGTTTTTCAACATACAAATATAAATATATGTATTATAGCTATATTCATGTTTTTTTAGCTGTATATCTATGAGAAATATAGCTAGATTTTTAGCTTTGTTTCCAGCTAAAAAAACGTGATGTCTTACACGTACATTAACATACAAACACGGTCAAACACGTACATACACGTACAAAAACGTACATTAACACAAAAACACGTACAAACATGTACATACACGTACAAATACGTACACACACATACAAACACGTACATACTCGTACAAACACGTACATACTCGTACAAACACGTACATACACATACAAACACGTACATACTCGTACAAAAACGTACATTAACGTAAAAACACGTACAAACATGTACATACACGTACAAATACGTACACACACATACAAACACGTACATACTCGTACAAACACGTACATACACATACAAACACATACATTACCGTAAAAACACGTACAAACACGTATATACACGTACAAACACGTGCACACATATACATACACGTACAAACACGTCAACTAACGTACAAACACGTACAAAAACGTACAAACACGTACACATATATGCATTAACGCACAAACACGTGAATCAACGTACAAACACGTATATACACGTACAAACATGTACACACAAGTATAAACACGTTCAAACAGGTACAAACACGTACATACACGTACACACAAGTATAAACACGATCAAATTGGTACAAACACGTACATACACGTACAAACACATACAAAGACGTACAAACACGTACAAAGACGTACAAACACGCACAAACATGTACATACACGTACAAACACGCACATTCATATACAAGCACGTACAAACTTGAACAAACACATACAAACACGTACATCCACGTAAAAACATGTACACAAACGTACAAACATGTACACACACATCTACAACACGTCATATATATATATATATACTATATATATAGGGGGGTACTCCGCTCGCGAACCCCCTATATTCAATTTAATTTACGTCGAGAAAGATTCATTTATGTTAAAGTATATGTTACATAGTCCAGAGACACTTTGTTATGATTTAAGAAATAGAAAATTTTACAAAAATTTTTCGAATACCTGTTCTAATTTAATTATTTTTGAAGATAGTGGTTTCCTAAAGTGCAAAAGAAAAAATAGTAAATCAAAAAGCTATTATTATAATAAAAAAATTGATGAACAACAAATAAAAGTTGATAACTTGATTCTAGTACCATATAATTCAACATTACTTAAAAAATACAATTGTCATATAAATGTAGAATATTATGCATCAATAATAAGTATAAGATCTCAAGTATTAAGATCTCATTAATGTCTATAGCATTAATAAATTATTTATCATTCACTTAAATTATTAAATCCATAAATTTTTTCATTATAAATATGTTTCTATATATTTCTATATTTTTAAATACCGAGGTATATATGTAGGTGTACGACGCGATTGATAATTCTAAAAACCATTCTTTACATTATAATTTTTATAATTTTAATAAATTAGAATTAAAATATATGCATCAATGAATATTATATGAAAAGTAACAACTTCTATTTATTTAAACTTTAAATTAACTGCCTTTACCAGTATATGGAATCATAAACTTATACCATCGGTACTTGTATATACCATTTGAAATCAAATTGTATTATCATGCCATTCACAAATATATTTAGATTAGACAAATTTTAATAGAAGAATTTTGTCTTTGTTACTGAAAGAATATGTGCTTAATAAAATAATCAATTCAAATTATTACTATCACTACTATTATATTAAAGTACAGAATTATGACTTTTTTTTCTTACTTGAATATCTTTTGCATTATTGTCACATACATACATACACATAAACACGTGCACTTTTAACATACACATACACACATACAAATGCACACATACGTATACACACATATACACATACACAATATCCGTCTCCGGCATCGTCCCTCCGTCTTCGTATCTCCAACACCATGTCTCCGTCTCCGTCTCTCCGTCTCCATTTCTCTGTTTTTGTCTCTACGTCTCCGTTTTTCCATCTTCGTTTCTCCGTCTCTTCGTCTCCGTCTCTCCGTCTCTTCGTCTCCGTCTCTCCGTAATTACATTACTACTTATATATATATATATATATATATATATATATATATATATATATATATATATATATATATATATATATATATATATATAGGAGTTAACGTTATCTGTCTAGTATTTGTCTCTGTTTTTCGGGTGTAGTGGACATAATTTGCCTATGGATACATTGGATAGTAGCTTTGAGACTCTAAAGAGATGACCAAGGTCATAAAAACATAAAATGCAGCAACGACGCAAAGTAGCTATGTAATAATTTTAGAATTATTTTATTTTTTTAATTGTTTTGTAACAGCATCCAAGTATTCCTAAAGTAATCATGCACATTTTCAATGTATTTTTTCACGTAGAATCCAATGAAGCTATTTTTTTTTCTTTAAAAATGATTTGTGAGTTGCTAGAGACCAATAATCGACAGAAAACCTATGAAAAAATGGTTTTTCGAGTTTTTCGCCATGGCGCCATGCCAGAATCGAATTTTTGGTCATTATAAACTTTATTTGTTTTTTAAAAATACAAATTTTAAGCCCAGAAAATTACTTGTAGCCCCTCCCAGAGCAAAGTTACGGAGATTTTATGATTTAAATGTTATTTTTAGGTTAGAAAAACTGCTTTCTAGGACTCGCAAAAAATCACAGTTGAAGAGAGTGCTAAGACCTAGTCATATGTTTTTCGCGAGATTAATATCATTCATCCTTCCAGATGAAAAAAAAATTTTATTAAAAAAGTGGTTTTTAGGTTATGTTGAGGTTAGGGTATGTGTTAGGAAACTATAAATATAACAAAACCTAATCTTAATTACTATAAAAACAAGAAAAAATATTAGTTTTAAAATATATGAGGGAGGGCATTTTACCTATCTTAACGGGGGATACTCTTTTGGTTTATTGCTTTTTTTATAGGAAATTTACTGTAGAATAAGCTCGAACAAGTTTTTTTACCCTATTTTATTAGTTTCGTTTTTATGAAAAAATAGTAGGATAAACTTTTAGTTGATTATTTTGTTAATTTTGCTATTTTAAGATTTTTTTCAAATCTTTGGCTAATCCAATTAAAACACTTTAAAAAATAATTTTTTGTATTGCTTGATTCAATGATTAATAAATCGTTGATCAATCCCCGAAAAGTTTTTTTAAAAGATTTAATTTTTTTTCTATTTATCAAGTCTATAATGATATAATTTTTACAAATTTTTAAAATTTCAAGAATTATTTCAAAATTTAATTTTTAAAATTTTAAGAATTATTTTATATTTAATTTTTAAAGTTTTTATTGATTATTTAAAATTTTAATTAAAAAAAATCGTTTATTCTTTTAATTTTAACAAAATATTTATCTTGATTTAAGCTCTAAAAAGTTTACAGATATTTTTGTAACGTACCCAAGTGGGTAATAGTTACTTTTCAAAAAAAAATAAATTATGGTCCAAATTCGATGCTGGATTAATTACCGTATAATATAAACGTGATAGATTTTTAATTTAATGTACGCGATTTGTATAATTTTCTTTAATGTATTTAATAAACTACGCAAGCTCCGTTCGGGCAGTGAGCCAGATTGGAGGGTAGCTATTAAATACTTTACTAGTGAAACGCCAGTTTATTTATAAAGCTGGACTTTTCCTTTGTTAGTATATAAAATATTTATTGTTAGTAATAAAAGGAAAGATAGATATATAAATTATATTAAATGATTTTTTATTGCAAATAAATATATATATATATATATATATAATTACAAAAAAAAATGAAAACTCTCCGGTGAGAGAAAAAGAAAAGCTTTTTTAGAGACGTAAGCTCAATAAAATTTATTTTATTCTATTTGATAGCTCTTAAGATGTGTCCTCATACCGGCACAGAGATCTACCTTATCTACATTTGAATTATGCATTTTAATAAAAATTGAACTATTTCTTACTAAAATTCATAGAAAAGGCATATTCTTAACATTATAAAGAATTTATTGCAACGTTAAAAGACAGAATAACAGTGAAAATGAAGACAAAATTTGCATAATACGATTATTCATAACTATATTGAAAAGTTAATCGTATTAAGCAGTTTTCGCTTTTATTTTTACCCTTATATTGTCTTTTAACGTTGCGATAAATTCTTCGGCATGTTAAGAATGTGCTTCTCCTACGAATTTCAGTCATGAATAGTTAAATTTCTATTATAATTCATAATTTAAATGTGGATAAGGTAGAACTCTATGTCGGTATGAGGATTCCCCTTAGTATTAACCTGGGGGGTTAAGAGGAGGTAGGAACCATTTGCCGCTTGGCGGCGCTGCGGTCAGGCGAGAGAAAAATATAAAATATTTTTTACACAGCGATTTACATTTTACCGAAACAGTAATATACTTGTAATATTGTCAAAGGCACTAGCCATGTATATGCAGAATAATTATTGATTATAATCTTGTTTGAAAAGTCTAAACTATTGTTATAAAACGAAAAATACAGTGCGAAGTAGAGCCGGCGCGAGCATGTGTATATGTCGTTCTTTAATATTACTTTCTCTGTCGCACGTAGGAAAAATACCCATGTGTTTACATCGGTTCTACCACGCGCCGCATTTTTCGTTTTATGATAATATTTTAGACTTTTTAAACAATATTAGCATCAACAATAATTCCACATATATATGGCTAGTGCCTTTGACAACGTAAGAAGTATATTATTGTCTGCGTAAATTATAAATCATTGAATAAAAAATATTTTCTATGTTTCTCTCACCTGACCGCAGCGCCACCCTATATAGAGCGGCGAATAGTTACGACCTCCTCTAAGCCTAGAGCGCTTGTATGTCCCTAGAATCAATGGAGCTCAATTTGAATTTCTTTTTTTTTTTTTATAAAAACCTTAAATAACGAAGGGCGTTAAGCTTAGGCGCTTATATGTCCCAATCGTTATGGGTTTAAAAATTTTAGTTTTATTTTTAACTTTGGCTTTAAGAAACGAAGGGTGTCAAGCTTAAACGCTTGTATGTCCCAATCGTTTCTTTTGTTAAGCCAAGAAAGAAATTAATTCAAAATTTCAATTTAATAGCAACTCAGGTAAACAAAGGGCGTTAAGCCTAAGTGCTTGTATGTCCCTATGTGTTACCTGTCAGAGTTGATTTGAGAATAAAGCGTGCGAGTCAACGAGACTCGTGCTTCTATACGCGCAGAGCCTCTCTCCATCTCTCTTACAATGGTGGGGAGCTTTTAAAGTTGCGCGCTTACAGGCTTTACGAAGTTTCGGAGTTTTATTTCTCCGTCCCGCTCGCTCTTATATGCTTAAATATTATGACATAGTAAGCGCGCTGTGAGGCTGCCTCGCACGCTGTAAGTTAGCTGTGCGTTGACCTATATACAACCTTGTATATAGGTCACGCGCTTACTATGCCTTAATACGTTGAATATGCTTTTGTAAACGTAGATTTTTTAATAAATTAGATAAAATCAAAATATGAATAACTAATAATTCATTAAAATAAGAAATAAATAAAAATATATTATTTAAAAGAAAATAAATAATTGGAAAAAAATAAGAAAAAATTAATTAAAATCTAAATGCAATTGAATTAAAAAATAATAAAAATTCCAAATAATTAAATAATAATAGTACAAAATATACCAAAAAAATAAGAAAAATATTTAAAAAATTATTACAATTAATAATAAAGAAAAGAAGAAAAATGAAATTAAATAAAAATTATAATAATGTACAAAAAAAAAAATAAAAGGGAAAGAACAGGGCGCTTTGGGGCGTCAGATTGTCCCCCAAATAAAAAATTATTTTTTAAGGCGAAAACAAAAAATTTTTTATTTTTTATTTAACAAAAATTATCATAGTCGTAGCAGAAAAAATCTTTTTACAAAATAAAAATTAGTATTTTTCATTAAATTAAAAGCCTTTTTTTTTTTTAATGTCTTTTGAAAATAAATAAATAATTAAGTCTTTTTCCTTTTCAAAAATAAACCTAACACAAAAAAAATTTGACGCACAAAATCTAAAATTTTACATAAAACGAAAAAAAGTCTTTTCGAAATAAAAAAATTTGTTTCAAAATCTAACTAAAAATTGTTCATAAACTAAATAAAAACTAAAGTACGCACTTTTTTAAATAAAAAATCACAACTAAAAAATCACTGTTTTTAAAGCGAACGAAGGCACTATTTACTGCACTTCGGGCTGATTTCTTTTAACTAGGAGTCAAAGTCCTTGACGTTGAGCAGATGTATATCGTCCTGGTTAGACGAAACACCCAACTCCTCTATTTCTTGAAAAATGTTTTCTAAGGACGATCCAGGACGCAACCTTTTAATGGGCGTCGGCACGTAGGTTGTGCTCGATGTCGATGGGCCCGGGTCATATTCTTCCCCGTTAGTTGAGGTGATGGTGGCAGCCATACGGCGCTTTTGTGCAGCTTACCTATTGAAGTCCTCCACGGTGGGAGTCCTCATCCGTGGAGTGACTGTCGTTGGTGGTGGCGAAGGTGCTGGCGTTGGTGGCGGTGTAGGAGGTGAAGGAGACGGCGACTGAAAAGGATTGAGCGTCCTTGCCGTACGGACCTGGATCCTTTTCGTTTTTTTCTGCTCCTCTTCAAGGAGCGCTATCTCCACGGCGGTCGGAAATGCCAAGGGCGTCATCGTCGGTTTAAATCCGCCGGCGAGACGCGTTTCGAAAAACCTGACCCTGGCAAGTTTTTTGTTTGTGACGGAGACAAATCGGTTTTCACTCCGCATTATTGACTGGCATGGGAAATGCTGATGTGGCTCCCATGCACAGTCAATAATTTTTTTTTCAATTAAAAAAGCCGTAGCTTGCGTACGCGCATGGCACGTGCCATACAACCCAGTTAGCGTGGAGGCGTCCATGCTTGATGCTGGCTATGGCTTGACTGGCACGACTGATAAGAGCGCACAAACTGCTGTTTGTAAGTCACGGCAGTTAAGCTTACCCCCACTCTGATGCGCGCGCAGCGTATATAGGGCCCACAAGTCTTCACGGCGCGCGCTTAAAAACTATCGTACTAGGCGCTCTGTCCCTTTCTAATATTCATTTTGAATTTAATAATTAATTACATTGAAACGCGACGTAGAACACTGATTCTTTTTCGTAACAGTAATTAAATAATTTTTTTCTATTCAATTAAATTATGAAATTCATCAGTTACCGAGCTTTCTTTTTCTTCTTTTGAACTATTTACATATACACGCGTTGACTGTGATAGTTCTTGATCTTCAAAAATTCGCGCGCTGTTGCCAAGCTTGAACAAATCATCATTAACGCTTTACAAAGAAATATTTTTCTAAGAATTTCAATATTTTCTTAAATAAAGAAAAATTTTTTAAACAAATTAATTATTTCAAAAAATTACATTCTTAAATAAAAATCTATGTTTTTAATGTACAGTAATGACTTTTTCTATAATATTTCTATTTAGAAAAATCTTTTTAAGTATTTATAGTTTTTTTTCAACGTAGTAATTAACATAAGTAAAATAGGTGCGCAAATAAATACTTGTTTTTTATTAACGTGTAAAAATGTAGTGAAATTTTGTATTCTATTTAAACATAAATTTTTTCATCGTTCTTTTTTTCACATGTAATTTCACGTACTGCACGCTATAATTTTTTAGATTAAATTATTTACAAAAAAATTTGTATCGTAAAATTTTTTCACGTGCAATAGGGCTTTAAATTTGATACATGAAATTTACCACGATCTTTTTATGAATCTTTATCTATTAATAAATACGTATCGATTCCTATTTTTTCTTTTACTAAAAAAGGACCACTATATACGTAAAAGAATTTTGCGATCTTTCTATCGATTGCAGCCGATAGATTTTGTTCTTTCATCAACACTAAATCATTTTCATGGAATACAAAATTTGTTTTGTTTAAGTTGCTTGTAATCGTACGCTTTTTTAAGCTATCTTGCATGATGTCTCGCGCTAAAGAGATTTTCTTTTCTTGAGATATTTCTTGTTTTTCTTCTGGGATTTTTAGATATTTTTCCTAAAGCCTTATCGGTTTTTTGTTTAAATGTAGCTCTAATAGCGTACATGTTGTTGTTTCGTGATGCATCTCGTTGATGATTTGTTGAATTAAATCAACATACTGTGTCCAACTTGTATGTTTGTCACCTACAAAAGTACGGAAAAAGCAACCAAGTTCGCGATGCACGCGTTCTACCACGTTGCTTTGCGGATGTCTTATAGACGGAAGAATTGGTCGAATGTCTTCGTTATTTAATTTTTTAATCCATTTATCGGATACAAATTGTTTACACTGATCAGCTATTATAGCTTCTGGTTTACCGTATTTTTTGATATAGTCATTGAAAATCTCCTTAATTACCGTAACCGTATTTGCACGTTTTAACGGATACAAGACCACGTATTTAGAAAAAACGTCTATTGTCGATGAAATGAATTTTTTGACCCTCCGAGCGCGAAATACGTATTTTTGGCTCACTTTTGCGAGCGCGAAATAGTACATTCTGGCTCACTTTTTCGCGGGCCGCTTGTAGCAGGCGCGAATATACATTCTCGCCCTGTTGGAGCGAACGCGAAATAGATTCTGGCCCGCGAAAAAGTGAGCCAGAATATATTATTTCGAGCTCATAAAAGTAAACCAAAAATACGTATTTATCGTCTCTCGGGTTAAAAAATAGTATATGCACCACGGGCGCGACGGGGATTTATGTTCCTCGTGTGAATTTTGCGCCCTCACTTCGCTCGTGCGAAAACACACTCGGTCCAAAATCCCCTATTTCGCGACCTTGGTTCATAATGTACTATTACGCCCCCCGTTGACATATTAAAGTCTTGAATTGCTAAAATCCACTTGCGTAGTCAAGCATTATTATACTTGCTACTACGCAAAAATGCGAGTGCTTCGTAATCAGTTCTCACGATAATTTTTAAAGCTCCTCGCAAGTAAGAACCAAGTTTTTCTAGCGACCATACTATCGCTAAAAGCTCTTTTTCTGTAGTGAAATAAAAGCATTCACTACCCTTTAACGTGCGATTTATGAAGCAAATTATTTGTTCTTCGTCATCGTTAAATTGTAAAAGTACGCCTGATATAGCATAATCGCTCGCGTCTGTAGTTAAGATATAAAGACACTTAAGATCTGCAAATTTTGAGATTATATTCTCATCGAATAGATTCTTTACATTTATGAATGCTTAGTCGTGTTCTTCAAGCCATTCATATTTTTTGCCCTTTTTTAATAAATCTATTAAAGGTTTAGCACTTTCGGAAAAATTCTTAACGAATTTCGTATGAAAATTCACGAAACCGAGAAAGCTTTGCAATTCTTTAATATTTCACGATTTACGAAAGTTTTTTATTGATCTTATTTTGTTTGGATCGGGCCTTAACCCTTCAAGGGATATTATATGCCCAAGGAACTCAACTTGATCGCTTCTAAATTTAGATTTTTTAAAATTCAAGCGCTAGTTGTGCTTGAGTAAACGCTAGAATAGCGTTCTCAAGTGCACTAAGTGTTCGTCAAAGTTTGTTGACTTTACCAGTAAATCAACGAATACTAGTAAAAAATCATCTAACAAGGAGAGTGTTTCACCTTCAGGTCACCATTTTTGCTCAAATTTTGAGAATATTTTCTAGATGCAGAAATATGAAGAAAGCCAAAATTTTAGAGGCCAACGCTCAATATTTCCCTAGTTACAGGCCATCGAAGAAAATCACTAAAAAAGTTACTAGATTTTCAAACGCTTATAGTTCCTCAGAATTATTAGCTAGGAGCTTAAACCTTTTCTTAATTGAAAGCTGAGCTCAAATCCTTCCGAAACAGTAGTTATAGCGTATCGAATTTTTTCCCAAAGTTATAGCATGATAAAGATTGGACCCAATTTTAGCTTTTATTATTAATAAATGTTTTAAACAAAAAACGCTGCCAAGTGCTTTGGCGCAATGCCTTCTCATAGAGCGCATTGAGTTAGAGTAATTTGATTTTATTTTTTTAAGAGTCAGCTGTATACCGACACAGTTACCTGTTTTACCGAATCTGTTTAAAATTTATTTTTTATAAAAACTAATAGCTTTAGGCAGAAATTAAGAGATGGTTTTGATTCGTGTAATAGAAAGCAATATTTTCTCTGATAAGAAAAATTTAATTCCACCGTTTTATTTTCAAGAAAAGTTGGAATAACTTGAAAATCCCATTATTTGACACTAATTTCTAATTTTTCAAGTTATTCCAACTTTTCTTATAAACGAAGCAATAAAATTAATTCATACTAATCAAAGAAAATATTACATTTTATTAAACATATCGAAACCATCTCTTTATTTTTGCCTCTTGTTGCTAATTTTGGGAAAAAGTCAATTTTTTAATTAGAAAAGGACAGAGATACAGCCGACTCTTAAATACGATTTTAATATAAATGTCCCTATCCTCTGTATTGAAGGCTGTCTTAATACCTACGAAAACTATATGAATTTTACTCTTTCTTACTTTTGCCATTTGCATAATGTGATTTTATGATGCTCTAAAATTAATAATGCGTTTATAAAATTAATTTTCCCAAGCTTGTCTTCTTAACACTATAACCAATAACTTGCATACAAATTTTGGAACATTTTCATCGAATAGTTTACAAAAAATACCAAATAATTGAAAAATAAACATTGTTTTAAAATTTTCAAAACGCCTTGACGTTACAACTACGCTAAGAAAACCGGTTTTCAAAAGTTCATTTTATTTAGGCAATCGTAAATAAGTTCCATACATAATTTTAAGCTACTTCATCGAGTAGTTTACGTAAAATACCAAAAAATAAGTGAAATTCTATTCAAAATTTACAAAATGCTCTAAAATTAAAACTGCTCTAAGAAAATAAGTTTTTCCAAGCTTGCTTTAATTAGGCAATAACAAATAATTTGTATGAGAATTTTTGAGCAAATCTATCGAATGGCTTTTGTGTAATAGAAAAAAAATGAAATATGAATATTTTTTCCAAAATTTTCAAAATGCTCTAAAATTAAAACTGCGCTAAGAAAATAAGTTTTCCAAAGCTTGATTTATTCAGATAATAATGAATAATTTGCATGAAAATTTTTGAGCAAGTTTATCGAGTGATTTTTGTGCAATAGAAAAGAAATTAAAAATAAAAAGTTTTTTCAAAATTTTCAAAATGCTCTAAAATTAAATGTGCGCTAAGAAAATTGAAAAAAATTAGTTTTTAAAAGTTCATTTTATTTTGACAATCATAAATATTTCCCATACATAATTTGAAGCTCCTTCATCGAGTAGTTTACGTAAAATATAAAAAAAATAAGTGAAATTCTATTCAAAATTTTCAAAATGCTCTAAAATTAAAACTGCACTGAGAAAATAAGTTTTTCAAAGCTTGTTTTATTTAGGCTATTGCCAATGATTCCCATAAAAATTTTCGAGCAAATCTATCGAATAGTTTTTGTGTAATAGAAAAAAAATAAAAAATAGAGATTTTTTCCAAAATTTTCAAAATGCTCTAAAATTAAAACTACACTAAGAAAATAAGTGTTCCAAAGCTTGTTTTCTTTAGACAATAGAGAATAACTTGCATACAAATTTAGAAGCAAATCTATCGAATGGTTGTCGTAAAATAAAAAATAAATGAAAAAAAAATTTTTTTTCAAAATTTTCAAAATGCTCTAAAATTAAAAGTGCGCTAAGAAAATCAGTTGGTAAAAGTTTTTCTTCTTTTGGCAGTCGCAAATAATGTCCATACAAATTTTTAAGAAAATTCTTTGAGTAGTTTACGTAAAATATCAAAAAAATAAAAAATCAAAATTTTTTTAAAATTCTTAAAATAGCTCTAAAAAAAGACTTAACTAAGAAGATCAATTTTCAATAGCTTCTCCCCTAGTTAAACAAAAAAATAAATTGCATGCAAAATTTGAAGTTAATCCATTGAGTAGTTCTCGAGATCTTATTGGCGTACTGAAATCATACACACACACATTCACACACACACACACGTACATACAGACATTTTCTGGAAACCACTTTTTTCGACTCCCTGAGTCTGAATATGTACAAATTAATGAAAAAATAGAAAAAAAATTTGCGTTTGAAAATCTAGTAACTTTTTTAGTGATTTTCTTCAAAGGCCTGTAACTAGGGAATTATTGAGCGTTGGCCTCTAAAATTTTGGCTTTCTTCATATTTCTGCATCTAGAAAATATTCTCAAAATTTGAGCAAAAACGGTGACCCGAAGGTGAAACACTCTCCTCGTGAGCTTAAAATAACTTCATCTAGACCACGTATTAAAGCAGCACTGCTCATCTTTATACTGAAAGCTGCGACGTTAAATTCGTAAACGTGATTGTCGCATTTAAAAGCTGTAAATTTCTTGCTTTCTTATGCAAGCTCGTTCTGCCAATAGCTGTTGATATATCTTTTTCTAAAGTACCGAATTTTACTTTTAATTGAACTTGAAATTTTAAACGCGTAGATTTTACTTCGGTAGCACCTTTAATGATTTCCCCGCTTATTGGTAGAGTCGGCTTGTCTTTAAATTTATGTTAGTTATAATAATAATATTCTTCGGAAATGCACGTTATCTCGCTTCCGGTATCTATCAAGACTTTAGTCAGAACGTTTTCTATTTCGATACTTATTTCCGGACAGTGTATGACGTTTGCGTCCGATTCTTTCAGATTTATATCATATAACAGATCTTCGCGAGGATCGTTTAAGACCAAAGCAATTATGTTTTCGTCCGATAATTTGTCGTTCAATTTAGTTAAGTCATAATGAGGGTTTTTTAATTTATTAAATTTTTCATTGCAATTATACTTAATTTCATAATTTTTATTTATTTTAGATGCATTACACGATGAATTTAATTTTTCACCGGAGAAACGAGATGCAACTACTTTGCGTTTCCCAAGATGGTACATTTACTCGGAATTGGCGTCTCTTTCATATCAATTTTTAATAAATCTTCAATAACATCATCATCATTTTGATTTTTATTACGCGAATCTATGTGAGTTTTTTCTTTATTCGCGGTTGATTCTTTTTTGCTAGGATTTTTTCCGTTCCCGAAGCTTGCAATATATTTACGTTCTTGGATTGCCAGGGCTTATTGAATACACCTGGCTTTTTATCCGTTTCTTGCTTGAGTGCTGGTTTATTTAAAGAGAAGGTTTTAACCTTTTCTTTTTTATCGTCATCATCGAAATCAGCTAAGATTTTAAATAATTCAGTTTTTTCTTTGACATTTCTACCAATAATCGCGTGTCTCACTACTCGATCGTAATGATCAGTTATTTGATTGATGAAATCTTGCTCGGTTTCGTCAATTTTTAGTTCTTTTGTTAAACCGAACATTTCAATCGCGTAATCAACGCGCGTTAACTTTCCCGCGGGTGTATATCTACCGAACTCGACTTTACGCCTCGCGGTGCGCCGAATACTGGAATCCTAGTACCGTTGTTTAACGGGATGTCGGAGCTGCAGCAATCGAGTTTTGCTTTTTTTATTTTATCAATATCTTTTTAAATTCATAAATTTAACAAATATAATGACTTGTCCGCACTAAAGCTATATTAATACAATAATTTTTGTTAAAATAAAAAATCATTTAGACTTGTTTTTTTTGTATGAGATTGGATTGGAAATTAGATATCAAACTCGACAAACCTAACCTTAAAATACGATACATTGAAAGTTTTTATTATAACTTTGTATGTATAATATTTTGGTGGATTTCTTGAGTTGTCCGCACTAGAGTTTAATTTCACAAATTTTTTCTTTGTAGCAAAAGAAATCGATTAAGCGCATCGTTTATTCATAAGTTAGGATTGGAAATATTATTAGAAGGCGGGCAGCTTCGCCATACTCTTAAATCGATTTACAAAATCGTTGAAATCTTCAACTTCATCTTGCTCAAGAAACCACCAGCTTTTTGCTGAGTCCTCGAGAGTCTGTGAGATAATACATATTAATTCGTGTAAGTTTGGCTTAAGGGGACGCTGTATCTCTCTATCCTTTTCTAATTGAAAAATGTAAGTTTTTTGAAAATCTAGTGATTATTGATAGAAATTAAAGGTTGTCCGCTACTTGTTTAGTAAAAAGTAATATTTTCTCTGATGAGGACCAATTAATTTTGTTGCTTTTTTTTCAAGTAAAGTTTGACATACTTACAAAATCCTAAGTAAGGCTAGAGAATACGTTATTTAAGTATGTCAAACTTTACTTGAAAAAAAAGCAATAAAATTAGTTGGTCCTCATCAGAGAAAATATTAATTTTTACTAAACAAGTAGCGGACAACCCTTAATTTCTATCAATAATAACTAGTTTTCCCAAAAATTTACATTTTTTAATTAGAAAAGGATAGAGAGATACAGCGTCCTCTTAACGAATTCTATGTATTTATTTAACTCATGCAAGAATTTCATTGGGCTTTCTGTATCCTTTCACCTTTTTTTGCAGTAGTTTTACAAGCTTCTTTCAAAATCCAGCAGTAATTGGCCAGCATACTAGTATCCCATCTATCTTGATAACGCTTCTCCATTACTTTAATGTCTTGGTAAAAACACTCTTCCTATTATTCACTACAATCTCCACAGTGGTCAAGGAAACTATCCAAGTGATTGTGTAGAAAACGTAATTTGTAATTCATTAGGCAGCCCATTTTCCCAAAGTTTTGAACCATTTTGGATGCAATTTCTTTGTAATTGAGGCTTCTGCGATTACCCTAAAAGTTTACGATAACTTCCTTAGAGCTAAGCCATGCAGCTCTTTTAATGTTTGTCATGAAAGTAATAAACTGATCATCAAACATCATTTTACTAATTTCTGGACTATCAAAAATACTTTCCTTCAATTTCGCATCTGATTTATTTGGAAACTTGCTTTCCAAGTATTTGAAGCACTGGCCATCTTTATTTGAAGCCTTAACGAATTGTTTTATTACACCAAGTTTTATGTGTAATGGCAAAATGAGAACTTTTTTCTGGTCAACCAATGGAGTAGCTATAACGTAACTTTTTCCGACTTCGAGAGATTTTCTTTCAGGACATTTATGATTTGTATAGGGCTTTTTACGGTCTCTACTATCCCATAAGCACAAGAACTACAGTTTTGTTCACCAGAATTACAAAATTCAAGATGGCGGATCCAGTGCGGCAGCTATTGTAGCTTGAATTTCCGTGTTTCTAAGTAAAAATTGCTATAAAGAAGTTTCTGAATTTCCTATTTATAGATCTTGCATCAGAATTCAAAAATAGCAGATTCAATATGGCAATTTATGAGATAAAAAAATGTCCATATCATTCATCTTGTTTATTTCATGGCAAGAGAAGTTATTCAATGCTTTTCCTCTCTGTATAGCCCGAAAAAAACGACGAGGACGTAGGGAGCAAATACTCGTTCCATATTGTTTTTTTTTGTTTTTTTTTATCATCGTTTTTGGTTGTTTTTGTTTGTTTATGTTAATTTTTTTTATTTCTTATTTATTCCTAAGAAACGCATACTTTGCAATATGAAACTATTCTAGTTTCATTTTTCATAGAACTTTTCATAACAATTTCCATTTTTACGTATACATAGCCGAATATTACACGTTTTACAATAGAACTGAGTCAACTGCTTTTTTCTCTGGTACTACAATAAGCACATTGAGTACGATTTCTCGGGTAGTTGGTATATGACTTATATTGTCAGCTCTTATCGAATCAGTTATCGAATCAGCTCTCAATCCCTTTCGAGGATTAAGTGAAGTTTGAACAGCTGATCGTCCTCTCTTCGATTATTCAGGAGTTTTGACCAAAAAGTCCACGACTGTAATCGAAAATCTTTAAGTTTCATCTCCTTTTCAGGGAAAAGTAACAAGTAACATAGGAAAAAATTGACCAGAGTTACATCAACAAAATGCCATAAGATACGCTGCCACCATTTTTTACTTCTTCTGCTTATTTCATGGTAAGATTTGAGCATATCGGCCTTATCAACACAATTCATGTGCAAATTATAATCTTCAGCTGTTTGTGGACACGTTACTTGTTTTAAAGATCCATCTTTTTGCCTTCTGTTTACTTGAGAGTTTACAGAGGGATCATGAAAATTTGATAAAAAATTTATTGGTTTTTTGTCAATCTATTTCAACCAACTTATTCCTTTATAAGATGTACGAAATTCACTATCACCTATCAACATGTCTTTTTCATTTTTTTTTAATTTTAGAGAAATTCATTCTATCTTTTTTCACAGTCTCACAAGCCAGTATTTTAGAGGATAACAAATCTGACATCAATTGATTCGTAGTGAAATAATTATCAGAATAAATGCAATAGTATTTCTGTTCTAGATCGTAACCTAGAAGTTTGACTACTATCTCACCTAAAAATTTCTCTTGCTGGATATCTTTTTTTCCAGTATAGATCTCGAATTCACATACATGCTCATAACTATCTGCTCTAACCCAATTTTTATAGCACTGCTCGATAGGTTTCATTGGACTGTATTGTTTTATAGTACTCCTGCCTTTGTACCTAATCATGCTTTCATCAATTGCTTGATTTCTAGTAGGATCATAGAATTACTTGAAATTTGTGGAAACAGTATCTAGTAACAATTTGACTTTGTAAAGTTTGTCGTAACCAGGATCACCCCTTTGCGGCTCCTTAATATTATCATTCAAATAAAAATTTGATAAGAGGAAAGAAGTCTGGTCTATGGGTTTCGACATTTTTTTTGTGTGTCTGTGTAACTGACAATTAATTAATGATTGATAATTGACAATTAATTAATAATTGATAGCTGACGATTAATTGATAATTGATAATTGACAATTAATTAAATATTTGATAATTAATTAAAATTTAATAATTCAATTATATATAATATTTATCATATTTAAAGTTAGTAGAGTAGGCGAGTAAGAAAGTGCGCGGACGAGGGAGAGAGAGTGAGATAGAGTGACGGTTCAAAGTTGCATGGGTTTTCGATTCGTGATTTCGATCGGTGTTTATGCGTAGGTCTTTTTCGTAGCAGTTACTATAATATATAATAAATATTATGCATAATTCAATTTTTTTTTCTTTTATTGTTCCTGTTAATATTCGCTTACACAATTATTTAGTTTGTTATTTGAGTATTATAGTTTCGTGGAATTAATAGTTTTTTTATCGTATATTGGCTTTGATTATGCGCGTTATCGCATGTATTGTTTCTCGGTTTGTTGTATATAATTATCCACGAATTCTCGATTCAAATATTTAATTTATGTATGGAATTCGTACGTAACTATTTACGAATAAATTTAGTTCTTAATAAATTGATTTATTTTGTAATTGTTCATTAATATTTATTATTTATAATTTTTATTTTTATTAAATTATTTCTGTATATAAATTTGCATTATATTTTTTTTACGTTAATATGTTTTTTATAATATTATAAGGAATATATCCGTAATTATTGGTTTCGAATATAGTGTATCATTATTTTGTTATTGTTTTATAAAACATTAAGATATTTATGATTTTTTTAATATTTGAAGGCCATAAAAATTTATTAAAATTTGTTTTGTTTCATTAATCTTAAGCGAGAGATGATAAATAAATGAATTTAATGTTTAAAGAATAAATTTATGAAAAATTTTTATTCAGATTATTCAGTTATTATGGCGTATAGTAACTCAGGAAATTACTTAAGCGGACATCAGACTTGGATTCAGTGACTCGAGTTATCTATCAGTATCTTCATTTCCTCACTAATCAACATTGATCATTGAGTAATTCGAGAAATAACTATTATTTCCCGATATGACCTTCCGATGACATTGTAAATTTATTTTACCTCGAGTGCAATACTATATTCCTATGTAAAATTGAACGCTGAATTGATTTCTGATATAAAAAATACGTATAATCACATTTGAATGTATTAAAATCAATTTTAGAAAATTTTTTATGAAATCTTTAGGTTTGAGCCGCCATATTGGAGCCGCCATTTTGAATTTTTAAAATCACCACATTGCCAAAGAAAGTAGAGTATAAGACGAAAATTTTGAGCCCATGCGTGATTTTTTTGGTGATCTACAATTTTGGATAGAGCCATTATCCGTTTGACGTGGATTGACACATATATATATATATTTATTATAATCATTATTCAATTTTTAATTATTTATGTTTTATTATTTGTAATCGTTTCATAATTATTTAGTCATGGATATTTGTAATTTTATTTTATCAGTTGTATGTAATATTTTGTATTGTAATACACGTTAGATATCATATACGACATACATGTATTCCATATTTCATGATTAGAATATTATATATCATTTATAGTTTATATTATATTAAATATATTTTTATTTCATTACAATATTGAGTTTGTTTAGATTATTCGTATTATATGTCGTTTGTCAAGGACTGACCATATAAATAATTAATAATTTATGTTTTATTATAATGTGATGTTATAAATTTTGTATACCACTGTAAAATTATAAGAAAAATTTAGCGTGAAGACTATTATTATTTTAATTTTATCATTGTATCATAAATAATGAGAGAACGGTGGTGTTTTAGTTGTTGAGATTCAATTAATTCGAGAAAGTAATAATAATAATGGTAATAATTTTTCATCGGCGCATGATTAGAATCGTAGAAGATCTAAACTCAGACATGTTTCTAAATAACGACGTTCCTTAGCAGCTGAGAGAATGAGATTGTATCGGCAAAGAGCTAAAAATTATTGTAATAATTCCATTCTAGAACATGACTGGAATCGCAGTAGAGTTTGGCATACTTCTCAAGAGCGACGTGCTTCAGCAGCAGAGAGACAGAGACAGTGTCAAGAACGAAATAGAAATAATATAAATAATTCTATTATAGAGCATGATCACAATAGTGGTGCATCTAAATTTTGAGAAACTTCTGAAGAACAACGTGTTTTAGCTGCGGAGAGACAGAAACGGTGACAACAAAGAAATCGAAATAGTCAAAATAATATTTGCATAAAGCAAAATCAAAATCATAGTAAAACCAGAGTTAGTCAAACTCCTAAAGGACGACGTGTAATGAATGCAGAGAAACAAAGACGGTATCGATAAAGAATAAAGAATAATCAATATAATTCGACAATTGAGCGTGAAATAAATCGTAGTAGATCCAGAATTCGACAAATTCCTGATGAACGACATGTAATTGCCTCTGAATTATGTAGAGAAAGAATTTCTATTAATGGGACAAATTTCATTATTGAGAATGATTTGCATTGTATACAAAATGAATCAAGTAATATCAACAGGTTCTTACTAATCAACGTGTTGTTAGATTTAGAGAAGCACTTTATAATATATGCATCAAGGATAATGAGGAACATTATTTAGGTGTAATGACAGAAATATGTAAAAATTGTTTTGCTAGTTTTTTAAGCGATGAAAAAATTAATGGTAAAATCAATTCATTGAATGATTGTTGTGGTCATGGAACTGTCGAAGTGAAAAATATTAGTGATTTTCCCAATGAAGTGCGATCGTTATTTGATGATTTTCCTGCACAATATAAAATTCATTTTAACCCTTTCAGTCACAATAGTCACTATAGTGGCACCCATTCTCATTTTTTTTTTTAATGTTTATTTCGCACTTTAAGTTTAATCTTTATTCTTTTTGCATTTTCACATAAATGAGTATTCATTTTATAAGTATCATATGATATATTTTGAATATATGATTGTAAATAAATCTAAAAAATTAATGTATGATAGAAAATACGTGTTTTTGCGAAAATAATTCGTGATTGAAAGGGTTAATGGCATTAGAAATTTGAATAGTTAATTTTTTTTGCTTTATTTAACGCTAATTTAGTTAATTTTCCAACTCTTGGAAGGACTCCTTATTGTTTTAAAATTCATGGACAAATATATTGTCAAATTAATGAGGCTTTGTATCCAGCAGATAATGATAACACAACATATAGTCAATTATTTATTGTAGATCAACAAGAAATAATTGATTATTAAATAGCTAATGATTCTGAAACAAATATTGACGTTTTCAATATTATAGAGAATTTAATGAGAGAACATAATATATTAGCTAAGTCATATAAAATGATGAAACAAGATATCTCTTTACATGCTACTGAAGATGGTATCGAACCATAGTTACAACTATTATTTTTTTTGAAGCCATGGTATGATAAGAAAAGATATAATTTTCAGCGAACTAATGAAGTCGCTGCAGTATTTTCTATCTGTCTATAGACGTCGATTATATCAACAAGTTGATAATTATGTGAAAGTTGAACAAGATAGAATTCAATGATGTAGAAATAATCAAGAACTATTGCGAGCTGATTCTTATCAAGGTTTAATCGATCACATGAATAATAGGGCAAATGATGTGAATTGTCAGATCAGTAAAATGGTAATATTACCATCAACATTTATTGGTTCTCCTCAAAGTATGATGTAAAATTATCAAGATACCATGTCTATTGTTCGTATTACAGGTAAACCTTATTTATTTATTATTTCGCAGTGACGTGAAATTCGTGATAATTTGTTTCCCGAACAGCAAGCTTCTGATCGGCCTGATGTATGCTGTCGTGTTAATTTAAAGAAAGAGAGTTTAATTATAATGATAACGAAAGAAAAATATTTTGGTGTTGCGATTGCTCATGTGCATGCTGTGGAGTTTCAGAAGTATGGATTACTTTATGCACATATATTGCTAACATTAGCAAGTCCTTAACGATACCTGAAATAGTAGATAAATATATGTCAGCTGAAATTCCTGATCCCAATGAGGATTTTACATTATATAACATTATTAATAATAACATGATTCATGGACCGTGTGATGATAGACGTATAATAAATGATGAATATTCGAAGCATTATCCTAAAAAATTTTATAATGAAAAAATAATGAATGCGAAAGGTTATCCTGATTATAGACGTTATAATAATGGGCGGAACGTTCCGTCTTTCGTCGAAATAAAATTATTGATAATCGATATGTTGTTGCTTATTGTCCATTCTTATTTCGTAAGTTTAATTTTCATATAAATGTTAAAGCAGTTTCTAGCATGCAATCAGTTAAATATTCATTTGAATGTGTTTATAAGGGTCATCATGTTGCTACGATGGTAATCGAAAATATTTTAGATAAATCTATCATTTATCATAATGAAATATCTAATTTTATAGAGAGTCGTTACGTTAGTCCTGTTGAAGCCTGTTATCGTATATTAAGTGAACATTTGCAATTTCAAAGTCATAGTGTCGTCAGAACACCTGTCCATTTATTCAATCAACAGACAGTATTAATAGAGCATAAACATAATGATTGTATCGTTGTTACGAATGTATTCAGTGAGTCTGAGTCCAATTGAATTATATTGTTTACGATTATTATTGTTACATGCGAAAAGAGTTATCAGTTTTGATCATTTAAAAAATGGCAATGAAATCAAATTTACTACATATTCTGAAGCATATTTAGCTCAAAGTTTAATTGAAGATGATGATGAATGACAGCGGGCAGCTGTTATTTCGATGATGCCATATAATTAACGGCGATTATTCATCCGTACTTTGGTTCATCGTCAACCTATTTATCCTGAACAGCTATAGAATGATTTTAAATATTCTTTTTCAAAAGATTAAAGAATAATCGATCGTAATAGAGATCATAATTTAGCTCATATTGATATTTGCAAAACATTAATTAGACAAGGCTGTTCTATTATAAATTCTCCTTCTATGTTCAAGAGTATAATGATGGATGACGACTATTTTAATAATGTTTTAGTTGATATTTATTAACTTATTGGGAAACAGTTATGCAATCAATTGAATGTAGGACAAAAGTGTTTTATTGATTAAATATTGCATATTTGTAACAATGATAATTACGACGGATGTAAATGTTATATCGACGGTTCTGGTAGTAGTGATGAGACATATATTTATAACACTATTTATAATTTATTAAGAGAATATAATAAAAATAGTTATTGTATGGCTTTTGCTGGTATTGCAGCTACTTTGTTGCCTAAAGGTATGACTGTTCACAAAGGAGGTGATTTTTGACTGTTATTCCCTGTATTACCACGTGAAACTCGAAATGAAATTGTTAGTTTATCTATCAAGAAAAGTCATCTTTAGAGTACATTTCATGTTCATCGATTGACTCATAATATACAAGTTGCAAATAATAAAATAGAATTTTCTAAATTTAAATGTAAAAAACAAATTAGGTAGACATCCAGGTAAAAATCAACAAAACACAGGTGATCTTAAATGTGTTTATTGCAACGTTTCGTGGTCGAGAAACCACCTCTTCAGGCTAATTACAGCTATGCACAGCTTATAAAATTATATAATTAAATAATTCACAAAAGGAACTCATAGCTTTTCGGAGATAGTAACAATCAAATAAATTTCTCTTGCACATACACAAATGACAAAGAGCAATCTGTAATACAAGTTAGCAAATACATTCCAAATTTAATTTTCTAAATTTGTTCTCGATGTAGGTAATGGTATACTTAATCATGCTAATGATTACGTTACGGTTTCTGAACGTATAATAAGCCATGTCAGTAGTGCTAAATATATATTTAGTGATTTGATTAATAATAAGTTATTTGATGAAATGAGTTCTTCTGCAATTTTATCACCCCGTAATGTCGATGTTGATGAAATTCATAATAGAGCTATATTAGTTTGATAGTTGCAATGAATGTTTTTATACAAGTATTAATTTAGTTGATAATTGCGATGATAACGGATCAATGACTTTTCAAGGAAATTCTTATTTAAATAATGAAAATATTTTTATAATTGCAATAATATGAATAATTTATTATTTTCACGGATTACGACATGATTATATAATTTTGGATATTGGGGGTATTAGTGGATTATTCATTTATAGTAAACATTATTATGATTATTATATAAACTGTTATATGTAGGTGATAAGTGGACAGGTGCAATTGTACATTTTCAATATGATATGCAAGATAGAATTGCTTAGAATTCATGAATTAATTTTTATTTACGTATGTTAATTTGTTAGTTATTAAACGATTAATAAATTTGGTTGTAAAATTAATCTATTAGTTGAGTATTTATTTTCTACATTTATTATATATTTGAAAATAGTGATTTTTTCATAACAACTTCGCACATTGATTTTTATATGTGTATTTCAATAATTTTTTTAAATATAAATATTAATGTATCGACGGCTATACGTAGATATTCATTTTTAGATTTTGCCGAAGATTATTACTTCCATTAGAAACGAATAAAATATTATTTCAATTATTATGTTAACGAACACTATCATTTTGAACGATTTGCGACGGAAAGAATTCAATTTCAAAGTCTATTGACAACAACTATCATTTTAATATTTATGCAAAAGGAGATTATCACTCTTGAATGATTTGCGACAAAAGGAATTCAATTTCAATGTTCAGAATGGAAATTCTCATTTAATTTTTATGTAAATGAAGACCATCAGTGTCGAACGATTTGTGACGATATGAATTAAATTTCAATACATGTTGTTTATAGGAATTGTTTTAATATTGTTTCATAAATCATACACACATATGCGTGTGTATATATATATATATATATATATATATATATATATTATATAGTTGTAAGGAAATTTTCTACGACCAAGGTCCTCCCCTTCTCTTCTTTTCCTCATCCTCTTACCTAATTTTGATCCTCTTTTTTTTCCCTTATTTTTTACGTTATTTTACGTTATTTGTTCCTCTTCCTTTTCTTTTCCTTTTCCCTTCCTTCCCTTTTCTTTTTCTCTTCTTTTGAGTTTCCTCATGCCTTCAATTTCTCTTCCTTTTATCTTCCTCAAAAAAACCATCACTTTTTTCCGTTATTTTTACGTTATTTTAGGTCATTTTTGCTCCTCCTCAGGTAAATCCTCAAATTTGACCTTTTTTTTGTGTTATTTTACGTTATTTTACGTTTTGGTTCCTCTTTCTTAGCTGCTCCTTAGCTCATCCTCTTTGATCCTCAATTTCATTCAAATTTCATCATTTAAAAAGCTTCTTGCTAAATTTATTGGTTGCACCTACTGCTTTTACTTTAAATATATAGAACAAACATATTAAGTTAATAATTTTTATGATAAATTTTATAAAATTTTATACAATTATTGTTTAAAAGAATAAATGACATCAAACATGGTAAAATGGAAATTTCGCAAGCCTCCTGTGCGTAAGCGCGCCAACCTCCACTACTAAGTAAAACTGTAAAACATATTAATTCATTGAAATTATTTTAAATTCAAAATGTTCTTTTAACTTTATAATTTTTATATTTTAAATTAGATCAATGTTTTATAATATTTTGATTATTACTTTGAATTATTTTATAATGGGTATCTAATGAATCAAGTGTACCACTTGTAACGAGGATAAAAAATTACTCGTATACTATGATATAGTATACGCATATATCCATCTTCGTTGTGAGTCGCACAGCACAACGTAGATTTTTATGCTTGATGTGTAAGTATAAGAGTGAGACGGAGAAAGTCTGTGCTAATTTTTATTGTTTGCACCTGCTGCTTTTACTTTAAATATATAGAACAAACATATTAAGTTAATAATTTTTATGATAAATTTAATAAAATGTACAATTATTGCTTAAAAGAATAAATAACATCAAACATGGTAAAATGGAAATTCCGCAAGCCCCCTGTGCGCGAGCGCGCCAACCTCCACTACTAAGTATTTTGTTGAAGATTTTAATGAAAATGAAGAAAATAATGCTTTATTTGAACTTAATAATATTTTTATTAATGAATATATATCTTGTAAAGATTTTGGTTTACCTGAACCAAAAATAAATTCAATTACTTTGAACAATAATCATCATGATGAAATAGAAAGCAAAAAAAAATTTCTAATTAATGTACAATAAATTAAACGATGAACAAAAATTAATTTTTGAAATTTCAACTGAAAAAGATAATAAAAAAATATATTTTATCGATGGTCCTGGAGGAACAGGAAAAACTTTTTTATATAAGACTTTAATATTCTATTTTATATCAATTAATAAAAAAATTTTGTCTATGGCTTGGACTGGTATTGCATCTACTTTATTACCTAAAGGAATGACAAGTCATAAGACTTTTAGATCACCTTTAAAAATAATTTTTTGACACTCCGTGCGAGAAGCTCGATTTCACGCACGCTGTACAAAGTGACACTAGCGAAAATGGAGCTTCTCACACGTCGTGTCAAAAAATAGTGTTCGATACTCGTGCGAGAAAGTGATTTCTTACTCGTGTGACCTTTTCACCCTCGCTTCGCTCGGGCGCAAACCGCCACACGAGTAAAAAATCACTTTATCGCACTAGTACCGAAATATACTATATTTAAATTCTTACAATTTTTATTAATTCATTTCATTTAATTTTAACGATTAATTGATTTTCTAATTTCATTTTGTTGTGTAAATTTGATTCACTTGAAGGGTATTTTATTTTTATTTCACTAAAATTAAAGATTTTTTCTTTTGTAAAACTTGTTTTAAATTAAATTGAAAGCTAAAACAGTTTCTGCATAGCTGTCAGAAAGTAATTAGTCGAAAATATCGGAGTGGTAGCTGTTTCGAGAGCCGCGCTACTCATGATGCGATTTTTGTCAACAAAAGCTAACAAATTTTTCACTGTGAATATTAGTGCATGCGTAGAGCAAGCAATCAGAAAAAACCACTTCAATGTCGGGTAGGCAGCTAAATAAAGAGTTAATAGACTCTTTCTCTCTCTTTCACATTAGAAAATTGCAATCAATGAAAATGTCAAATAAAGCAAAGGTGGACTCCTAAAAAGTCATTGATGTAAATTATTAAATGTGTTATGCTTATTATATTTTATTTTTTTTAAATATAATAGAAACAGAATAAAATTAAACTTAAATAAAATTATAAATCCCCATACATAAAATATAATTAAAATGTTTCCCAAGTTTTTTATTAAATTATTATTTAATGAAAATTAATGTTTAAACTTAATATTAATGGGAAAAATGGATGTATTTTAATGCCCGTTTTGCAAAAATTCTTATTGTACATCTGAATTTTTAAAAATACATATAAATAGAATTCATATTAAAACTATAAGTTGTAGAACATTTGGCTTATTTATTAAAATTAAAAATATTAGAAGACATGAAAGAACTCACGTACAAAAAAAGGAATTATGTATTTATTGTAAAAAAAATTTTAGTACGAAATCTAATAGGAAACAAAAATTTACATGCTAAAAAATAATTTATTTTTATACAAAATATATGTATGAATTATGTATATATAATTAATATTACATATAAAAATTCCAAGAAGTATTTTCCAGAAATATTATTTTTTATTTATAAAAGTAAGTAAAAAATTATATAAAATTTTATAAACAATTATATTAAATAATTTTACAATATTTACAAAAATTAGAACAAAAAGATGAAAAAAATTCTAAGTATATTGACAAAAAAAAAGGATAATACATAAAAATTTTTTAAATTTCTGTTTTCAAAATTTTTAGTCATAATAAAAATAGGTAAAATTTTTTTAATATTCTAAATTTATGAATTAAAAAAATTTTTGAATTTCTAAATACTGTTTAATAGTAAGTATAAGTAATATTTTTTGTATATTTAAATATATTAAATTTAAGGCGACTACGGAAGTTCGGTTCGATTTCATTTTGTAGTTTACAAATTGCTCTTTCAGTTTCTAAAATTTTTTGAATTTTTTAATTTTCCACCATTTATTATAATCCGTAGAATGGTGGAAAATTAAAAAATCTGAAAAATTTTACATATTGAACGAGTAATTTGTAAACTCAAAAATAAAACCTAACCTAAAATCCGAAGTCGCCTTAATATACATATTATTTTTAATATTTTATATTTCAGCAAACATATTTAAAAGATGTTATTTAAAAAAAAAAAAATTATTTTTTTTATTTATTTATTAAAAAAAAAAACATTTTTTTAAAATGTGAGTGGAAATAGGCCTCCTGGGGAAACCACTAAAAAAACGCACCTACATATATACCTCGGTATTTAAAAATACTAGGTGGTGTGGAAAATATAGAAATATATTTATAATACAAACTTTCTAAATTTAATAATTTAGGTAAAAAAACAAAAATTTATTAATGCTACGGACATTTATAAGATATTAGTATTTATTAAAATTGGTTCTGTATAAACAATAAAAACTTTTATTATATAACATCATATGAATAAGGAAAACAAAAATAGGTTTGTAATAAATATTTAAATATATTTTTGAGTATAACTTAATATATTTTAATAATTATATTTTTTACAGTTGATAAAAATAAAAAAATAAAGATAATGTAACCTAAATAACAAATAGGGGGTTGGCGAGCGGAGCGAGCAGGGGGTACCCCCCTGCTCGCCCTGCTCGCCAGCCCCCAATTTGTAATGTACTTATTCTTGAATATTATAAAATTCAATGCCATAAATTCAAATGAGGTGTTAAAGTAATTATGCTGTAAAACATATCAAGTTTAACACCATTTGCAATGATTATTGTGCAAATTGCATTAAATTATTGCATTATAGAACTTATATATAATAATGTATATATCCGAAAACTTTTCAAATGCTCTCGATTGAATTGAGCCCGAGATTGCAAGCTTGTTTAGATTCAAGCTATATCAAGCTTTAAACCAAGTTATATACATCTCTCTCTTCTCCAACTTTTAACTTCTCGTTCTTCTCCCCTTTCCCAAAAAAAAAGAATCTATTCGAAACAAAGTCAATACGCAGTACTATTCAGTCCAGTTTTCTTGTTTATAGAAATGTCAAATTTCTAACAAAAAAAATGCCTCATCTCTGAGGCGTACCCTGAGGCGTTGTAAGAAGAGGGGATGAGGAAGCACTGAGACGTCGGTAACTATTTTTACGTTATTTTTGAAAATTTTTAAAAATATCACTCTCACAAACTTGAGGCGTTTCGAGGAATTCCTAAGGCTTACCTGAGGCGTCTCTGAGGAGTCTTTGAGGAGACCTATGAGGTAATATGAGGCGACAAACGTTGAGGCGATGTGAGAGGCGGGTCGAGGAGGGGGAGGCTGGGGGAGAAGGGGGAGGCATCTCACAGAGGCTGAAAAAAAACCTATATTCACGTTGAAAAAATTTAAAAATGTGAGGCTGGGGGAGGAGGGGGAGGCTGGGGGAGGAAGGGGAGGAGAGGGGAGGACACAAGAATGCTATTTTTTGAGGCTTACGTCTATATAATATAGGAAGATATATATATATATATATATATATATATATATATATATATATATATATATATATATGCTCTAAGCTCAAAAGAGTAAAAATTGAAATAAACAGTAAAAAAGTATAGTTTTTCACGTATAAAGGAGTTAATTCATCAATTTATTATTTTCGGGATGATCAGAAGTCACATGAAGATTTAGAAGTCACGTGACTACACTAACAAGGAAGGTCCCTCAACCTGACCTCACCGACCATTCTGTGATATGTTGTAGTACTCAAAAAAATAAGAGATACGTATTTTTTTGTGCTGACATCCACTTTAAAGGGGTGAAAAACATCCCTAAATTTTATTTTGAAAAATCGTTTTTTTGTCATATCTTGGTTTCTAATTAATATTTTTTGATAAAATAAAGTGCAAAATATTTATCATGAGAGGTGTAAGATACTAGGTGTACTTATGACCCAAAGGATTGCAACCCTTATGTTATATTTTAAAAAGACTAGATTTTTTATACTTTTTTTCTCTATAAAAACCAGGATATAAGCTCATGAAAATAAAATAAAGCATTTTTGTTTACTTCATCTAATATTTTAATTGACGTGTTTTGGAATTTCCAAGTTATCACCCAAAACATAATAAACTAGCCCGTAAAGTAATTGATCGCTTCTAAATGATGAAAAATTAATTTATTTCTTAAGATTCGTTACACGTGAAAACGAAATGTAAATTAGAACAAAAGCAAGTACGTTATATGTTTTTTGCAATATTTTAATATAATTTTTAATGTAATAATTTTTATTTAGTACTTACATTTAAAGAGTAATTATAATATAATATTTTTTCATATAATGTTAGTTATTTTTTATAATCATCAGCATAGCTGTTTATTTTCATCATTATTATTATTAATATCACTATTATTACTGTTATTAACATTAATATTATTTTTTTTAAGGTGGTAAAAAAAAAAGAAAATCTGCCTAAACCAGACCATCAGTAGGGAAAGTCGCAGCCTGATATTCAGCTGCGAGTTTTGTCCACCGGTGAAATGGGTTCCTGCGCCTGTTGGCTCGGGAGATGGTGAGAGCCACAATTAGTGTCTCAAATCACCTCCAGGACATTCAGGACGAAGGGAACCGTCTAAACCCTCCGTCTTTCCTAAGTGCGAATCGATAGCAAGAAGATGCCATCGATGCGCACTCAGGAAAGCGGTAACATCCACCTCTGTCCACCTGCAACGTCAAACTGCGTTAGCATTACTTCGCCACTGCAAAGCCGTCTTAATCTAGCGCCCGTCACGTTTGTCCGTTCGGCTTCTTCTGTCTAACTCATTTGCTCATACAATAATACTCATTAACCGTACCATTCACACCATAGCTTGGGTACTTAGGGTCGCTGTACCTAAAGAGCATCTCTGCTCTCCCTGCGTTATTACATTCATACCATTTTCACTAAAGCTTGGGTACGTGGGGTCGCTGTGCCCAAAAAGCATTTCTGCTTTTCCTGCGTTATCCCTTTCACACACGCATGCACGCACAACACATTTAAGCTTGGGTACGTAAGTTCGCTAAGTCCAAAGAGCTTTTTTGCTCTCCCTACGTTACTATATCCTCACATTCTCACATTTTCACCTTTGCTCGGGTACGTAGGGGCGCTGAGCCCAAAGAACATTTCTACTCTCTCTGCGTCAATTATCAATATTATTATTATTATTTATGTTGTTGCTGTTATTATTTTTATAGACAAAAACATAGATATTTTATTCAATCTAATTTTGTATTTTTGTTGTAATAGACATTACAATCTCATCATTTTAAACATAAATATTTCAATTTTATTTAAAATACAACAGATAACAAAATTGAAAATATCAGTGATATTTTCACTTATCAAAGCTAGAAGTTATTAATGTATATTATCCTATTTATAAATTGATGAAGAAAAATATCTCATTGAAAATACGTTAATCAAATACTAACCACTGAAAATATCTAGTCTTTCATAATTAAGTTTCTAAAATAAATCTATATCGAATAGGTTCAATAGTTATTTCTTTAATCAATCTTTTAATTTTTGGGAATTTACGTGAGTATTATATAATTCATATTTCTAAACCCATTAATTATTTATCCTAATGAAGTTTTATTATTTAATGCTTTTATTTTATTTTTAGGTCTAAAAATGAAGATCAATCCCTTAAACATAGTGAATTTATTATTATCGTATGTTCAAACTTCGCAAATACCAAATAGCGAGACGAATTTTAAAGAAATTGAGTTGTCAGAAAAATTCAAACAAATAATAATCGATGCAACAAATGAATTTTATTTCGTTAATATGGTTGATGAGAAAACCCTGGATTTCCAGGAAGGTTTTAAGGATTGAGATGCTAAAATAGTTGAGGATAAAGTTCTACATCATTTTCCTGATCCCGACTTTGTACCAACAAATCATTGTACGAATGATACTGAAGACGTTGATTTTGATTACAAACAAAAAGCTGTAGAATATTGGAGAAGTGGGGAAAAAGGAACTATAAAAAATAAAAACAGTGCGAAAAAAATTCAGGAAAATCTCATCAAAGATTCAGCTCAAACGTTGAGCTCACACTATTAATAAAGGTGGCCCGTATAGAGAAAAAATTGCAAGAATCTGTTAGTATACACTAAATGATTTTAAAGCTGCAGTGAAAAGTGGTTTAATGATTCACGATCGTGATCTACGTGGATGGGCGTTACAAGCTCAAAAAAAATTGGATCTGAAAATTGGTTAACGAAATTTAAAAAGGCTCAGAGAATAGCGCCTAAAAAAATAAATAAATTTATTACTCGGAAAAGTAGATAAGCTAGGCCGGTTCAGAACCTGATACAGAAGCGGCTGCCGTTTCTGTATCACTTGATTTAGAAGCGGCAGTCGTTTCTGTATCATTGATACAGAACCGGCTTAGGATTTTTTTTAATTTTTTTATTTATCATTCAAGCTAAGGTTAGCCGAAGGTAAAAAAACCTAAAAAAAATTATCATATTAATATATATTATTATTTAAAAGATAATCTGAAAAATAAAAAATTATTAATTATTTATAATATATATATTATTTAGAAACAAATATTTGTTCCAACGTTTAAATATTTATGGCCCTGAAAAGGGCCGATTTTTTTTCATGGTGGTCCTGAAAAGGGCCGATTGTATATAAAGCCATTGTGGCCCTGAAAAGGGCCGATTGTATATAAAGCCATTGTGGCCCTGAAAAGGGCCGATTGTTTGTAAAGCCATTGTGGCCCTGAAAAGGACCGATTATTCTTTTTTATTTATTATACCATTAGATGGTATAATTCAATTTCCTCTTCACTTTGCGTAAGCACTCCTCATGATTATGAGAGTCAACCAACTCCCTTTTCCTCTTTGGCGTTGATGTGATCAACTTCTTATATACAATCTCCGGTGATGATGTAACATTGATTACTTCAATAGAAGAATTTTTCTCCGCTGGTGAGAAATTGGGAGAGTCCCAATCTTCTTCTTCTTCCAAATCCATTTTTTCGTATGGACGAGAAAATGGGTTATAAATCAATCTCGGCGATGCTGGTGCAAATCCTGGAGAGGCTGGTGGCGAAGTCGCTTTCACTAATTATTCTATAGGCCTGTTGTTTGGCCTCTTTAAGGAAGCTGCTGGTTGAAGCCCTTCGGTGATCGCTGGCTTATGTGGTTCCAAGGCTTCGCTGGTATCATTATAAAAACCGGACATGTAGACATCGTCCAGCGGCAGTGGCTCCAAAGTTTCGATGTCGACATCTATAAGGTCCAAATCGTCATCCAGCAATAGCATTGGAATATCGTCAATAAGAAGAGGCTGAAATTCGCCTAGACTTTTTTGAAGAAAGGCAAATGTCCGCGGACTAAATATCGGCAGCTCTTCTAATTCTTTTTGTTCCATTGTAATTAATTTCCAGATGAAGTCAAAAGAATGATTGAAGTTACAGCGAATGATCGCTGTATATATACACGCGACTGTGACCGCAACTGGGGGTAAGTCAATGCGTGATTAGTGCGGCGCTGCTGCGCGAAAGCGCGTAAATATCAGCAGCTACGCGTTTATAGACTTAGTGTAAAGGAATCGTGGCGGGCGATCAGTTGCGGAATTCTTTGCTGCGAGCATCACGGCAAATATCAACTGGGGGTAAGCCAATATGTGATTGGTACGGCGCTGCTGAGCGAAAGCGCGTAAATATCAACAGCTCTACAGACTTAGTCTAAAGGAATCGGGGCAGGCGACCAGTTCATTACTCATTACTTCATTCAACGATGTGACATCTGATTTTGGTTATAGTTTCCGTGCAATGGAAACTCTAATATTAATTAAAAATTATGGAAAATAGATTCAGTTGAAGAAGAAGAAGAGGAGATTTAGATAAAAAAGAATAAGAGATTCATCTTAAAAAAAAATCATAGTCATCAAGAATTATTTAGTGTACTTAAAAATTGGTGAGAATTTTTCTTCTTGTTTCTTTTTCTTCTCTCTCACTTATAAGATATACAAAAAGAATAGAAAAAAACGTGAGAGTTCCTTTCTTTCTCTCTCTTAGATAAATTTTTTTCGAATGCAAAATGTTATCTAAGAGATTTTTCTTTCTTCTTCTTTTTCTTTCTTACTTAAAAAAAATAAAAAAAAGAAACAAAAAAAAATGAGAGAGTTCTTATTTTCAATTTTGCAAATTTCATGATTTTTTTAAAGCGATTCGTGAAGCAAATCTTTTAAATTTTTTTCTCTATCATACTCTCTCTCTCTCTCTCTACCGATCTATAAAATTTTTCAAGTATCTGTTCTTTTCAGAACAAGTAAAAACGTTGGAAAAAAATAGAAAATAATAAGAAATATTTAAAAAGAAAAAAATCCTTTTCCGCCATCCTTTTTCCCATTGTTTTACCTATTATGAAATATAAAAATTTCTAATGCAACTGTGGTCACAACTGGGGGAAGTAAGCCAACGTTTGATTGGTGCGGCGCTGCTACGCGAAAGCACGTGAATATCAGCAGCTACGAGTTTATAGACTCAGTCTAAAGGAATCGCGGCGGACGACCAGTTGTGGGATTCTTTGCGACAAACATCAATGTAGACCTTACTTATTCAACGCAGTCGATCAATCGTCATCGGTGGTTGCAGTTCAATCTTATTACTTCATTCAACGATGTGATATCTGATTTTGGTTGTAGTTTCCGTGCAATGGAATCTCTAATATTAATTAAAAATTATTGAAAATAGATTCAGTTGAAGAAGAAGAGGAGGAGATTAGATAAAAAGAATAAGAGATTCATCTTAAAAAAAAAATAAATCATAGTCATCAAAATTATTTAGTATACTTAAAAATTGGTGAGACTTTATCTTCTTTTTTCTCTCTCTCTCTCTCACAATTTTTTTATAAGATATACAAAAGCAATAGAAAAAAATATGTGAGAGTTCTTTTCTTTCTTTCTTGTTCTCTCTTTCTCTTTCAGATACATTTTTTTTTCGAACGCAGCATGTATCTGAAAGAGATTTTTCTTTCTTATTTTTTTTCCCTCTCACTTGAAAGATGTATAAAAAAAAAAGGAAACAAACAAAAATGTGAGAGTTTTTATATTCTTGTTTTGCAATTTTCATGATTTTTTCGAAAGCGATTCATGAAGCAAAACTTTCTTTAATTTTTCTCTCTCTCTTTCCCTCTACCGATTGACAAATTTTTAACAATCTTCTCTTTTTAGAACAAGTAAAAAATTATTCAAACAAAAAACATAAATTTGAAAAACAAAATAATAAATGAAAAAAATTCTTTTCCCCAAACCTTTCCGTGTGTGTGTTTTTTATTTATTAATATTTATATATATACTTATATTTTTTTTACTTATATTTATATTGTTATGATGAAAAAAAATCCTAACCTCTTTTTAAATACTTTTATTAATTTTAAATAATTCTTTAGTTAAGGTTAGGATTTTTTTTAAGGGTAAGTGCTGAAAATTACAGTTTTGATATAATTATAATTTTTCATAAGGAAATAAATACAATAAGATTTAATTATTTTATGTCAAAAAACATTCAACATAGTTGTCTTACTTTAACATTGTAAGGTATTACTTTTCAATTTTTATATTAAAAATCATATGACATAATGAATGATTTTTTTTAAGATTGAAATAGTTTGATCTTAGTGCATTAAACTATTATATATTTAAATATTTAAAAAAAAACAATAAATAATAAGTTTTCAATTGATTAATGCATAATTTTTAATATTTAGACTATGCGGAGAGATTCGACTCCATTATTTTTCTAGATCTCTGAAACTAATAGAGATATAGGTTTGAAAATTGGTATGTAAGTTTGTCATGTATAATAAATAAAAAAGAAGCTATTTCTGAGACTGTTTGTTATATGTTTCTATTTTCAGTCTTATATGCTTGAGTAAATTCATGAAAATGTATAGATTACAAGTCTATGTAAGTTCCCAGAACAAAGGAATAAATGATTTGAAGTTTAAAATTATTTTCTTTTTTGTTTATTAAACATAAAACAACTTGCATATTTATTTCCAAACCTCCATCCCTCTCAGTTTTAAAGATTTAGAAAAATTACTGACAGTAGTAGTTTGCAAAAAGTCAAAATACTCTAAAATATATATTAATGAATAAATTGTAACATGGCAGATTGGCCATATTACTTATATGTATATTTGTGGCGCATATAGCCAACAGAAGGGAGCCTATAGCTACGGGCAAGACGGAAAGCAGACCACGCGAGTCAAATATTTAAGAGTATAACCCAAAATCGTTGGCACACACGTGCGAATCTCTATAGCACGTATACTGTGCATACATATAGCTAGCGAGCAGCTTGAATCGAGTAGCTGAGCTTGGGTCCGTTTAGGATCGTTTGTCTCTCTCTTGCGGCGCGCGCAGCGTACAGCACGAGAGATGAAGCTGAGCATAGAGACGAAGGAATACCATTATTATTCCTTCTGTCGCCGGCGTCCGGTAAAGAGCGAGCGACTTGCGATATCGCGTAGTATTAATTTTGTGTGTGCAAATATCGTAAGCTTGAGTGAGCGAGAATAGATAAATTCACTATTCTCAAAGTTATTTTATTGTGCTTAAAATTGTTGCGAGTGCACGGTTGCTAATTAAAATAATATAATTTCTTTCTGTCTTTTACGACGTGTGTGCCGGGCGATCGCGTGCGCGTTTTATTGCATATATTCCCTTCGTGCTTTTCTAATTCGTTATTTTTTGTGTGTTTATTGCTCGTGTCCCTTTTAGCTTCTTGTTTTTTGTAATATTTGCTTTTCGTCGTGCCAATAGTTATTTAATTGGTGCAAGCGGCGTCGCGTACGCTATACGCGGCTGGCGTCCATTTTGAGCGAGCGTACTATTACTGTACATATTTCTTAAATAAAGTTTCTCTTATTATTTGTTACTTGATTAATTATAGCTTATATATTTTTATAAATCAGTGCAACCTCCTGATCCCCAAGGTTGTCACAACTGGCGCAGCCAACGTGGGACCGACAAAAATTTCGGTGAGAATTTTTGTTTAAAATCACGGGATTAAAAATAATAGAAAAATCTTCTGTGCTTAAAAATAATAGAAAAAAAAACTGTGCGAAAAACTATGATAAAACTTAAAACCAGAAAAATTTGTGCGTAAAATTAATAGAAAAAATTTGTGCGTAAAATTAATAGAAAAAATTTGTGCTTTAAAATAATATTAAGCAAAGCTGTTTTTTTGTATATATAATATAATTGAATATCTTAAGTGTGCTGAGCCATCTATATTCCTATTTGTGCTTGCGCGGAATATATCACTATCGTGTGCTACCTTAGCGCGTGTCGGTACGCAATAGCTTACACATAATTTTCTTTTGCTTTAGCGTGCATCTGGCTTTACAAAAACTTTAATTTTTTGCTTTTAAATATTACGGGCGTGCTATGTGAAATTAATTGATTATTAGACAATTCTATTTTTTTTGTTGAAGCGCTAATCCCACTTAGCTTTGTTTTGTTTTACTTTTTAAAAATCATGAAGCATTTGATAATTTTCTTTTCTTTTGTTGTAGCCAGAGCTATTCTTATTCGAACCTCCTGAGATAGAAGCTCATGATAGCATTAATTACTAGTAATAATTTTTTTTTGTGCGTACCCTTGGGTAGTGTACTTTTATTGTAAATATGAAAAACCAAAAGTTAAATGTAGAGCCCCTATGGATCTCTGAGCACGTATGCCAAAAAGAAGCTTTTAGAGCAGCGGACGAAATAGTCCAAATAGTAAACCAACTATCTGCGAAGCAGCTCATTAGATACGGCGAGCGAGGAGTGAGCATGGCCTTAAATTTTCAGATGTTTAAGGAGCAAGTTGTACGGTATGAGCTTAGAAGACATCTGGGCGAAAGAGCCGCCACTTGTAAAATAATAATAGATGAGGTAACATATGATTCACGGCTAGAATTTATTAACCTCCCAACAGAGCAAAGTGCGTGCAATCAATTCGCTTATCCCTCGAATAGCTTAGAAAATCCTATTCCTCCTCGCAATAGCAGCGCAATTATCCACTCACCGACCACGTGTACCACGACTACATGTCCTTCTTTTAGTACAGCGAGCATACCTCATCCTGTGAGAGCAACAAATACCCTTCCTACTAATACGGCAACGACGTACCATGGAAAACGTGATAGCGCACCAACTCCTTATTTTTATCCATACTCGTATTTCCCTTCTTATCCTAGTCCATGGAGTCATGTCCCATTTATTACAGCACCTTCTGGACATCTGCCCGTCTCACAACCTTTAAATCCTATAAATCAACCCCCTGCACCAGAGCATACAAGTTATGCTAATAATTTCAGAGAACTGCAATGGTTAAACCAGCAAGAAGAGACTTGCAAAGCCCAGAACAACGCATGCCGACCCCCTCCAGCTCTGGATGAATCCTTATTTCCTACTACAGCTTGCACTGGTATAAAGTCGTCTAACGGGAATGGGACAGATTTTATTTTTCCCCTTAAATTTGAAGATGCTCCGATGCATCAACACCCAATACCAGTGTTAGCATCAATTACTAGCAATCACCATGTAACCCCTTTAGCTAAGACGTCAAATAAGAGCGGGCGCGTACAGAAGGAAAATCGTCGCCCCAAACCCAGAGCCAAGAGCAAAACTCAAAGAGCGAGCCGAGCAAATAAAGTAGAACCAAAGACGAACCTACCGCCAATTAGGAAAAACGTTTGGCGAAAGCACATAGAGCCGTGCTTCAGATGTAGTAGCTTAGGACACTGGCTGCGAGAATGTTCTCAGCCTATGAAATGCTATGGCTGTGGACAACTTAACGTCCGCATCAAAGACTGCACCCAGTGTCAACCGAGCGAGCGAGCAGAGCAGAGCAAGGGCAAACGAGCAGAGCAGAGCCACAGCATGCGAGCGAGCAGAGACGAGCAAGAGCAAGCGAGCAGAGCCAAACCAGAGCATGCGAGCAGAGCAAAGCAGTAGCAAGCGAGCAGAGCCAAACCAAACAGAGCAAGCAGAGCAGAGCAAGAGCGGGCGAGCAGAGCCAAAACAGAGCGAGCGAGCAGAGCTAAATGAGAGCATGCGAGCAGAGCATAACAAGAGCGAGCGAGCAGAGCACAACTACTATCTCCCAAATTTTAGCTATGCAGAGTATATCTCTGCTACATTGCGCGAAAAAGCAACCCATCGACCTGAGCCCTTAATTCAGCAAAACCCTTTTATACCATCATTAATATGCCTATATTAAACCCTCAAGCATTATATTTAGTTATTTAAAATCCTTATCAACCAACTTCACGACCCATCCAGCTAATCCAATATTTGTGCCATTTTGCGTTTTTATTAAATTACCCCTTTTCTTTTGCTATTCAATTATTCCCCATACACATTGTACAAACATTGTTAGCTACTCACACTATTCACACTGACACATGAGTAAGTGCTAAGTTTTTTTTTATGCATTACTATTAGGTAATTAAGAGCAAAATCGATGAATAGAATATTTTTTGTGCATTTCGAAAATTGCTGCAAAATATTAATTATAAAATAATTAATCTCATAAAATCATAGTATGCATCGACACATACCATCAGAGCGTCACCTTTCAGTGAGTAAAAACACTAAAATTCTCATTTTTATTTTTAATTTCAAATTTTGTTATACAAAATGTAATTTAAAAATTTTTTTTTTGGTGTGTGTATGAATGAAATACATGTAAGAATGGGCTTTGAGTGTTATTTTCTTCAGCTTTAAGATAACTAGTTTTAAGATTTGTAATTTTTGTAAATAATATATGGATAAGCCAGTCGTGTCGTATTACATTAAGCATACTCATATACAGCGCAAAACACCTACATTTTGCAATCATTTAATTTAGCTAAAAGTCAGCATATGCAGCAGAAGAAGAAGTTTATAGATACACTTCACACCGCTGCAGATAACACCGGTTATCTTAGTTTAAGCCTTACTTCTTTTCAATACATAAATTTTCTTTTTCGTTTTAATTTAGCTTATGCTTGTTTTTTCGCGTTTGACGAAAGTATCCGGTTCCACCGTTTACTTCCGTGTGGTGGGGGGGGATTGTAACATGGCAGATTGGCCATATTACTTATATGTATATTTGTGGCGCATATAGCCGACAGAAGGGAGCCTATAGCTACGGGCAAGACGGAAAGCAGACCACGCGAGTCAAATATTTAAGAGTATAACCCAAAATCGTTGGCACACACGTGCGAATCTCTATAGCACGTATACTGTGCATACATATAGCTAGCAAGCAGCTTGAATCGAGTAGCTGAGATTGGGTCCGTTTAGGATCGTTTGTCTCTCTCTTGCGGCGCGCGCAGCGTACAGCACGAGAGATGAAGCTGAGCATAGATACGAAGGAATACCATTATTATTCCTTCTGTCGCCGGCGTCCGGTAAAGAGCGAGCGACTTGCGATATCACGTAGTATTAATTTTGTGTGTGCGAATGTCGTAAGCTTGAGTGAGCGAGAATAGATAAATTCACTATTCTCAAAGTTATTTTATTGTGCTTAAAATTGTTGCGAGTGCACAGTTGCTAATTAAAATAATATAATTTCTTTCTGTCTTTTACGACGTGTGTGCCGGGCGATTGCGTGCGCGTTTTATTGCATATATTTCCTTCGTGCTTTTCTAATTCGTCATTTTCTGTGTGTTTATTGCTCGTGTCCCTTTAAGCTTCTTGTTTTTTGTAATATTTGCTTTTCGTCGTGCCAATAGTTATTTAATTGGTGCAAGCGGCGTCGCGTACGCTATACGCGGCTGGCGTCCATTTTGAGCGAGCGTACTATTACTGTACATATTTCTTAAATAACGTTCCTCTTATTATTTGTTACTTAATTAATTATAGCTTATATATATTTATAAAATAGTGCAACCTCCTGATCCCCAAGGTTGTCACAAAATATCTTATTATTTATTGCTGTCTTAAGAATATATAAATATTAAATAGTTTAATGCACTAACTAGGAGAGTATCACATCTCCGGATCACGGATTTTGCTCTAACTTTGAGATAGGTTTTCAGATGTCAAAATATGGAAAAAGCCAGAGTTATAGACCCCAACGCTCAATATTTCTCTAGTTGCAGACAATTAAAGAAAATCACTAAAAAAGTTACTAGATTTTTAAACGCTTATAATTCTTTAGCATTAATAGCTAGACGCTTGTAACTGTTTTTAAATGAAAGCTACGTTCAAATCCTTTTGAAAAAGCACCTATAGCGTATCACAATATTATTTTTTCTCAAAGTAACAGCGTTATAAGAATTTGAGCTGAATTTCCTTTTAAAAATATTAATTAATGATAAATGTTAAAATGTAGTACAATTTTCATAACGCTGTAACTTTGGGAAAAAATAATATTTTGATATGCTATAGGTGCTTTTTCGAAAGGATTTGAACGTAGCTTTCATTTAAAAACAGTTACAAGCGTCTAGCTATTAATGCTAAAGAATTATAAGCGTTTAAAAATCTAGTAACTTTTGTAGTGATTTTCTTTAATTGCCTGCACCTAGAGAAATATTGAGCGTTGGGGTCTATAACTCTGGCTTTTTCCATATTTTGACATCTAAAAACCTATCTCAAAGTTAGAGCAAAATCCGTGATCCGGAGATGTGATACTCTCCTAGTAAGTGCAAACTATTTCATGCTTGAAAACATGTGTTATGGTTTCAATCCTAAAAAAAATCATTCATAATGTAATATGACTTTTAATATAAAAATTGAAAAGTTATACCTCATGATGTTAAAGTAAGATACCTATGTTGAATGTTTTTTTTTATATAAAATAATTCAATTTTATTGCATTAAATTATTTTATATTTAAATATTTTAAAAACAGCAATAAATAATAAGTTTTTAATTTATTAATGCATATTTTTTAATATTTAGACTATGCGGAGAGATTCGACTCCATTATTTTTCTAGATCTCTGAAACTAAGAGAGATATAAGTTTGAAAATTGGTATGTAAGTTTGTCACGTATAATAAATAAAAAAGAAGCTATTTCTGAGACTGTTTGTTATATATTTCTATTTTCAGTCTTATACGCTTGTGTAAATTCATGATAATGTATAGATTACAAGTCTATGTAAGTTCCCAGTACAAAGAAATAAATGATTTGAAGTTTAAAATTATTTTCTTTTTTATTTATTATACATGATAAACTTGCATACTAATTTTCAAACCTATATCTCTCTTAGTTTAAGAGATCTAGAAAATGATTGAGTCAAACCTCTCCGCATAGTCTAAATATTAAAAAATATACATGAATAAATTGAAAACTTATTATTTATTGCTGTTTTAAGAATATTTAAATATAAAATAGTTTAGTGCAATAAGATTGAACTATTTTATATTTAAAAAAAATATTCAACATAGTTATCTTACTTTAGCATTATGAGGTATCACTTCTCAATTTTTTATATTAAAATTATATGATATTATAATATAAATAAATTTATTTCATATTTCAGAATGATGTATTTGAGCTTATTTTGAGTTATTTTTTATTTCTTAAAATATGTATTAGAGCTCATTTTGAGTTACTTTTTTTTAGTTGCTTAAAATACATAGATTTGATTTTTTTTTTAAACTTTTATTAATAAAATATATATGCATTAATAAATTTGATTTATGTTATACATCATTTAGGTTTAAAATATTATTTTTTTTTAAATTTTCATACTTGACTGTACATAAATTTATACTTTAAAAAGGTGAAATGAAAACTAACAAAAAATTTTTTTTGGTTTTAACTTAAGCAATTTATTAAAAACAATTTCATTCAAACACAATAAAAAAAATAAAAATCTTATTTTCTAAGGGGAATGATGAGAGCCCCAACCAACGCTCTCATCTGTGAGGTACAACCAACCACCCAAGTGTTATTATTTAAAGTTTCAATTGTACATTAAATTTAGTGGTGATGTTCTATCATCCTGGTCTAAAAGCCACTTCTTCATAGCGTGTGCGTTACGCGAGGCACACATTGTTTGCAAACTTGCATAGTGATGTGTGCAAGAAGTTAGATCCCCCGAAGGAAGTTTTTTGAGAGATGGGCATTTCAAATCTTCGATGTTATGGACTAGCCTGTTATAATTATTATAGAAATTAATGTTAAATTTAGATTTTATGTTAAACGAATAATTACCAATCAGATAGGAATCTTCTAAGCCACTTGACTTTCTCTTGTCCTTTTACATAAACCTCAGCGCCGTCGAGGATTGCCCTAAGAGTGTTGCCAAGTCCCTCATAGGGAATGGTTCCGGAACTCGAAAGTAGCTCATGATAATTTAACTCAAGCCATCGATTTTCACACTTATTTTTATCTAATAAGTGTTTCCATGAATACGGTGGCTTGAAAAGAAACACCGATGGCACTGCGTCTTCCTCCGGGGGAACAATGGCAACCTCCTTGAAAACGAATTCGTTTAAAGATACCTTAAAACCTTGAACGTCTACGACGTATTTCATTTTCTTTGTTGCCTTGTTGAACTCCTTAAAGATTGAAGATGGAGTAGAAAATAAATTCGACAGGTGAGATCGCTTCCTTTTATACACGAAAAATCAGCTCGCATTGTTTAGGATAAAGGTGGGGGTAAAATCCTGTAGCGTTTCCCCCTCTCCCTCATCCTCGAGTCCCCCCCCCCATTTTACTCGATTTTTCGCCTATATAAGTTAGCGTTCTCGAGAGAGCAACTCAGTTCATCGGGAATCATCACCTTCGAAGACTTCCTTCCTCGAGCATCATGGCTACCGCAGAGTACTTCAAGTATACAGCACGTTTGCTGTTTGAATCGTACCAGCATACGATGGCTGGTCAAGCTGATCCTGAGGATATACGCAGATGGCTTGATCTTGGTAATACGGCTCTGGAGAACGCTAATTTGTTAAGTCATTCAACGAATTTAGCTATCGTGGATAAGCAGAAACTACAAGCTGCTGTAGCTCTAATCAAGAGCGTTTTACATCTATTAAGCGCTCATCGTGGTGCAATTGTTGGTTATGGCGTTGATGCTGTGGCTACTGCTTCTTCTTCTGATGCTGCTGCTGCTTCTGATAACAATCCAAGAGTCAGTTGGGACAACGTTGACAGTGCGTTTGAGAACCGAATTAAAACCGGTGTAATCACCAATCATAAGCATCTAGACATTCAACGATTTTTGAAAGATGCTAAACGTGAGTTTATTACGCAAGTGAATCGGTCTCTTGAAGAACACCCTGCTTTGAAAGTTAATACTACGTTAGCAGCTGAGTATGTGATTATTAAAGATGATGTTGAAACTTATGACATAAAGTATTTCAATACAAAGACTATTCACATTTACTCTACAACTAACCTCGACGAGTGGTATGTATTGCACGTTGAACAGCCTATCAAAACTGATATGGAGGAATTTGCTGAACGAGAATCAGGCTGGTCTCTACGAGCAATTCTGAATTTAGTAGTAAATATCAATAAATATAATCTCATGAGAGGAAGTAATTCTTTCGTTGAATTACCTGACTTTATTATAAAGAAAAAAGCTTGTGTCAACGTCGTGAATCGGGATGATCAATGTTTTAAGTGGGCTATTCTGTCTGCCTTGCATCCTGTAGAACAAAATTCTAATAGAGTTTCATCGTATGAGCAGTATAAAGATGAGTTAAATTTTAAAGGGATAGAGTTTCCTGTGGATCCAGAAGATGTTGGAAAGTTTGAGAAACAAAATGATATTTCCTTAAACGTGTATTTTTTGAAAAAGACAGGAAATAAGTTTGTGGTTTTACCTCGGCATGTTACAACCTGAAAGAAGAATAAGCACGTGAATCTTCTCTTAGTTGAGAAGTTCTACATCGATGAAGATGAAGAAGAAGAAGATAAATATAATGATTCTTTCGACATCATTGATTATAATCACCACTATGTTTGGATCAAAAATCTGTCTCGATTAGTGGGAAGACAATTGAGTGCAAGAAATCACAAAACTCACATTTGTGATCGGTGTTTGCATTATTTTAGAACAGCTGAAAAATTAGCAGCACACGTAACTGATTGTATGAATTTAAACAAATGTAAGGTTACTCTTCCTGATAAAAGAGATAGTGTATTACAATTTAAAAATTTTACGAACAATATTCCTGTGCCGTTCGTGGTTTATGCAGATTTTGAATGCTTGCTTCAACCAATAGAAAATCAAAAATGTGCCTATCAGTTACACGAGGCTTACAGTGTTGGATATTTCGTAAAGTGTAACCATGATGACACTTTATCGGAATACAAAAGCTACAGACAAAGCGAACAATTAGATGAAACACCAGCCAAGTGGTTAGTGAAAAATCTTCACGTATTAGCTGTAAAGTTACAAGATATGTATGAAAACCCGCAGTCAATGAGAAATTTGACAATAATAGAAAGAATTAGATTCGACAGTGCTCGCTTATGTCATATTTGCCAGAAACCTTTCACTCCTGGAGAAAAGAAAGTTAGAGATCACTGCCATCTCACTGGTGCGTATCGAGGACCTGCGCACAACGAATGCAACATTAAATATCAAAATTCACGCACGATACCAGTGATCTTTCATAACCTAAGTGGTTTTGATGCACATATTTTTATAAAAGAGATCGCTACTTGTTTTCCAGGACGAGTATTGCTTCTTCCACAAATGAAGGAAAGATATATATCTCTTAAAAAGTTTGTGGAAGGAACTGATATTAATTTGCGCTTTATCGACTCGTTTCGGTTCATGGCTTCATCGTTGGACAAGTTATCGTCATACTTGGAAAAACATGACATCGTAGATCGAGTTTTCAAGCAAACCAATGGATTTTCTACTGATCAAATCATGCTTTTAAAGAGGAAAGGTGTCTTTCCGTATGACTACGTTAGCTCGTTGGACAAACTGGAAGAAATTGAGCTTCCATCAAAGGAGAGCTTTTACAGCAGCTTGTACGAGGCCCACATCAGTGATGAAGATTATGAACATGCAAAACAAGTTTGGCAGACATTCAATATTCAAACACTCGGACAGTACTCTGATTTGTATCTCAAGACGGATGTTTTGCTTCTAGCTGAAGTCTTTGAGAATTTTAGAAAAAATTAGATCCTGCCCAATCAGCATCATTCGGTTCGCAGCCTCCTCAAGAGATAATCAACAAGTCCTCAAAAGAACTCATCAGTCAACAAGCGAAGTAGTAGGCAGTAGCAAAAGATCCAGACTTTGAATTTACTAACGATTCTTAAATTAAATTCAGTTTAATTTCTTTTTCTTTTGATAATAATTTAGTCTTCAATAGAATTATGGAAAAAGTTTTTAAGTGATTTAATAGTATTTAAATGAAGTGTTAATAAAGTATCAATATAGTATTAATATAGTTTCAATATAGTTTCAATATAGTTTTAATATAGTATAAATACAGTATTAATACAGCATTGATACAGTATTAATATAGTATTAATAGTACTTAAATTGAAATTTCTTCTATTCTTAACTAGGAACTTTTTTTTGTTATAGATAAAATGGACATTTCAAAATTAAAGGCCATCGCTAGTGGAGAATTCCTCCCAACAAAAAAATTGACTGAATTGAGTCAAGATACTCTGTACATGGTAACGAAATTAAAACGAGTGAATACTCGATATGGGTCGAAGACTGTGGCAGAACTGGGTAATGAAATCAAAATTTTCCTACCTAAGAAAATATGCGAAGTGTTTGAAAAAGATGAAAAGTTTTTAGAAGAAATGCAGAGTAGGGGTGCGCAAATATTCGAATATTCGAACTCGAGTCGAATCGAGTTTTTTCTTCGAGTTCGAGTCGAGTACTCGAAAAAATCCGAACTACTCGAAAAATACGAACTACTCGAAAAATACGAACTACTCGAAAAATACGAACTACTCGAAAAAAATGTGAGTTACTCGAATGACTCGAGCTACTCGAATGACCCGAGTTACTCGAATGACCCGAGTTACTCGAATGACCCGAGTTACTCGAATGGCCCGAGTTACTCGAATGGCCCGAGTTACTCGAATGACCCGAGTTATTCGATAAACTCGAGTTACTCGCATAGCTCGAGTTATTTCAATCGAACATTTCAAAGATGAAAAAATTATTAATTATTTCAAAGAGTAGGGTAACAAACAAAATAATATTACATTTTATTATAATAATTAGAAAATCCCTTTTTTATTAGATTATCTTAATATTAGAATGAAGAAAACTTATTTTTTTTACATTATCAGATAGCAGTCTACTTCTAGTATTCATATAGTGTTTTATTTCAAGTTAGTCGAGTATCTCTAGTTATCCGAGTAACTCGATTCGTTCGAATAACTCGGGCCATTCGAGTGACTCGGGTCATTCGAGTAACTCGGGCCATTCGAGTAACTCAACTCGTTCGAGTAGCTCGAGTCATTTGAGTAACTGGAACGCATTGGGTAGCATATCGCAAACGAGGAAACGATGTTGTGTATTTCAATAGCTTCGGTGATCTTCAACCTCCTTTGGATTTAATGACATATCTGAGAGTAGACAACATCAAGTACAACCCTGAGAGGTATCAAGACTTTGATACTTTTAATTGCGGTCATCTTTGTCTAAGATTCTTGAGTAATACTCTTGATATATAAAGAAAAGAATGATGAGTATTTGTTCATTATGTGTTCAACAATCATGGTAGATTCATTGACTTTGAGTCTTTCGGATACATCGTCTGTACTGGAAGAACAGTATTTTCCACCACTTGAACTTTCACCTGACAAGAATTATGTTCTCGGATTAGTTGCTTTCATGACATTCAATTCTATACCTAATATCGACAAGGGTAGTAATCTATTCCACGTTGGACAGAAAGAAATTGTTTTACCGACTGGTAGTTATGAAATTGAGGATATAGAGAATTATCTCAGTGAAACATTGACGACAAAAAGTATCTCAATCAGTATTAAACTAAACAATAATACACTTCGCAGTGAAATAAAATGCAATCATTCGATTGATTTTCGACCCGAACATTCGATAGGACCTTTATTAGGCTTAGCAAAACGTGTTCTTCCTGCTGACGTCACGAATCATTCAGATTTACCTGTAGCTATTCTTAAGGTCAACGCTCTTCGAGTCGAGTGTAATATCGTCTCTGGTGCCTATATAAACGGTCGACGAGTGCACACGATACATGAATTCTTTCCTGCTGTCCCACCAGGATATAAGATCATTGAAGTGCCATCACAAGTCATTTACCTTCCAGTCGTCGTCAAGAGGATAGATCATTTACAAGTGCGTATACTCGATCAAGACGGGAATTTAATTAACTTTCGTGGAGAAACTATTACAGTTAGACTAAATATTAAATCAGTATAAAAAATGGGTGTGGTTTATAACAATAAAAATAACAAAGGGTATATAAGTAAATCAAGATGGCATTCGAACATCAGTCGTCATCGACAAGTCAAAGTATTAACACGGCAGAACATTCAGTTTTTGAAAAGCCAAGGCTTAAAAATAAGAGCTCCTGGTGGAAAATTACGTGCTTAATTTTTTGCTGTTTTCAAAGAAATGAAGAAAATTCTAAACATAAGGACAGGAGTAACATTGGATGAGTCAATAGCTCACTGTGAGGTGCACGCGTACCAGCCTTACATCTCGTCAAATTTCAATAATAGTGATGAAATTCGCATATCAATTCAACATCAAGATTTAAGTCTTTTGCCTTCGCGGAGTTCTCTGTACATAGTGGGAAAATTAACTCAACAAGATGGCACTGCTTTAGCAAGAACTAACTTGGTTAATAATGGCATCTGTCATCTATTCGAGGAAGTTCGCTATGAAATTAATGCTATAGAGATCGATCGCTGTAAGAATGTAGGATTGACCAGCGTTATGAAGGGTTGGGTATCACTCAACCCTAGTCAGAGTTTGATTATAGAAAATGCTGGTTGGATTGATATAACGGAAACTCGGAAGATCATTAATAACAATAGCTATTTTGATATTTTCATACCTCTCAGTATGATTTTAGGCTTTGCCGAAGATTATCGCAAAATCATAGTCAATGTTAAACATGAACTTATCCTCACGAGATCCAGGAACGATATTAACGCAGTAATACAAACAGCGAATGCTACTAATGCTTACGAAGATTTCAAAATTGATCTTTTAAGGATCGAGTGGCTTATGCCTCACATACAGTTATCTAATGAATGTGAAATTCGAATGATTCGACAAATCGAGAAAAATAAACCTATCTCAATGAGTTTTCGTTCCTGGGAATCATACGAATATCCATTATTACCGACATCAACGAGACATGTATGGACAGTCAAAACATCTAATCAGCTGGAGAAGCCTTATTTTATAATTCTTGGTTTCCAGACAAATCGAAAAGGACAAAAAACTGCTAACGCTAGTCAGTTTGATCACTGCAATTTGAGCAATGTAAAACTTTTTCTCAATTCTACATACTATCCTTACAGAAATATGAATCTTGATATTGTCAATAATCAGTATGCAATATTATACGATATGTACGCTAATTTCCAAAATGCATACTATGGGAAGGAGTCCGAGCCAATGCTGAAAAAATCAGATTATATCAATCACATGCCACTGATAGTCATCGATTGTTCAAAACAAAATGATTCTCTAAAGAGTGCTCCAGTTGATGCTCGTCTTGAATTCGAGACCAAACAAAAGTTTCCAGTTGGAACTTCAGCTTACTGTCTAATCTTACATGATAGAATCATAGAATACAACGCCATAAGCGGTGATGTTAGAAAATTAGTCTAAAGGAGTGTGGATAGTCTACAAAGGAGAGGGGATCGTCTGCAAAGGAGTGGGGATAGTAGGATATAAGAAAGCGAGCGCGAGGTGGGGTCTCATTCTTTAACAAGATGGAATACGCAGTGGACTTACAAGATTTTAAAAAGCCAGGTAAAGAGTTTGTTTTAAAAGAGTTGGCTGTTGTTCCTCTTGTTGAGTCGTCTGAACCAACGGTGCATATTTTCAAACCACCTTTTCCTTGGAAAAAGTTAACTACAAAATACAAGTGTGAAAATCTCTGGCTCGAGCTTTGCTATCATGGACTAGCTTGGAATTCTGGAGATCACGACTATACTGAAATAGAAAAAATTCTTCGACAAACTCTGCAGAACGCTACACAAGTTTTTGTGATTGGTAAAGTGAAAAAAGAGTGGTTAGAGAACTTTGATTTTAAAGTGGTGGATATCAATAAACTGGGTATTCCCCATTTTGATCAACGGCTAACTAAAACAGTCTCTTGTTCACATCATAATTGTATGTATAAAAATACATGTGCTGTTAACAACGTTAAATCAATACAAAAGTTGTATTTCAGTGATTTCAGTGATTGGGTTATGGACTGGGAAGACACTCGTGCAAATACCGACAGTGAAACAGAACTGTAAAATAAGTTATCAGCATGGAGTAATTGGTGGATATGCAGGGTTTCAAACAGTCTGGTGATGACTATATTCTTAGAGAGTTGGCTGTAATGCCGCTCAACGATGATACCGAACCTCTGGTACTCCTTTTCAACAAACCATATTCCTGGCGTAGACTTTCGGACGAGAACAAAGAGCAAAATACGTGGTCGAAATATTATTACTATGGTTTATCATGGAACTCTGGTACCATTCCATATACTGACGTAGGCAATATTCTTAGAGAAGCCTTACATGATGCGACCAAAATTTTTGTCGTGGGTAGTATAAGAAAAAAATGGCTAGAACGCTTTAAGTTTAAAGTATGCGACGTCACAGAAATGGGTTTTCCACCAGCTGATAAAATAAAGCTTGTGACTGTTTGCCCTAATCACAATGATACATACAAAGCTCGTTGTGCTCTGCACAATGTCAGACTTATGAAAAAATACTTTACTAAAAAATAAATAAGTTGATTTATGCTACCATAGGAAGTAAAAAGGAGAGTTAATGCTTAATGGATGTATCTCACAGGTGGAGGGCGATGGTTGGGGCTCTCACCACTTCCTAAAAAAAACAAAGTTTTTGTTTAATGTCATCCTATGCAGGGAAGATCTGCGCAGTAGTCACGGCGCAACCGCTACTTAAGAGAACTCCCGAACCAGTTCGAGTCATTCATTTATCAGACTCTGCTAAGTAAACTTAAAATTCTTTATCAGAGAAATATGGATCTTGATAAATTCAACGAGGCAGCTCGTGGACGCGTCCATCGTGCTATTGGGAATATATTCCCCTTAAAGAAAGATCAGACTTATTATGTGAGTGAGTTTAGACCAGTTAAATGTAAGGATAAGTTTAGATTGATGGCAACTTTAGATCATTAATGGCGCATTTTTATTCCATCTCGCGCATGTAAAGCCTTACAGGAGAATAAGGAGTTTTACTTCAAGTTGAAAGAGGCCATTAAAAGTCACAAGTTGTTTGTGAAGTATTTAGATGATGACAACGGAAAAGGTCTCGAGTTCTCCTTGGCATAAGCGCTTGGAAGTTAACGGAGAGGTATACGAGTCACGGGTGCACTTCTCGGAGTAAGAAGTTCACAAGTGGCGATTTTGGGTTGTACCTCACAGATGAGAGCGAAGGTTGGGGCTTCCATCACTTCCTATAAAAAGCAAACGCATCGTGATTCACATTCATTTCATCATGGGTCAGACTCCAAGTCATACCACTCAAAATGGTTCAAAGTACACTCCTCTTCTTCCACCTGATAAAAAGGTGAAGCATGAGAAAACAACATAGAAAGAGTACTATGAAAAATATAAATCACAAATGCCATCTAAGGATATAAAATATAAAAAACTATAAAGTTTTTAACTAAGTAGATAAGAATGGGAACAGTGCTTGGAAGTCCTGTGACTGACTTCGGGACATCTCTGAAAAATACCACGTCGATGCCAGCTCACTGAGCTACAAAAAACCCTAGGCCGGTTCTGTATCAATGATACAGAAACGACTGCCGCTTCTAAATCAAGTGATACAGAAACGGCAGCCGCTTCTGTATCAGGTGATACAGAACCGGCCTAGCTTATCTACTCAGAAAACATTAGAAAATAATTTAGAGCTTCAAATGAAAGTTATAATGTTTATTGCTCACGTAAAATCTTGCATGTCGTCATTTGGGATCGAAAATGTGTATTATTCAAATCAGAGTGGCTTCCGATTGGAAATGCATTCTGGAAAAACATTAGCAGTCAAAGCAGAAAAACAAATGCAATGCCTAGTACAGTCAATTTCATCAACAATTCATAGCTACACGATACAACCACTCATATCAGCTACTGGACAACTTCTCTCACCACATTTTTTCGTTTAAAAAAATCATCTGCTCAATGCGGTCCTGTTGTAGAACGAACCTTATTTAAACCAGAAAACGTGCACGTAGAAGCATCAAAGTCTGGAAAATCAACTACAGGTAAGTCATTTCTCGTTTATTATGATGCAATTATAGAGAAAAAAATTGATAAATATGTTTTTTGATTATACCTCTTAATAGACATCTTCAAAATTTGGTTAGAAAAAATATTTTATCCATATGTAGGATAGCAGTCTGTATTATTACTCGATCCCTGGAGTGGAAACTGTTATGAAGTCATAGAAGAAACAATGCCAGAAAATAAAATTGTTAACGTAAAAAAAATATCACAGGAACAACATAAAAGATTCTACTTGATGCATATAGATTTCGCATTCGGTAAAACTTTATACAACACTTTTCAGATCAAGTGACTTCAATGGATTATGACTTAAATTTACATTTAAGAAAAAGCATCGTTAAATTACAATTTTTAGTTTATAACCAGCTTTATCCACTGAGATATAAAAATATGTTTAAATATTTGCGGTGCAAAAGTGGTTACAGAAATGGAAAATCAGATAACTTTGAGAATTCTGTTGGATTTTCTTTTGGGGATTCTGGCAATACACAGTGCGATATAAAAGGATGCAATAATATTGCTATCATATGATGTGGTTGGTGTAAGAAGTCATATTTTCAGCACTTTTTTAAAGAAAATCATTATTGTAAACAATACGGAGAATAAGATACTGTAATTTTACCAAGAAAGCAGAATAAAGATAAATAAATCTTCTAATAAAAATATATTTGAATCAGTTTTACTAAAATGTGTTAAGGCGACTACGGAAGTTCGGTTCGATTTCATTTTGTCGTTTACAAATTACTCTTTCAATTTCTAAAATTTTTTGAATTTTTCAATTTTCCACCATTTATTATAATCCGTAGAATGGTGGAAAATTAAAAAATCTGAAAAATTTTACGTATTGAAAGAGTAATTTGTAAACTCAAAAATAAAACCTAACCTAAAATCCGAAGTCGCCTTAATATTGTTATTATCAAACATCATAAACATCAAGTTATATTAAATAACGTACTTATAGGGGTGACTTTAATGAAACTATTTACTATTACATTTATTACTTATTTTTTTACTGTAAAATTTTAAAAAATGTATAAAATGGATGCTCTGAATGTAATTAACATTCCGCTTCCACATGCAATGAATCTTAAGAAATAAATTTTTCGTCATTTTAACCTCGACGACTTCGATATCAGTTTTGAGGTTCTTATGATAAAAAATACTATTTCGACCTGCGAGAGATGTTTTTCTATTTTGTTCAAGGTTATTTTTCCGTGGGTGAAAAAGTACTATACGGTTATTTACATACAATCAATTATTTTAAGGGCTAATTGACGATGTTTGGGGTGGTAACTTGAAAATGTTAAAACGCGTCAATTGAAATATTCGATAGAGTAGACAAAAATGCTTTATTTTATTTTTTTGAGCTCATATCCTGGTTTTTATGGAGAAAAAAAGCATAAGTTATCTATTTTTTTTTTAAATATAACATAAACGTTGCAACCCCTTGGGTCATAAATACATCTAGTATCTAACGCTTCTAATGAAAAATATTTTGCGCTTCGTTTCATTAAAAAATATTAATTAGAAGCCGAGATATGACAAAAAACGAATTTTCGGGGTAAAATTTAGGGGTGTTTTTCACCCCTTTAAAGTAGATATCAGCACAAAAAAAATATATGTCTTTTATTTTTTTCGAGTACTACAACATATTGCAGAATGGTTTAAATTAGTGAGATCGGGTTAGGGGACCTTCCTTGTAAATACCTAAGATATTTATAATAAACGATAGAAATTCCAGTATTCTTGAAAAGTTCTTGAGTACATGTAATAAAAAAAAGAATGATATACACCGATAGAACTATACTTCTCAAAAGTTTGTAAAATCTTAGTTTGTTGAGATTTGATTTTAAATTAAAATATTTGAATAGTGCCATGATTACTTTCAAAATTATTAATTGCATTAGGAAAACAAAGAAAAAACTATTATTTTATATGTAGTCTATATTTTTAGAAATTTTCACAATGAGTTTTATACTTTAAAACTTATTATTTTATATAACCAGTATAATTTAATGAGAAATTAACAAAAAAAGTCCGAATACAAATGAAAAATAAATAAGGTTGTTCGAATTTTTTGGAGAAACAATATTAAAGTATTGAACTTTTATGTACAAACTTCAAAATATGAGGAATTCAAGAATTCAATTCAATCACGTGACTTTATCATCCCGAAAATAGTAAATTGATCAATTTACTATTTTGTGGAATATCATAAAAGTAAATATTGACCAAATCTTCTCATATCTTTTCAGTTATTAAGATATTATTTTAATCTTCAAAAAGTTACAAATGTGCCTTTTACTCTTTGGCAAAAGAGTAAATACATCAAATTACTTCTTAGGGAAGTTAACTTAAGGGCACAAAACACCTTTTTTCTGGTCCCACCATCAAATTTAGGTTTATTACTTTTTTTCATAGGAAATTTACTTTAGAATAAGCTCCAACAAGTTTTTTTACCCTATCTCATTTAGTTTCGTTTTTATGAAGAAATTAGTAGGATAAACTTTTGATTGATTTTTTTGTTAGTTTTGCTATTTTGAGATTTTCTCAAATTTTTAGCTGATCTTATTAAAAAACTATAAGAACTTATTTTTTTATTACTTGATTCAATAATTCATGAATCATAAATTAATCTCCAAAAATTTTTTTTTAAGAGATTTAATTTTGTTTTTATTTATTAAGTATATAATGATATAATTTGTACAAAGGCTATAGCGGGATAAGTAGGTCAAAACGGCCCCAGCCGGGATCTTTACCGCTCGTTGCTTATTGGATAGAGTATGTTTAAAGATGCCTCTGTGCAAAATTTCAGATCCCAAGCTGCCACGGGGGCCCCAAAAATGCTCAAAACGTGTTTTGTCTTAAAAAATTTTTATCATGCGCTGTTTGCAGCCGAAGAATCTGAAAATATGCAAATAACTTTGTAATTATATTAAGAATTTGTCAGATTTTTTCCAGATTTTTTGATCCCGAAATTCCCATTTTTAATGGTATTTTAAGTTTCTTATCGTTTTTTTAACTATGAAGATAATATTTGGCCAAAACCGAAATAGCTTTTTTCATGTATTTTTACCGTACTTTCCAACGCCGTAGTCGCAGAAATCATTTTCTGACCGGAACATGCTCAAAAATCGAAAAAACAGCAAAAAAACGGGGTTTTTGCGGCTTTTCCATAGTTTTTTCTCGTCATAACCTCAAAAACATATGTTTATACTAAGTAATTAGTAAATTTAATGCTTTAGGACTTGTAACTTAGTTGAATTACACTTCAGCGAGCCGTGTAGGCCTTGAAAACTCAAGAAAACACAGATTTTGCGGAGTTTTTCCGCTTTTTTAGACCAAGCTTTGTAAAATCTTCTCTAAAAGCCAATACGTTAATAACTCTTTGCTTATTTACAATATCTACAATTCGAGTGTACATGCCTACTATCCCTAGGAACCGACTGCGCACGTTTATAGCCTATAGAGTCTTACTGCGCATACTCACACAAGCCCTGTAGACCATAAGTGCAGCCTATAACCAGTAGGGAATTACTGCACGTTATTACAACCCTTGAAAGCAAAACAGAATGTATAGCTCCACAATTCCTACAAACCGACCCCTGGTGAAAAAAATCAGGTGACAAATCACTTGATTTGTCAGGTGATTAATCATTCCAAAACATCAGGTAACGATTTTGTTGGTTTTTACACGTTTTAAACCATGCTTAGTCAATTTGAAACAATTTTTGAAAAATTTTGAAATTTTTGAACTTAGAAATTTTTTTGTAAAATTAGTCAAAATTTTTTCTAAGACCAAATTATCTAAAAAATTTTCTAAGTTGAAAATTTAAAAAAATTTTCAAAAACTGTTTTAAATTGATTAAGCATGGTTTGAAACGTGTAAAAACCAACAAAACCGTCACATGATGTTTTGGCATGATAAATCACCTGATAAATCAAGTGATTTGTCACCTGATTTTTTTCAACAGGGACTACGCATCCACATATATTGCTTTAACCTTCTGCGCATGGTTAAGCCCCCTTCAACTCTCCCTTCATATGTTTATTATATTACAATCAATATTTTACAGCGATATCCTTGTAAGACCTCGAATTCACCTGAATTTTCAGGAAAAGTAATCCATACAAAAATCCATCTGGAATCCACTTCAATTCAGCTTTAAAATTAGCAAAACTAAATTTTTTATAAACTAAGTTCGATTCGTAAAACTACGTATAAATAGAAATCTATATGTATATGCAGTAAAATTATTAAAATAAGAGCAAAATAAATTTTCAAGAAAAATTTTTACTATTTCATTAATTTTTAATAAAATTTTTAATAATAAATATTAATATATAATACTTTCAATCGTTAATCTTCATCACTGTCTTCGTTAATTACTGGATCGGCATCAGAGCTAGAAAATAATTCAGAAAGAATTTTTGATGGTTTGATTATTTTGGACTTGTACCTAGCATTACTTAGATAGTATATTACGGCAGCTATGTGAGAACAGCAGCCAATCGTTCGCAACCCATTTGCACAATCGCAGCAATGGCGTAAGATTCCACCGTATCCAATAGAATGAGGTTTATATTCAATGAAACATTTGTATATCTTTTTATTTATATGCCTTGATCTTATTAGTATTTTGATTATATGTGGTTTCATCTTGATATATTCCAAATTAATCTCATCAGAATCACCCAGTAACTCAGCTAAGTAACAAACAGCTTGACCTAATTGATATGTACCTGAAAAATATATCTTGAGATCCCTTTCGGTCATCTCTGGAAAGTCAATTATCTCTGTAGATGTTAGTTTGGATGCAGTGGTTGGTCGTCTTGCCCATCGGGCAGTCTCCGCTTCTATGGCTAATGTATTTTCCTGAGTTTTTAAAGTCAACATTCTATTTATTATTGTTTCTTGCAGTCCGTCATCATACAGATCACTATTTAATCGCTTTCCATATCGATTATTTAGAAAACATGCTATTCTAATGTATAATCTAATTTTTGAAAGCAATTTATTGTCCAGTTGATGGTGAAAAAGTTGATATTTCTTACCAAGAATACCATGAACAGCCTCAATAACCCATCTGAGTTTTGTAACGCAACGAGATTCGTTGGCTTCAACAGCTGTTAAGTTTGATCTTTGACCTTTTAAAGCAGGCATAAGAACTCTAAAACCTAGTCCTTCTAAATATGTTACAACATCTCTAAAGCCTCTATCCACTATGCAAACATCACCCTTTTTTCATAATCTTTTTAATACCATTAGGATCTTCCATCACCTTTTTCATGATGAACGCATCATTTTCAGTGGCTAAAAATGGACCAGGTACATCGACAATAAAACCATCTGTAGTGCAAATGGTGAATGGTTTACATAAAGGAACTTTCTTATAACCCGAATATGACTTTCTTTGATAGTCATTATTCTTGCTTTTTTGATGTCGTAAATACGTCCCATCAAAAACTAAAACGAGCTCGTCGGATATATTAAAAAGTTTTTTAGCGTAATTAGATGTATGGTTGCGAACTAGATCCTCTCTTACGAGACTCTCGACACCAAAATTATTTGTTAAAACATCTCTTTCAAAACAGCTTACGACAGATTCACAAAAATTGGAAACTTTAATTTCGTTATTTATTTCGAAGATAGATGCAATCAAATTATTCGAGGCACCAGTTCTTAATTTAAATAAACATACGACTAAAGCTTGCATGATAGTTCTAGAACATGAGCCCCTCATAGAAACTAATAATGAGCTTAGATCTAATAATTGATGTCTTTTAAGACTTGTAAACGTAAATATTTGCTTTTCACTAAGCTCTAATGATTCTATTTTATCCAAAAACGTTTGCTTAGTTGAATCTGACAGTTTTGTTAAAAACAAAGATATTTCATCTGTAGTTAAAAAGCTTAAGTTACTATATACTTGTAATTTTTCCAGGTCATCTTCAAAAAATCGATTATTAATTAAATGATCAGAACAAACTCTATTCTTTTCTGGAATAAAAATCTTCAATTTATTAAAGCATTGAAGCCTAGCAGTTGTTGGTACAACAATCAGATTATTGCATCGTTTACAAATACAGCAATACCTGTGAGTGGCAACGCATCTTTGAATAGGAAACCCTATGGTATTTTTTGTTTCTACTTGTGGCCTTACTACAATTTCAAAAACACTTCCTGAGCTCTGAGAATCACTAGGAGTGTTGGAAGAAGACTGAGAACTTTTCAGTTCACTCTCAGGCTGATCACTCGTTGAAGGTTGAACTTCAGCTACTGCAACACTTCTCGAACCAAAAAAGACTAATCTTCTACATTTATCACATAACTTGTATCCAACATTAACATTAATATTTAGCTGGTCAATAACAGATTGAGCTTCAGTCTCTGTATTTATAATTTTAATTCGAGTTCCCATTTTACTGAGGTTGCACTTGAAACATTTGCAGCACTGATCCTTATAATCAAAATCATCCATCCTTAAATTGAAAACTGCAATTAAAAGCATATAATACCGTTAGAGATTTTTACTAACAAATGCGATAAACATAAAAATCTTTTTTTCTTATACGAAACAAAGCAATAATTTATATTTTATATTTTAACATGCGCTTATTAGGATGTTTACGAAAAACCAGTGCCATTCAATTAATTGTATATGTTTTATGTCATTAAGACTGATGATATATATTATAATCGCATCATACAAAAGACTAGTAAAGAAAAATTTTAAATAAAAAAAAAAGTAAGATGGAAAAATATCTTGAATAAAATATAATGTAAATAATCCAATTGCTTATGTGCATGTACTATTGCTGCAAGGTTGCTGCAAAGTTTCATGAAAGGTTTGAATCCTTGCAGAAATCTTGTATGAAATGTTGCAGAAACCTTTATATGACCTAGCAAGAACCTGGTTGCAATGTTTCAAGAAACCTTGCAGGAACTTTTCATCAACTATGTTAAAATCATTTATGAAAGATTTCTTACAATGATTCTTGAAACGTATTATAAAACTTTGCAGAAACTTTTTACGGACTAAGCACAAGGACCGTTTGAGCTAGACTGAATTACAAATATGTTATTCCAAATTGTAGTGCTCCAAACATCTTTTATAAAATGCATTATAATAGTTTTTTACATTGAAAATTATACATTTACATGATCTCCAAGTAATTCCACAAATAGCTTCAAAAATCAATTTGGAAAGCATAACATTTGCAGTAAATTGAAATGACATATTTTAGTGTTAATGTATTTAGAGTGGGCCGGTGTATATCATATAAAAGATTTGGCTAATATGGTTCTATATTTTTATGATTCATTTGAAAATTCATGTTTAATTAATAATTAAACTAATAAGACAATACTAAAATACAACTATATGCATACACCAAAACATATTTTGGGTTCTTCGCTAAGAATAAATGATCTAAAAATACTGATAAATGGCATAAAAAATTCTTTTCTTATGATTACAGTCACAGAGTCCATATAATATTATTATATTGTTATAATAATAATAATAATTTAAATATGAAAACAGAATTTTGTTATGCCATTCATCAGTATTTTTAAATCATTTATTCTTAGCGAAGAAACCAAAATATGTTTTGGGGTATGCATATAGATGTATTTTAGTATTGTTATATTAGTTAATATGTGTTTGAATGTATATTTTTTTAATAACAATTAAACATGAATTTTTAAGTGAATCATAAAAATATTGAACCGTATTAGCCAAATCTCTTATATGATATACACCGGTCGACTCCAAATACATTAACACTAAAATATGTCATTTCATTTTGCTTTTCAAATTGATTTCTGAAGCTATTAGTGGAATTACTTGGAGATCATGTAAATATATTTTTAAATGTAAAAAAAAATCTTAAAATGCATTTTATAAAAGATGTTTGGAGCACTACAATTTGGAATAACATATCTGTCTTAATGTATTTTGATTTAACCAGTATTTCTAATTTCGAACCATTCTAATAGATTTATGGGTGCCTTTTAGAGTACTGTAATTGAGTTAATCTAAAAGTTTGAGAATTTAACTAAATAAACTTATATAACACTTTTTCCCAAAATCAAAACCTTTAGTTTTTAAATAAAGTTGGAAAATTCATGAAAAGTTGGAAAAAAATTCGTGGACATGTATTACAAGGCAATAAACAAATTCTAACTATTGATGAAAAAAATTTTTGTTCATATTCAAATTCACAGAAAACTACTCATATATGTATGCTCCGACAATTTAGCTTAACGTTGGTGAGCAACGTTTATTAAAAAAGAAAAATAACATTATATGCACTTTTTCAGCTTTTCCAGATTATTAATGATTCATTTATATTATAATAATTATTCAAATTTTTTCAGGTGCTTAAAAAATTTTTAATATAATTTGGTTAAATTGTAATTTTTAGACTTAATAAAAGAGTGAAAAATTTTGTTTTGGATCTTTGTTGCATTCGATAAAATAATCTTACACTTACTTTATCATTTATGTAATAGTATACAACTTTAAAATTATGGTAACTAGATTTAAACTAAAAAACTAATAAGTTCTGACACTTTAATAGCTTTTGATAAAAAATGTTTTCGATCTGACATTATTTAATTAATAAAATTATTCTAAAATTAAGATTAACATTGTAATTATTTTTAAAGTACTATACTATACTTTAGTAGTGTTTTGATGTGAGCACTTACATTAAGAAAACAAAAAGATAAGAATCAGTGTTTATATATATAAACAGAAATAAACAATATTGCTAGCTATATAAGGTACGAATATTAATCAGCATAAATGTATTGATCTAACACAGCCTTGGAAGGGAAAAGGAGAATGATAAAATCTTTTGTTTTATACTATCACTTACAAGTTTATTGCTGTAATCCAGCAGCTTGAATTTTGTATTCTGACTACAATTTTCACTTCGAATCTTTTAATATGAAGGAAGGCAAGCACAAAGATTCTCAGAACACTGAAATAAAATATCAATACTTTACAAAGTTGTGCATTAAATAAAGAGCACAATGAGACAAAATAAAGCATCCAAAGCTGATGCGTTGTGATTGTAAGGACCGTTACACACTAAAAAAGAACAGAGAAACTTTCTATATGGAGCTGGATTAAAGTGGATTCCAGATGAATTTTTGTATGGATTACTTTTCCTGAAAATTCAGGTAAATTCGAGGTCTTACAAGGATATCGCTGTAAAATATTGATTGTAATATAATAAACATATGGAGGGAGAGTTGAAGGGGGCTTAACCATGCGCAGAAGGTTAAGGCTCGAATTCATAGACGTGACTTGAGTATTGAGTATCACTTGGAACTTGAGTATCGTTACTTGAGTATCAGCTGTTACTTCAATTTTTTTATATGAAATATAAAATCACACAGATATGATAGTCGTCGGTAAAGATGTCATACTCAATTGAAGTAACAGCTGATACTCAAGTAACGATACTTAAGTTTTGAGTGATACTCAATATTCAAGTCACGACTATGAATTCGAGCCTAAAGCAATATATGTGAATGCGTAGTAGGTTTGTAGAAACTGTGGAGCTATACATTCTGTTTTTCTTTCAGGAGTTGTAATTACGTGCAGTAATTCCCTACTGGTTATAGGCTGCGCATATGGTCTACAGGGCTTGTGTGAGTATGCGCAGTAAGACTCTATAGGCTATAAACGTGCACAGTCGGTTCCTAGGGATAGTAGGCATGTACACTCGAATTGTAGATATTGTAAATAAACAGAGAGTTATTAACGTATTGGCTTTTAGAGAAGATTTTACAAAGCTTGGTCTAAAAAAGCGGAAAAACTCCGCAAAATCTGTTTTCTTGAGTTTTCAAGGCCTACACGGCTCGCTGAAGTGTAATTCAACTAAGTTACAAGTCCTAAAGCATTAAATTTACTAATTACTTAGTATAAACATATGTTTTTGAGGTTATGACGAGAAAAAAACTATAGAAAAGCCGCAAAAACCCCGTTTTTTGCTGTTTTTTTCGATTTTTGAGCATGTTCCGGTCAGAAAATGATTTCTGCGACTACGGCGTTGGAAAGTGCGGTAAAAAATACATGAAAAAAAGCTATTTCGGTTTTGGCCAAATATTATCTTCATAGTTAAAAAAACGATAAGAAACTTAAAATACCATTAAAAATGGGAATTTCGGGATCAAAAAATCTGGAAAAAATCTGACAAATTCCTAATATAATTACAAAGTTATTTGCATATTTTCAGATTCTTCGGCTGCAAACAGCGCACGATAAAAATTTTTTAAGACAAAACAGGTTTTGGGCATTTTTGGGGCCTCCGTGGCAGCTTGGGATCTGAAATTTTGCACAGAGGCATCTTTAAACATACTCTATCTAATAAGCAACGAGCGGTGAAGATCCCGGCTGGAGCCGTTTTGACCTACTTATCCCGCTATAGCCTTTAAAAAATTTTAAGAATTATTTTAAATTAAATTTTTTATATTTTTATTGATTTTTTTTAGGTTTAATTGAAAAAAAAAGAGTTAATTTTTTTAATTTTAACAAAATATTTATCTTGATTTAAGTTCTAAAAAGTTTTACATCCATATTTTATTCCGTTTTGATTTTGTAAAGAAACGAGTGGCATATAGTTATTCATGTAATTTTTTATCAATTTGAATTTCACGCGTTCGCGCTTTCAGCTCGTACCATTTCGCTACATGATAGTTAGTCTTAGCTGATTGTATGGTCAGTTTGCAGTAAGTTTGTTTATTGTAAGTGCATTTGAAAAATTATTAGTAGGTTTTGTAGTTTACTTTACGTAAAATTATTAATTTTTAATAAATTACACGTTCGCGAGTTATTTCATATTTTATGTGCGCCTGAAATTCTACGTTTATCTAAATAGAAAGTGTATTTTAAGTTTAAAAAGCTTGAAATGACATTAAGAATACGAACCTCAAAAATTTCGAATAATGAAAGAGATATAAGAGGCAGATTTCATAACCAACATCAAGATACAAAACGATCTACAGGAAGATCCAAAAAGAGGCCAAGGAAATTTATTGGTAAGAGTGAAAAAAATTTTCCTGAAGTTAAGAGAAGTAGACCATCTACTTCTTTTACTAAACTGAAAAGAACAGAATTTTCAAGTACCAAGACAAAAAATAGAAATGTTGATATCAACGTTCTATCTTCTATGTTAGAAAAATTGTGTTGCAGTGTGTGCCATCATAAGATAAAATTTATTGAAACCTCTTTTCAAGGATAAGGATTCAAAATTAATATGACTTGTAATTTTTGTGATGAATAAGCAACTGTAAACTCTAACAAGAGAGAAAGTGCTTATGGACAATACGTATAAAGTTAACAGATATAATGTTCCTGCTGCTCGTGTACTTGGCCATGGACTTGCAAGTTTGTCTAGTTTTTGTAGTATAATAGATTTATCAAAGCCAGTTGCCTAGTCAGCGTTCAGTGCTATAAATAGTTAAATAACAAAAGTATACGAACAAGTGGCAAAAGGTTCTACATCTGAAGCTGTTAAAAAATAAATTGAATCGACTTCCCCAAATAGTGCTGATCTTGATACAATTTTCTCAAGATGTTAGAGAAATTGAACATCGAACTTGGAAATGTATCTGTCGAGTCGGTCAGGACTTTGAATGATAGGAGATAATTCAATGTAGAGTGATCAAGTTAGTCTCATTCGAAAGAAGCACATACTCTGAAAAGAATAGTACGAATAGGTGTGATGGATTTCTATACACCGGGTGCATATTAAATTCATGTAAGTGTATAATTCTAATTATTATTACATATTTGGATATAAATTCTATTTATAAACTTTAACATTAATTAAAATATAAATGTTAAATTTAAATTTTATTTCTTAATTTTGAATTTGAATTATAAAATAAAATATAAAATGATTACTCTATATTAAATATTATTTCTTAGTTTCCAGCTGATTCAAGGTTAGTACGAGTAATTCTAACAACCATCAGAGTAACAAATAACTATGTATTTGTTGATTATTACAAAAAATACATAGTTTCATTGGTGAATAAGAGTGAGTACTGACAGAATATCTTATAATAAGAAAGATTATTATTATTGATTATTTTAATAACTTATATCTTTTGCATTTCAGCTTCATCTAGTCGATAACAGGGTTCTCTTGTCTGGTATCTCTGTTTTATATTGTTAGCTAATATAAATAAGAAATACCAGGAAAAAATCATTTTATGAAAGATAAGTATAACATTGATAATTTTAAGATATAATAATTAAAAACTTTAAAGCTGTTTTTCTCAAATATTGAATTTTTTAAATTTTAGGTGCTGCCCCGTAATTTTAAGATTTGAGCTGAACCACTGGATGGATTTGACTTTTTCATACTGATTTAACTTTAGTATTAGCATTATTCTCGCGTAAATGGAGTGTTTTAAAATCGAATGACTAGAAGTTGTTAAAAAATCCAAAAATAAGGTAAAAAACTAAAATTTATTTAATAAATTAATATTTTTTGTTGAAAAGTAAAAAATTTTTTGTATTTCAGGAATTCCCTTATTCACGCGAGAATGATACTAATACTAAAGTTAAATCAGTTTGGAAAAGTAAGATCCATCCAGCGGTTCAGCTCAAATCGTACGGAGGAACCATTATAACAACAAGAATTCATCGAATGGACTACAGATGAAGCAAAATGAGCTTATAAAAGCTTAAAATAAAGGTATTTTAATCTACTTTTAAATATAATTTTCATTTGCAAAAAATTTAATTAAATCTAATTAATACATATCTTTTTTACTAGCAGGCGAAAAGGTGTTTTGTGCCCTTCATCTTTTATTCTTTGTACAGTAAATAATATAGATAATAATCTTTACGAAAAGAGTGAGAGCATAATATTTACCTTTTAAAATCATTTCATTTTCATAAAGTGAAAAACATACGTCTTACTTTTCGTAAAAGATTTAACTGAATAAATTCATCTTCATAAACTAAAAACTCATCAAATTTACCTTTACTAGTGATAAAATCTATTCACTCTTTCATGAGTAAAAAACTATATTTTTTTACCTTTTGTTTCCAATTCTTGCTCTTTTGGGTTTAGAGTATATAGATATAGATATAGATATAGATATTTATTTATTTCGTAATAAGAGTACAAAAAGGCGTGTAATACATGAAATAGTAAGTAATAATTCTATAAAAAGTATTGCACATAATAAGATAAGATATCACAGTCAATTATTAAAATTAATATATAATACTGTATCAGTAAGTCACCATGTAAAAGTGATATCACAGACTATTCTAAATACACGCAGAAAACATAAATTACAATAAAAAACAGTCTTAAATATCTATCAGTCATTGAATTAAAATACATAATTTAAAAGAGGACTGTCATGACATCAATAAAAATAAAATTGGACAATACTATAAAAATAAAATTGAACAATACAATAACAAAATAATAGTAAATAATTAAAAAAAAAAATAATAATTACATTTAAAAAAAATACCGAAGATGTCATAACTTCTAATAAAAACAGAACCACTCATACTTTCCGCATACATTCGTCCATCATTCACGCTAATAAATACATTTACACCTTAAATCTTTATATAGGACAAAACAAAATAAATTAACACAAAAATTAAAATATTTAAAATTGATTTCACTCGAGGTCGAGTAAGTACGTCCTCAAAGCCGACTTAAACCTGCCGAGCGATGGAAGATTTTTTATATAAGCAGGCAGGGAGTTCCAAAAATGCGCACCTTGAACTTGGAAGGAATTTCTTCCAGTCTCAGTACGCATGAAGGGCACCGCGAAGTCCTTGATCTCTCCCCTAGTGGCTACCCTAGGTACATATCTAGTGAAGAGACTCACTAGATACTCGGGAGTATTCATGCGCACGATTTTGTACATAAGTACAGCTATAAAATACTGTCTCCTTGAATCAGTACGCAGCCAACCAAGCGCAGCTCTATGAGGAGAGATACGATCGCCCAATCCTACGCCTAATCCATATCTTACACATGAATTTTGTAGTCTTTGTAATTGTCTTCTCAACCCCTGCGAAGCATCAAGCAGAACTACTGAGCAGTAGTCGAGGTGCGGAAATAGCAAGGCGGCTGCGAGTTGTTTACGCAGGGCCTCAGTGGTGTACCGACGAAAGAACCGTAAACTATACATTATCCTATTAAATTTTTTAGTCACCATATTAATATGCGGCTCCCAAGACAACTTAGCGTCAAGCACAACACCAAGGCTCGTAACGGTATCAGAGAAAGATATGCCGACACCTCCCTCAAGCTTAATCGTTCTTGGCTCACCAGCATAAAAGTCATTAATAAAACGACTACTGCCAAAAACGATAGCCTTAGTTTTGCTTGCATTTAATGTGAGAGAAGCATCGACAGCCCATCCCGACACCGCCCTGGCCGCCCTCTGCATAATACGAATACCTTCATTCAGATGTTCATAAGGGACCTGAGTATAGATTTGGAGGTCATCAGCATATAATATGTGCTTGACACAACAGGGGTCGAGCGTGTCACGTATGTTATTAATGTAAAGGCAGAACAACAGAGGCCCCAGCACTGAACCCTGTGGAACTCCTAGATTGGTTGTTAGCCAATCCGAATCCTCTTTTAAATGTGAGGAAACCATTTGTTTCCTACCTGATAAATAGGAGTTGATCCACTCGAGTGCAGCCCTGGAATCAATCTAAGCCTCCCAAATATGTCGAAAGAAGGACCATCACTCAGAAACTCACGTACCTGCCCAATGTGAGCCCTCAACGAAGTCACATTCAGAAAGCACGCTCGCAGTTCACCCCTCCTCCCTGTACGACTCTCAAAGGAGGCCCGGTGCAGTCATTGGGGAGAGGCCACACTCGACGTTACTCCATTATTTGTACCTAATAATTGTTTTGTCGACATATTTCGTTGATGTTCAGAGGCTTCATTATTATCACATATATTATTATTATTACACTAAATATTCGATGGAGTTTCAGAATTTAAATTAATTACATGCACACCGTCTTTTAATTTCTTACTTTCTGTCAATAAATTATCTAAATCATTTTCATTAAAAAATTTGTGAGCTCTCTCCCCTCTCTCCCTCCTTACCAGAAATTTACCATGTCTGTGTCAAACAAATTTAAAGCCTTTTTCTTTGGTATACTTTCTTAACTTTTTAAAATTAACATATTTTTCTTTAGGCAAAAATTTATTAATAAATTTCAAGCCGTGGCGTTTGATGGCTGGAAGACTGCCAAGGAGGGAGGGATTAAGATCCGCTGTCGAAAAACCAGTGAATTGTCGTTTAGCCTCAAACACCTTATGCACCAGGTTCTCCTCAGAAAGTCTAACCAGCAATGAGAACGGACCCCCCGGGCCGCCATTGATCCCACTATCTGCAGACACCTCGTTTACATCATCATGTTTAGCGATTTTCTTAACTGAGATTACATTTGTACGCTTGATTGCCGGAAGAATGGTACCAAGAACGGCACAGGCGTAATCATCAGGCCCAACATTAACTGCTGAACAGTCAAACTCGCCATAGATCACCAATGTACCGCTCCCAGAGCCACACTCCGTCTCAACTTGACGAGGTGCCTCCTCACTAATTACAGTATGAGTGTGTGGTGTTTGTGGCATTTCTACAGATTTAGATGTGTGTAATGTATGCTCATTCATTCCCATGAGATCCGCGACGGCCTGCGCCACTTCAGCTACCCCGGTTGTAAGGTCAAAGAAACCCTTGTCCACTCCGTGAAACTCGTTATTAAGAAAAGTTTGAATACTATCAAATTTACAACTAATTGTTTTATTATATGTTTCAATTTTATTATTTAGAGCGGACAAGAAATTCCTTTCCGAAGTGACTATTATTTCCCTAAGTTTGCGATTTTCCTCTAACAGCTGCATCTGCCCAATTTCTAATTTTTTAATATATTCATTTTGTGTATCAATTTTGGACACAATATTCCGCAGGCCTTTATCAAAATTTTTAACTTGGCTCTCTACAGCCAAAAATCGATCAAAAGAATTTAATATTGTGTCAAGCCTGCCAGATAGTGCGCCCTCTAGAGCAGATACAGCTGCCAGCAATGAGGAAGAATCTAAGTCACCTCGGACTACATCAGAATTATTTTTCATAAAATTATTACTATTATTATTATTACTCGGGGCAGCGAGCGCAGCGCCACCTCCCAATAGTTTATCAGATAAAGGCATACTTATTCTACTTCTCCCTCCATCCCCCGTGGCACCGCTGTTGTTGGACAAAGTTTGCGATGATAAAGTAGTTTCCACTCTTTCAGGCTGCTTTTGTGAGGTGTTAACAGATGTCAATTTCGAGTCAGTTCTTGATGGTGTAGAGGCACTGATTGGCTGATTAGAAGCAGCTTTGCGTGCGACCTGTAGAACTCCATTGGCCTTGATGCTTCCACCGGCAGACGACCTTGAATTGTTTCTTATTTTTTCCATGCATCTTTTGCACTCGTATTTTGTGCCACTTTCCATTTTTGAGCGAGTCATGCATTTCGCATGACAGCGCTGCCGGCATGTAAAACACAAATGGAGCTTTGCCATGCCCCATTTATCATTAGTGGATAACTTACAGATCGCATAACTGTCCATAACTCCAACCTCTTGTGTATACTCCTTAAAGGGTAAGGTAAACTTCTATATTATTGGTCGAGGAGTAGGTTGAGAAATCAGCCACCAGGATCTCTGCCTGCAGATGAAAATTGCCTCCCAACTAACCTCAAAACTGCAACAATTCTAACCTTTAAAGTGCAGCGTCCTGATGTAAATTATGAGATAAAATGCAAGGACCGCCAATAAAACTGATGATTTATAGCTGAAACGGTGCCTTGCAAATTGAGCGTGCAAGAATCTGTAAGAAAAACGCCCTAGGGCACAAAAATGCAGTACGAGAACAAAAACTACAAGAGTGAAAAATAAAGCGTGTTTAACTACTTACAGATGGAGAGAGAGCGATATAGAGAGAGAGGATTATATATGGGACATTTCATGTCAATTCACCTAGTCGAGAAATAAAAATCGCTGAAAGTCTAAGAAAACGTTCTATTTGGTGCCCAAAATGAACAAAAAAAATTTTAGAGGTCTAGGTCAAAGAGGTCAGGAGTTAAGCGTGATGAAATGTTTTGAATTTTCCAAATTTTTTACTAAATAAATTTTTTGATGAATTTTTTTATCGAAAACTATCAACTTTTCGTAAAAACTTAATAGAATACTTTTTGTTGGAAATTAGATGTAAAATTTACATGAATTTTTTCAAATTATAATATGTTCTTTTTTAAGCTCATCTGATTGGTGGTAACATACTATTTAATATATCCAAAAATTTGCTCTTTAACGGCTTATTTTTCTCGTTTTTTTGTGACAAAAAAATATACGAAGCCACCAGTTGGGCAGACTTCTCAAAGTTACTTAATTTTAAAAAATGTCTTAAAATATCGTGATTTTGGTTCAATCGTAAGATTCATGATTCTTTTTCTAAATAAGTTTTGAGTTTTGGAAAAAAATGCACATTGACGCTTTTTATTGAAAATTATGTTTAGAATATGTATATATTTTTGCAGATTGTAATTTAAGATATTATGAAGCATTTATACTAAAAATTTAACAAAAATAAATTTTTAAATTTCAAAATTTCATTTATCATTTGTGATTTTTAACAAATAATTGCTTACAAAAATTTCAGTTCATTTTACACATGATTTTCAATAAAAAACGTTAATATACATTATTTTCAAAACTCAAAACTTTTTTAGAAAAAAAATCATAAATTTCAAAATTGAGCTGAAATGACGATTTTTTCAGACATTTTTGCAAAATTAAGGAACTTTGAGAAGTCTGCCCAACTAATGGCTTCGTTATTTTTTCGTCATAAAAAAACGAAGAAAATAAGCCGTTAAAAAGCAAATTCAACCTGGTCGATTTTCAGATATATTAAATAGTATATTTCCACAAATCCGATGAGCTTAAAAAAGAGCATATTATAATTTAAAATAATTCATGTGAATTCTACATCTAATTTCCAGCAAAAAGTATTTTATTAAGTTTTTACGAAAAGTTGATAGTTTTCGATGAAAAAATTCATTAAAAAATTTATTTAGCAAAAAATTTGGAAAATTCGAAACATTCTATCACGGTTAACTCTTGACCTCTTTGACCTAGACCTCTAAAATTTTTTTTGTACATTTTAGGTACCTAATAGAACATTTTCTCAGACTTTTAGCCATTTTTATTTTTTGACCAGGTGAGTTGACATGAAATGTCCCATGTATATATATATATATATATATATATATATATATATATATATATATATATATATACATATTATATATGACACATGTATATAAATTTATATGTTATCATAACTATTTTATATATATATATATATATATATATATATATATATATATATATATATATATATATATATATATATATGTATATAGAAAATATTTATATATAATTCACTAATATTCACAAATATGTAAATATCGAACTAATTTATAAATTAATTGTATTATAATAGTTATACACATTAACAACATAGCCATGGAATATCTCTTTCACTCATTTTAATTTCTACTGTAGTATAATTATGGGTACAGGCGCGTATCGTGCACCTAAGATTGCTAGTAACCAAATAAAATAGAGATTTGACTAGTGATTTTAACTAGCTCTAAGCTATTGATACTATACAATAGAATACAACTGTAGTAAAATAATCAGTTTATAAAACATAACGCATTGTTTCAAATACAATTTATCATAGAAATTAATAATAATCAAGATATAATACGTGAGTATAGTTGAGTATAGTTATTGGCTAATAAAAGAGGTAGCTATAAGTTTAACTAGAGTAAACAAAGATGTTGAAATTAAGCATGTTCAGAAATCAGCAGATACATCAATTAATCAATCCTTTTTTCACATAGAAATAGAAGTAGAAGTGCAAGCAGATACTAGTGCATTGTCATAAATAGTGACTGCTAAGACAATCAGCTAGCTCTAATCTTAGTTCGTTGCTACGACTCACATTCACTCAAAAAAAGACTATCATTCAAAGATCTTTTAAAGAAAAAGAAAGCTTCATGAGAAAAGGACTCCAATAAAGATAGTTCCTTATTAAAATAATCAGCTGACGAGAAAGCAAAGGGATTTCGCAGTGCAGCAGTACGAATATTCTGACAGATGATCAGTCTGGGCGGTAATCTAGATAAAGAACGCACTGACGCATTTATATGTTGCCTTATGAACCTAGAGGCTAAGTAGGACGGCATACTATGTGCCACTACATTATACGCTAGTGACAGTTTAAGGTAGAGACGTCTGTTGTGAACAGAGAGCCAACGATACTCTAATCGATTGACTCTACTACGCCAGCCTATATGACCATGAACAAAATGAATGCAAGCATTAAGGGCTCTATGCAAGTGCAGATTTAGAGTTTAAGGTATGTCGTGGTAAGCCATTGCCGTGTAGTCAAATAGAAGAAAAATCAGGGGCTTCACTAACTGTTTCCTCATATTCAGAGCTAAGATATGCTTGTCGAACTTCAATAACCTAAGAGTAGCAAGCACTTTACAAATGGTCATAGAAACTTGCCTACTTCCATCAAGTGTTGATTAGATCTACAAACCATGAATTTTAACTACAGAGGAGTAGGGAATACTAGTATTATTAACCAAGATACATGGGGCAGTAGCATCTCTTATACAAGTGAAATATTGCTTACTGCCAATGAAAATAGCTTGAGTCTTTCTAGCATTGAGAAGGAGCCCGTTCTCCTTAGCCCATTTAACCACTGCTGCAACTTCATAGTTAATAAGATTAACCTCGTTCCCAAAGTTTGCTGGTGAAAATGATTTGTAGATTTGTAAATCGTTAACGAAAAGAATATGCTTAGAAGCTTAAAGAGCAAGCGAGACATCATTAATACAAACTAGGAACAACAGTGGGCCAAGGACGTACCCTGAGGAACACCTGCAGTCACCTGAGACTACTTAGAAGGGTGATTTGCATTGTCAATAAATGAATAAGTACGATCACTTAAGTAGTAACAAACCGTTTAATGACTAAGTCAGAACTGTTTGTCTTGCAAAGCTTAATGAGTAGTCTGCCATGAGACACTATTAAAGACTATGGAAAAGTCAAACGAGAGCAATAAAGTAATCATTCTACGATCAATAGCTATCCTACAATCGTCAAATAGGTGCAGTAAAGTAGTTTGAGTTCTATGACCTCTTCTAAAACCAGCCTGCTCGCAACCAAGCAAAGCATTAGACTCAAAGTGAGATGACCACTATGTGTAAACTACACTTTCTAGTACCTTGGAGACCTTGCATGATTCAGCGATACGGCGAGTTCATCTCGGTCTGCTTAGCCAGCGACAAAAGAAAAACCCTTTTTCAAGCATTAGGAAAGTTTCCAAGAGCCAAGGACTCGTTAACGATTGAGACTAAGTTCAAGGATATTACACTACCTATCATCCTAGGCATATCTGGAGAAATTTGGTCAGGCATAACAGCCTTAGAATTTGATGAGCAAAGAATATTGACTAATCCAGAGGAATGAGTAGGCACAAAATTAAAAACCGGTATATTAATCCTAAGCGGGATAGAAAGCACATGGTCAATATCAGCATCAGATAGTGTACGATTATCGAAAAAGACCGAGGTGTAATAGCTCAGAAGAACCGAAAAAGAAAAATATTTAAGAAGGGATGGCAGAGTATTATTGGCTTAGCCCAACTTTCAAAGTTCAGACCACTTATTCTTAGCAGTAGGTGACAAAGAAAGTTTACCAGCAATATAATCATTTTTTTATTTATTTAAGGAGTTTCAAACCTGATTTTAAAAAGCCTTGAAGCAAAAATAAATGTCAGACGAACCAGATCCCATAGCTAGTTTATAGCAGTTATTGCGTTTTTTTATGAGTAAGCGAATATCATAATTTACCGAAGGTTTACGTTTGTTAAAGATTTTTATTACCGTAGCTGGAGCAAATCTATTAAAAACCTCTACTATATTAGCTATAAATAAATCAACCCTACTGACAATAGAGTGAGCACTCAGAACCTGAGGCAGCTAAAGAACACGATTTGAATTAAAGCTAGAGAAACATGAATAATTAGTCAACAAGTTAGGAAAAGAATAATACAAAAGACTCGCAGAAAAATATAAAGAAAAGCTAGAACTAACGGCGACATTAAACGCTTCAATGTTGTAGTTGCTAAAATTCCTCGATGCAAGAGATTTATTGATATTTTTGGGATTAAAGAGTCTAAGCTTAAAATCGTAACCATTAATAAAAGGGGAGGCAGACTTCGCTTATGACAATAGTGCAGAGCTATCATTTATAGCAAACAAATCCAGCCATGTATGAGAATCATGATATGATGTTATAGCAAGATAAGTTGCGTCTGAAGGATCTAAAAGTAAGGAAAAAGATTCAAAATATGATTTGAGAACATTTGATAAGATTTATGTTTAAATCTGCCATGATTACGATGTTCTTGTAGTTATGAATATAATAGGAAAAGACACTAAAGAAAATTTTCAATGAAGAGGCGTTAGGCCTAACATATAAAATACAACATAAAATAGAAGTTACACCATCACTGACATCTACCAGAAGAAATTCAGCAGTCTTGTCAAATAAAAGGTCTGAAAGATGAAAAATTTTAGTGTTGAAACTTTACACGTATGCACCAACACCACCACCATTTTTACCTTGCCTATCGACTCGAATAAATTTATAGATATCAACTTAATGACCAAACCGGAATCCAAATCAGTGAGAAAAGTCTCTGTGATTGCAAAAATATCATAATTCTTCGACCTGCATTTCTATTCGATTTCATTAAAATGAGTTTTGACTCTATTTACGTTTGCATAAGCAATAGAAATGCATTTACTTATAGAGCTATGACTTAAATGTGTACTTAGATTACTAGGGGACGAAACGTTAGACAACACGACCTGCGAGTTACTATGATCAACTTCTATCGCTTTATCGTCATTTTGTGTCTTCAGGGTCCTCTTGCGTGCTCCAAGGAAGAAAGACTTATCAATATTCAGACTCATAGGAGTTAATATCTTCAAGAGATTGTTGATGTTAAGGAAGTCAATTTCAGAAGGCGATCCTGTCACAAAAAGCTCGCATAAGTTCCTAAGAGGACGAGAAATCACAGCCTTATCATGCGAAACCCGATCATTAAGACGCTACAAACTCGCAGCGCACTTATCCCTAGCCTCCATTATAGAAGATTCAAGATTATCTAATCTGGACGCAATGCCATTAATATTATTAGAAATATAACCAAGAAAGCTCAAGACACTCATCTTAAATTCTAAAGAGCAAGAAGTAGAAATATCATCAGGCTTATTATTTTGATTTGGCTTAGGAGACGTTTTGGCGCCATTCATTAGACTAAAGGGTTTGGAAAATAGAGGCTTAGTTTTAGAACCAGCTTCTACAGAAGGTGGGGATCCAGCGTCAGTAAATTGTATCAAAGAATCGATACAGGAATCAATAAGAATCAATAAGAGTAGGCGTAGACGTGCCACCTGGTAGTGTGGAATAGCTAGAGTGGAGTAGAGAGCTTTCTCCGACATTAGGACGGTGTCTATAAAGCAAAGGCCCGAGAGAAGTATTGGCGAAACTACGCCCCTCTTATCACTTAGATGCGACAAAGTAGCCAACACAATCTTGCGTTCTTGCTTCGTACCAGCAGATAAATTTTTCAGGCCAGAATCACGTGGTTTATAAGCACGAATAGTCAAAGTGCAGCATGCGATTCTGCCATCACCTATGAACCAAGCAGATTTACAACAGGTAAAAGGAAATGAGGAGCTAAAGCTCACACACTGTAGCGATGGAGCAGAGCGAATGATCTTAAAGTTACATACCACACATACAATTATCACACAGACACACACATGTCGTGGCAACTAAATAAGCTTTAACCTAAAACCACAACAGAAAAGATGTAAGCAGCATGTATAAGTAACTTCAGTAAGAAAACGTGGAAAATTTCGCAGATGGTAAAGCAGGTGTCTACTTCTATAGCGATTCCATAGTCGAAAGTGCGTTTAGGTACCAGAAATAGGCAATAGAGATGCTCAGGATTCTTGAAAAATTATGCCAGTCAGCCAGCTCAGCAACATAACCTCAAACAATGTAGTCACAGAAAACTGACAAAATATATTGCAAGGCACAAAATGCAACTAGTGCTTCATAGATCAACTGATGCCTTGCAGTCTAGCATGCAAGAAATCTGAAACATAACGCTTGCAGGCAGAATTATGCAGTAACAAGTTTGAAAATAAGAAAGAGCACAAAGAAACACAACTGACTATACTTACTTAAGAAGAGGAAGAGAATAAGGAAGAACAAAGGAAAGAGCAAAAGAGAGAGATAGAGAGCAGGAGAGGGACAGAGATATAGCAAGACAAAGTAAGGGAGAGGGAGAGAGTAAGTCAGAGCAAGAGAGTGTGAAAAAAAAACGAGACAGAGCAAGAGAGAGCAAAAGAGAGAGAGAGTGAATGAGAGCAAGAGAGCGAGAGATGAAGGGAGAGAGCGAGAGAGGGCAAGAAAAGAAAAGAGATACCGAGAGAGGAAAAAAAGAGCAAGAAAAGAAAAGAGAGAGAGAAAGAGAGAGAAAGAGAGGGCCAGAGAAAAAGAGGGAGAGCGGAAAAGAGCGAGAGAAGGCGAGAGAGGGCGAGAGAAGAAGAGAAGAGCGAGAGAGGAAGAGAGAAAGTGAGAAAGAGCAAGAGATGAAGTGAGAGAGCAAGAGATGGTAAGAGAAGGCGAGACAAAGCGAGAGAGCGAGAGAGAGCAAGAAAGAACGAAAAAGACCGAAAGAGAAAGAAAGAGAGCGAAAAAGAGTGAAAAAGAACGAGTGAAATCGAGAGTGAGCGAGGGAGAACGTGAAAAAGCGAGAGAGAGCGCAGAACAAAGGATAAGGGAGAAAAAGGAAGGTAGAGAGGGAAAGAAGATGATGGGGAAGTAAGGGGGAGGGAGAGAAGGAAGTTGGGGGGTGAACAAAAAAATAGAGGGAATAATAATAGTGAAAAAGATAATCAGAAAAAATGATAGTCACAGATAATATGGCTCAATTAAGATTCAAAAGAATGAGACCTGAAGAATAAGACTCATAAAAAAGCTGACGAATAATGAGTACTTATTACATAGGACCCCATAAAAAATTACTGATCTTATTAGAAAAAAATATACACTTTTCAAAATTGGCTAATTTGGAGAACCGGAGAAACGGAAAAAAAGTGGTTTTATTATAATATAATATAAGATTTTTAACAGTGCAGCATATGCAAAGAGTGAGTAGGCTAGTGTTCTTACTAGGCATATTCTCTAATGCAAGAGAGGGCAACACGGCTCTTCAAGGCTTGAAGACCGAGCTTTTCATATGCTGTGAGCTCCCCTTTTCTTGCTAAGTAGAAATGCGTGCGTAGCAGCCGAGCTTGGTACTACCACGTTCAGTAGTAGTATTGATTAAGTTTAATAATGATTTCGTCCATATGGAATACTAATACATCTTTAATTATAATATTTAAGTTAAATAATTAAATAGCTGAACCTCAGCAACCTTTATCTTAAGTTTAAGTGTTTTGAATCTTCAGGTTCAACTTAAGTTTATTAATTATTATAAAATTTTAATACATGAAAACATTTTAAGAATTTATACTAAATTTTATGATAATTTATTAAGGTCTTGATAAGATTCATTACTTGTATCTTAATCATAACATTAGATTTAATACAAGTAACTCAAGAATTTATCAAGTTTAATAATAATTTCATTAACATGGAATATTTATACATTTTTAATTATAATATTAAATTTTAATGAGCGTATTGCTAAATTTGAGTAATCGTTATCTTAAGTTTAAGTATTTCAAAACTTAAATTTTAACTTAAGTTTATTAATTTTCGAGGGATCAAATTATTTAAAGATTATATATTAAATTTCATAATAGTTTATCAAGATTTTTATAAATTCCAGTTTGATTAATCTTAATCAATACATCAGATTTTATGTAAGTAAGTTAAGTATTTATTAAGTATAATAAAATTTTCATTAACATGAAATTTTAATAAGTTCCAATTATAATTTTGAATTTTAATAAGCGTATTGCTAAAATTTAGTAATCATTATCTTAAACTCAAAAATTTGTTTATTAATTTCAATAATTATCTATCAATTTCAATAATTTTTTATATTAAACCTATTTAATTGACTTTATTCTCAAATTTAAGATACATTTTTATTTTTAATTTGTATTAAATTAAAGAATATATTTAACAGTGTATACTTCCGAGAACAAATGCGCTTCACTTCTTTCTTTTAACAACTATTATTACGTCATCATAGCGCTTCTAACACGATTATTAAATAATAATAACAACCAAAATTATACGAGAACATGGTAACAATCTTTCTTTATACGGAGAAAGAAGTGTATTTTTTTTGCGCGTTTCATTTAAGATACCCCTTGCCGCGTCTAATAATTAGCTACATTGCTTTTTTTGCATGTGTGTTTTAATTATTCGTCACTCAATTCTAAACTTAATTTTCTTCTGGAGAACTATCGTACAGAATTATCTTTTTTCTACGCATGATAATAAATGAAAAAAAAAACAGAAAAGCAATATATATTAAACTTATCTCAACTTTAAAATAATATTTCTTTTTTTCCACAAAATTAAAGATATTATTGAACTCCAATTATCGATAACCTGAAGCATAGATTCAAAACATACGGACTAATAAATTTTAGCCCTTACGTGTTACACTACTATCATCACGATGCTTATCCTAATATCTATAATTATCTTACTATTTGTCATCTACGCAAACTTTTACGCTAATATAATAAAATTCATCTTTCAAAGTAGGAAGATAAAATACAAAATATTAAATTCAGGACAAATAGAATTTACTAATAATTAATGAAAATTGAAAATATATACTTCTCTGCAATATTGCTTGAACACAAGTAAGGAGTGAGGTTAGCGTGAGCAAAACCAAGGGTTCTCATAAGCTTTATCTTAACCTACACGAGTATTATTATAGCTATAATATTAGTAATCACGGCGATAATCCTATTTAGATTATCGTATTGTAGATATAATCGATGTTATATATACAGATATATATATATATATATATATATATATATATATATATATATATATATTTCTTAACAATGCATATATTAATGGTTGGATTCATTATAGCCGCACCTTTACCAACTTAAACACCGGTAAGTAACGAGTTCCCCCAATACTTGCTCGCTGCCACGATAAACTTTCTATTTGTAAAATACATAATTAACGAAGAGAAGGAAGATAGTTAATCTATCGATGAGGTAATAGACGCCCCCTGTAAAAATCCCCCTTTCCCACCAACAATTAAGCACGAAGAAATAAATATTACGAATGCAGAACTAGTTCAGTAAATCAAAGCCTTAACTTTGTAACTACCACGCCACCCCTCCCCCCCTGCATAGACGCTTCATGATTCTACTTCATTCTTAACCTATTACCATGAATCGAATTGCACAATTATTGAACGAATCGCACATAAGGGCCACCGCGTACGGAGCGTGGATCGAGGAAACGAAAAACGTCCTCTTAGTTCACCTGGATATCATATCCGACCAACAGGGGACCATATTCTCGCTTAAAAAGAAGGCTAGGGGATCATCAGAGAAGGTCGCGCTCTCACAAATCTGGGGATTTGAAGAAACAGTTAACGTCGAGGCTCGTATAGTAGTAACCAAAGCAACAGTATCAAAATTAATTATAAAGTTCAGTAAGCTATAAATTAACAAAAAAGGGGAAAAGGAAAAACAGCCTATGAATTCAGACGCTAGTAGTGTTAAACACTCGAATGTCGCTTCTGAACCTTGGGGCCCAGGACATAGACAAAGTTCTGGTAATTTACGAGGCCTGTCTACTAGAGCTGAAAGCAATGACACTTCCACTCAAAACCGAATATCACAATAAGGCTAACAGACAAAGGAACCTGTACCGTGGGGCCCTAGATAATATATTGAGTTCGACTAGCGCTTGGACATAATTAAATATGAGAAAAATAATGAATTATTTTCAGGACTCTCGCTTTCTAACAAAAACTGAATAATCAGGACCCGTGATAATTAGAAACCAATTCTCAAGAAAAGAATAGAATCTGAAAGAAAATTAGACGCAGACGAAATACGTGCAGCAAAACATGAAGAACATATCGACGCAGCTACATTGTGAAATTCATCTGGTATTGCCCAAATAGAAACAGGCCTCATCGGAGAAAAGATATTGAAAATAATTGACTCCTTTTCCACCGACTACTACGACCCTTTTCCCACCATTAAGTTCTCCGACTGGATAACTTGTACAGGAGATGGTAAATACTGCGAACCAGCAAAATCTCTAATCTCTGGTTCAAGTAATTTACTAATGAGTTTATTCTCAGATGGCAATTAACAACTCAGCTATAGCAGAACAGATAGCTAATTTGACATGTCACCAGACTATTACCGATGCATTACTAAATACCAGTGCATGGCGGTGCAGCAATTACTGCACATTCCACTTAAAGTGCAAAAAACATGACGCTTAGGACCTATTTGCTACAAGTGGAAAACGGCCTTAGCATCTGTCCAGCAGGTATTCATAATATCTTCTGGGTGTCATGTCAAAACTACGTGACATCGCCAGGGCCGCAGTCAACGGATTAGGAACCATCTCCGTTGAGGATCATAATAATGCGCTCAAGGAATATTTTTCCCCGAAGAAGACCTTCTACCATTACACTGATGAGATCCAAGGAATGAGAATGCACAGAGGCAAATCTATAATCGAATATTACAACTGCATAAAAAAACTCATAGAAGGAGCAGCGGTTGTACTTAAAGAAGTATTCCCGACAGCACGAATACCTATCATGATAACAATGCTAGATGCACTTGCACTAGAATTCTTTAAAAGATATTATCTGACGATATTCTGTACGCTGTAAGCGCACAAAAATATGAGATGTTGGTTACAGCATTAAAAGCTGCACAACGCTTCGAAAGAGACAGCATCTCTTCACACGACAGAAGGAAATCTCTTCACTTCATCGAGGTGGATCAATCAAAGAAACAGTCATCTTGACAAGTTTAATTCAAGAAGGACAATAATAGATTGACTCAGAGATCACAATCGCCGGCTGAGGATGAGTATGATCATAGACCATACTATCAAAGGAGCTCTGCAGCACGCAGCGATTGTGGACGTTACGGGCAAGACCATAATAGGAGACCTGGCCTGAGGGCACAAAACTTTGTAGATTACTGTAATAGAAGATGCAATACGACTGGCAAAAACAATACTTATTCTCTTGAGAGATATGGTAATAATTAAATTGCCAGAAAATTCCAACGATTTCAGAAGTGACAGTAGAGGAAAAAACCCTAAGACATCGACTAATTATTCGGAAGCCATAGGATGCTAGGCTGCTTCTACCAGATATGCACCCCCGACGCATTACCCTTATGCACGACCAATGCCACCTATGGCCCCTACACAGTATCCATACTTATATGCGTATATGCCGTCATTTTAACTACAATACCTACCCATGACCAATAAACAACAAAAATCACATGAAGCTTTGAACTCGCTGCCTATTCGTCAGATAGATCGCCTTGACGGGCGAAACCAATCTAGAGCGTTCACTCACTGTCAAATTTATAACTGCAATTCATTTGCAAGAGAAACCTGTCACCGGAGAACAGGATCAATAATTGTTCTACGAGTTTCCCAACTAAAAAACCAACAGAATTTCAAATAAACACCAAAGTAACAGCCCAGGACAATAATAGCAGCACACAAAGCTATGACTATTACCGGGACAACCATCTATTCTTTTAACACCACAGGATCAACAGAGGTAACACTCTTAAAAAAATCTATCAGGTTTCAAGTTGTAACCGGAAATCTCCCCATCCCAGCATTCAGTATATTAGGAGTTGACAAGTTGATAAATCGATTAATTATTGAGAATTTTAATATTTCAGGCTATAAAGATAATAATTATTATTGGAATCTAACATTTTTAATAATTAATAAATATATTTATTTCGAAATTGACTTCAATAATAAATATGATATCTACTAAAAACTAATGGATTTCTTTTTTTTGAAATTTTGCAATAAAATAAAAAGATATGAAATATTCAAAAATAAAATATGAAAAAAACATAAAATAAACACATGAAAAAGCATAAATAAATGCTAAAAAAAACATGAAAATAACATGCGATAAATAAAACAAAGTGCATCTGCAAATTGTAGATATTTTTTTAAATTTTTTTTACAGAATTTTGATTAAAAAAAATGAATTTGAAGAGCTAAAAGAATTTTAAAAAAATTTAAACCTTTCTTATTTTCACGGGAAATGCGATACAGAGCCAATTCTTGCAAAAAAAAATTGTATTTTGTTTAAAATTACTCGCCTGAATTTCTCCAGATATTTCCTGTTGGTGCGCCATAGTTAAAAATGCAAAAAAAAACTCATTTTTCCGACGTTTTTGGCTGATTGTCGCTCATTTGCAGACTTTGTATTATTATTTATATAAGGAAATTGTATTCTAGAACTTTATTTATAAATTTAATTATACAATCAAGTCAGAAAAATAAGATTTACAAATATCCGCATCATATTTTTGCACGAATCCACATTTTAGATTAGGTATTTAAACACTTCTTTAATGATTTTGTTGATACTTCACTACTTTATATGTGATAAAATCTTATAAATATTATATTGCTTTAATAAAAGAAAATATTTTGGTAAATTAATCATTTCACAGGTACAGCTATATTAAGTACGGTCGAAATATCAACTTGAGATTATATATGAATTTATATTTCATAAGAAAAACTTATCAATACAAACATTATCATCATGATTTAATAATTGTAACGGTTATTTTGCCCGTTACAAAAAAAAGAATAATATTTTATATTCCAAAAAAAACGGTAATTGAATATTAATTTCATTTTACGAAACGTGAAAAAAAAAGTTTAACGTCAATTCAGAATTTATTTGTCTTCGATTAAGAATAGTTTGATTTCCAAAAGAAAAAAATTTCTTGACACGTGCTATTTTAAATATCAAACTTTAACTATAGTTAAACGCCATCTTTGATATAAAATCCTTTATGAACAACCCGAAGCTAGTCGGCGTCGACGCCAGCTACACGCTCGACGCCATTTGCAAATTTCGATTTATTAGACAACGCGTAACGGCCTGATCGCGTTGACGCATCTATTTGTTGGGCGCCATTTTGTAACGTTTGTTTTGCCCGTTACAAAAAAGAGAATTAGCTTTTAATTAATATGAATTTAAGCTAAGTCTTTAAATTTAATTTTATGCTAAGTCGCTGAAACTATAAAAAATTTTACTAAATATCACACAGCGAACTCCGATTGTGCTAGCTTATCAATCCTATTGATAAACGACAAAGTCTTATGTGATATACTTGTCGCTTGCTGTACACACTGCGTTTCTCTCTTTCTTATCTGATCGAGAGTCGCGTTACTGGTAGCGCAGTTTTCCTTCGTGAGGCAGGTTCCAAAATACATTATATTAGAATATATGATATTACGTAACTAAATAATTTATAACTGCACACAAGAACCGCGGAGGCGTCGGAGTAAACAGCGGGAAATATATTTTTTATGTTATATATAGTCAGGCAATATAAATTAATTGAAAGCACGATTTAATAGAAAACAGAATTAACTATAAGAAAAATATAGATATAAAGATAAAATATGAATTAAACAAAAACGAATTTGAACAATATAAGAAAAGTAATGTACGCGTCAAATGAGAGAGTGAGCCAAGGGAGGACGCGTCGCGAACTAAATAGTACTCGCTTATGACGCTGATCGGTTATATAACCGATAACACAATATACCCGAACAAGTATCTCTCGAGGAAGAGACACTTGGATATCCTAAGTATGCTTATACTCACAGTTACGCACTGGCCAGCTTACACTAATTACCTACGTGCACGTAGACGCTGCTCGCCCGTTACCGTAGCTTCTCCCCTGTACGTAACGAATACGTAGATGCTCTAGACTAGGTCGGTGGAAGACGTCTATTCCCGATCCTTGAATTTCGCTGAGCTCTGCCAAAGTGGTTGCCTTGGCGTAGATCGGTGGAATCCTATACTCGCCGATCAACGTATTTGCTGGCACTTAATGGCTGACCGCTAAGACGCGCGAAAAGCGGTCAAGCAAAACTCTACAGAAAGAATTTCTGAGAGTGGCAACTTGCAAATATAATATAATACGCAAGTCGGTATAAACTAACGACTTTTAATTAAGACAATGTCTCGCTCTATCAAATGCGAACTTAGTCCACCGTATTATATGATTACGTGGCGAAATTCTCTAATAAGCACAGCGCGGCTTAGGTTTCGTGCTAACGCAACGGTAGTCGGAAACTCTCTCTCGCGTGCCGGTCGTCAAAATACGCACTTCTTTACTCGTCTTAGACGAGATATACACTCGCAGGCGGTCGCACGCAATCTCAGCCCGATACTCCGTTGGCACACGGAGTCCCACAGATCGCAAGAGACGGGTCGCTCATCGTCTCATTCGCACGCATTGATTCCAACGGTGGTTGAGGTTGCAGATCATCTTCTTGCTTTGTAATATATGTTTTTAGCTACTCTCCATTAATCAGACTATACGGATCACCATCCTTGTCTAACAATCTATGTGTATTTGATCCAGATTTAGCTGTAACAACATATGTACCAACAAATTTTGGTGCAAGCTTACTTGTTATATCTTGAACAGCTGGAGAGAGTATTTCTCTTGCCTATTGAATCATCTATTTTATGAGTTGCTTTTGCTCTACCTGCAACCAAGCTTTTTACACAAGCCTGATCAGCCGCTAAAACATTAGCTAAACCCACTGTTTATAATTTTCCGATGTACAATTGTTTAAGAGCAGCAACTTCTAAATTTACCTTTACCTTACTACCTTTGAAAGAAAGCTTATTTTCACAAGGATCGAAAATAGCTCTAAATGCTTGTACGAAGTTGCCTCCTAGATAGCATTCTTCATTTAAGCTAGGCATGATCGCACAGCGAATTGTTTTGGTAATTTCGCCTACAGTGAAAGGAAGGTCAACATAACTTACTAGTAAGCATGGTCTACCATCTGCTACTTTAACCAATCTATTTGTAGCAGGTATTGAAGGTACATTACAGGCTACTGCTAGCTGTAACCCTAGCGAGTTCATGACCGTGCGCGATGCACCTGGGTCATATAGAGCCTTTATTCGGTAATCTCCGATCACTACCGGGAGCCACCATCGAGCTTCATCATCGATTATTGGCTGATTTAGCTCTGCCTGTTCACTTGTCTCAACTTGACAAGTGTGAGACTGAACTTGTGTTTCTGCTAAGTCTTCAGGTAGATTTTTAGCTAACACCTTTCTATTAGAAGGTTCTGAGGTCTCATAAGCCTCACTGGGAACGGTAGGTATCTCATCTTTTCATTACCTGATCCTTTTCCCTCACACATAGGACAGGACCAGACAGTATATCCAGGTAATCTACACCGATAACATTCACGGTTACATTTTGTATTTTTCAAATCTTTCTGGTTCTCTTGACCTGGTTTTGTCTGATTTGTATCTCCTGAAGAACTATTCTTTTGCTGTTGGCTCTGTTTTTCCGAATTACTGTCATCTTGAGAAAGTTTTTGAGGATGCTTTTTAAAATTCCTTTGACGTTTAGCAGACTTTCTTCGAGGCAATTTAAGCGCTGCTGGTCCTTGTACGCTATCCTCGCTAAACCTCTGCTGCTTTTCGAACGCCTCAGTAAGTTTTGTCAACTTGGTCGTTATTGCAATCATCATTCTGACTATGTTAGCCTGATCATTAGCAGCTTGTTCCTCCTGTATTGCTGCTATTCGTACTTCATTGTCTTTGACCTTATTCTTTGGCCTATAAGCTACGTCGGGTAACAATGACTGTTCGGGCGGAGGTGGTGGTCTATAGACTCTCTCCACCTCGAATATTAATTCAGCTTCTGCAGCTTTTTCTAATAACGATTCAATGTCCATAACTTCGTCTCTTCTGACCATACGTTGAATTTCTGGCAAGAGGTTACGGTGCAATAAATCAAGCTGCTGATTAGTATCAGGTAATGGAACTTGTTTTAAAATTTAGTTTGAAGCATATAATATAATCTCGTACAGGCTCATCTTTGCCTTGTGTACGTGCATTAGCTTCTGCTACCAATCTTTGTTGGAAACGTCTGCTATATCCATACCATCGCAATGCAGTTTCTTTAAATTGAGCCCAGGTTTGCTACGAATGCCTGTTATTTCGATACCAGGTCGCAGCAACCTCTGTGAGCAATTCAAAAAGAGAGGATAATAAATCGCTCTCACTCAGTTTAGCCAGTGTTCGACACTCCTCAACTCTAGTTAGAAAGAGGTCTATACTTTGGCCTCGCTCGCCAGGAAATGTAAGATTCCAGCGGCAAACTATGTGACCAACATCCACTGTTTTATTTGAACTTATTGTACAATCGGTGTGCCTGATAGAATCTATACTATCCATCGAGCTGTTTCCAGTGCGAGGGGTTCCCCTCCCCCGACTGTACTTATTCCTGGAAGTTCACTTGGAGGTGAATCCGATTGTACATCTGCCATTGCACCATCATCGTCATTGGTATTTATCCTAAACATATCGTGGAAGTCAACTCTTGGGCTTACTAGTGGTCTCTGGCCAATATTCATTTCTTGTGGTGTTTCCTCTATTCTTTGTGCTAAAGCTGCTATTGATTCTGCCAGTGCTTTTATTTGCGTTTGCATACCATAGAGGTATTTTATCATTTCTGTTAGTGTCAGAAATGTTGTTTCATCTACCGTTTGCACAGCTGTTGCTTGCATAGCTGTAGTTACGAGTTCGGTGACTGGTGTTGTCATTTCGTATAAATATTTCTTCTTTCTTGAGATATTTTCTATTTTCCATTAATCGCACGCGGTTTCACTAACGCTCGCTGTGTGTGTGTACGCACGTTTATTTTATAAAGAAAATTGTATTCCTGATCGTTTGCATAAGGTTATAGTAGGACCATATACATACGTGACAGAGAAACTTTACTAAACATGTATATATATTAAAAATTAACTGTTTTGATTTTTGGATTTATACTAGAATTTCCAATAATTACAATTAATTTATCAAATTAAAAATGCAATATTTTACTAAACAAAATTTTGTAATATTAGTCAATTTACAATACAAAGTATTAATATATATTACTAAATCCAAATATCTGTGCGTTCTCAAACTTTTGTTGAAAATGCACACCTAGCTGTGTAGAGACAATTTATTTATTATACATGTGTATCTAACGGGTAGTGTAAAAATCAATTTTAATTCAAAGTCTTTGAGAAATTTCCCCACAACACACACAGCGCCAGTCGATTCTCTCGCTACGAGCTGGCAGTCGTTAATGAGAGAGGAAGAGAAAATAAAAATTTCCACTGTGTGTAAAGATAAAAATTTTAACTTTGAAACTTTACTTATTATACAAGTTAAAAAAAAAATTATCTATCCCTTTAATACGTATAAAAAATTTTAATTTTTATTTAATTAAATATTATATCAAAATACAAAAAAAATTTTAATGTTGATGATACTAAATTTTCTATATTAAAGGGTTATTTTTCAACTTGATTAATTTCAACTTCCTTGCCAGTTGAAATCAATGTTTCTCTCTCACAAAAAAAATTTGTAATATTCTATTAACGACCTGATCGTAAGGGGGTTATACACAACGACGGACTATTCTAATTCTTAGAAAATCTCAACTGCCTGTTCGCTTTTTCACATAAAGCGAACTATAAGGCATACAGAGCTATATCTTTTATCTCTGCCACTATGCTATTAAAGCGCGAGAATATCTGCGCGTTAAGCAAAGAAATAGAATTTCTTGCTGGGACACGTGGAGACACAAATTTGTAACAGCTAAACGATAAAAAAAGGCAATTTTCCGAGAAATGTCCTACTATTTTATATTCCAAAAAAACGGTAATTGAATATTAATTTTATTTTACGAAACGTAAAAAAAAAATTTAACGTCAATTCAGAATTTATTCGTCTTCGATTAAGAATAGTTTGATTTCCAAAAGAAAAAAATTTCTTGACACGTGCTATTTTAAATATCAAACTTTAACTATAGTTAAACGCCATTTTTGATATAAAATCCTTTATTAACAATTCGAAGCTAGTCGGCGTCGACGCCAGCTACACGCTCGACGCCATTTGCAAATTTCGATTTATTAGACAACGCGTAAAAGCCTGACCCCGTTGACGCATCTATTTGTTGGGCGCCATTTTGTAACGGTTATTTTGCCCGTTACAAAAAAGAGAATAAGCTTTTAATTAATATGAATTTAAGCTAAGTCTTTAAATTTAATTTCATGCTAAGTCACTGAAACTATAAAAAATTTTACTAAATATCACACAGCGAACTCCGATTGTGCTAGCTTATCAATCCTATTAATAAACGACAAAGTCTTATGTGATATACTTGTCCCTTGCTGTACACACTGCGTTTCTCTCTCTCTTACCTGATCGAGAGTCGCGTTACTGGCTCACAAGCACCAGGGAGGCGTCAGAGTAAGCAACGGAAAATTTATTTTTTATGTTATATATAGTCAGGAGATATAAATTAATTGTGTGAATATGGGACGTTTCATGTCAACTCGACTGACAAAAAATAGAATTTGCTGAAAATCCGTGAAGAGGTTCCATTTAATACCCAAAATATACAAAAAAATTTTTAGAGGCATAGGTCAAAGGGATTACGAGTAATAAGTAATAGAATATTGTGATTTTTCAAATTTTTTTGTTAAATTACCAACTTAATTATTTTTTTCCTCAGGAACTAAGGATTTTAGAGATTCACTTATGAATATATTTATTGTTGCAAATGATGAGTAGAATCTACACAAATTTTTTTCAATCTCAGAATTGCTGTCTTCTGATTGGTTCATTTTGTACTTTCATGTAATTTTGAATTTCTGGCGTTCAAACAGGTTGATTTCACTCAGGTTGCACTGTTATGTCTTTTTATAATATCTTGAAGTGAGCTTTGTGTCATCTTAGGCATAGAACTGAGAGAAGAGCTATAGAACTTTGGATATTAAAAAATAAAATAGAATTTTCAATTCAAAACATATATACTGTGGATTTGATTCTTCGCTTATAGATAATGCAATAAACGAACAAATGATTTTTAAATATCTTAAAAGAAATCTATTTCTTGATAATTTAATTATAAATTTAGAATCTGAATTGAAATATCAACTGTTCATTATGTAGACATCCTCAAAATACACTCGTAACCAAAACATATTTATGTGTTTCAATAAATTGTTATTATAATAATTTTAAATATGTGTTGGAAAATTTTTTTAATACATATTCTTTATTTAGAATTAATATTTATATCATATATCTAGAAGTAAAAAAAATGAAGTAAAATAAATTCTATAGACATGAAATTGATTTAATATAAAAATTTATTACGAATTCAAAGAATGTTTTATTTATAGATTGTGGAACTTTTGGCAAGTATTTTTTGATTTTATCCTCATTCTAGTGACATTTTAATTTTGCAAATAGACTATGCATTGAGAAAATTCAAAGATATATTTAGAAACTGATATTTATATCATATATCTGGAAATAAAAGAAATTAAATTAAATAAATTCAAGATGCATAAAATTTATTCATTATAAAATATTAGAAAATTAAAAAATTTTGTATTCGTGGATTGTCAAACTGTTGACAAGTACTTTTTCATTTTATTTCCATTCTAGTGACATTTTAATTTTTAAATACTTTTTAACTTAAAAAAAATAATTATAATAAATAAAAATATGATAGAGCGATGATTAGTTCTATTTTTACAATCATTACTCAAAATAAGAATATCAAAAGTCTTTTCCTTTCAGAAGAATGTTATGTAGTGATGATTATTATTATTTTTGTCATTAATTATACTATAGTTAAAAATAAACATATAGCAATGACTAATAGTATAAGGTAATTAAGAATGATAATCTAAAGCAATATTCAAAGCTACTCTGCTGCATCTTAATTATTTCAGTTACTAGAAAATATTAATCATAATAAAAATAATAATAATAATCATTATCATGATCATCATCATTATCATAAAATATTTATTAATCAAAATAAAAACTATAATAATGACCAATACTTTAATCTTTTAACATCCTAACTTTAAACAATATGAAGTATGTTTTATTTAGGAAAATGTTATTTAATAATAATAATATTTATTTTTATCCTTAAATATATAATTTAATCAAAATTAAGCAAATAACAATAACTTTTCTTTACATTGGTCGAAGACAGAGAAAAATTATAAAATAACAGTGTCTGTATAAAAATTATATTCAGAATATAGTTTTGCTCTTATGGTACCAATTGGAATCAAACAGTGCTGGTCCTGAAGATGTTGTACCCGTCTGTTATTGTGAAACCGTTTGTCTAAAAATTTTTTAGTTTGATCATAATTTTTCTGGGTAGAATATTTGAAGGTTATATTTGGCATTCTTTCAGTTGTGCTTAGCCAATGAAATAGATCTTCACTTGTCAAAATTGGCTCAATTGTTGATCTCTGTAGGCTTGCTCTAAGAGCTCCTCTTTTTACTGTTGCCCCAAGACCATGGACCTTTCCCATGGGCTGTGGGATAAAAATGCCATTCAGCGTCTGATCCAAAATCCATTTTATGATGAGCTAAATTAATAACATTTTTGAAATTCTTATACTGTTGGGGGGCACCGTCAGAGAAATAATAAATCTTTTTCATGGAAGAAAATTCATCATCCGAAAAATTCTGAATTATTTTATGGAACGAATAAACTGCTACAGCATCATGAATTAAGCAATCAGAAATTATAACCAAACTTTTATGTTTTGTGATTTCATTTTCTTTGTAATAAATTACGACATTACAGATTGTAGCTTGGGCGTTATTCTAATGGAAACCAGGAGCAGCATCTTGAATCGTGAACGCGTAATTTTCGGCAAAGTCCACAATTATTTGAAATTCATGTGGTTCCAGATGGTCCTTTAATTTTCTTGAATATGAAGATTGTTTGGATGCTATTGTTGCATGAGGAAGTAATCCTTTTACTTTTTCACAAAAATATTTCAGAAATTCAGGCGTTTCCTTGATTAAAGTTTCTAAAGTTGTTTATAGATTATTAATCCACTGCTTGAAAGAAATCGAGATGACGTAATTATCTTCAAATACTTTTAATAAGAATTTCTCTAGATTGATAGATCCTGGACGTTTCTCGCAGTTGTTTAAATAACACAAGTCAGATGGTGATTCACAAATTAAAAAATCAAAACAATCTACATATGATATTATTTTCTGTTCTTCATTTTTTGTAAAATTAGATAAATGACTATCTGTAAAAAAAATAAGCCTTCAAAATTGGAAGTACTATTATTTATATTAAGATATATGATCATAATAGATTAAAGTACCTAAAATCATCAACTTTACATTTTGATGATAAGAACAGACACACACGCTGTGAGTCCCACTGCTTCCTGCTAACACACAGTTTTTAGGACGCAACATAGTAAATTTTGTGAGACCAGTTTTATTCTCTGGGAATTCCAATTTATAAAGCTGATATAATTCCGTTAAATTCAACAAAATCAGTCGCTTTTGAAGTTTCTCTTTAATTCCATCACTATTTCTTGTACATATTACATCCTTCATGCCAGGCATAGTCCAAGTTATATCATCTTTTAAATAAAAGTTCGTAACTGAAGAGATTATATCACAAGATATGGATTTACCTAAGCAGAAAATATTTTATGTAAAACGAAATATTCATGATATTATTCATTATAAACAACTTTTGTTTGTTTAAAATATTTTTAATACCTATTTAGTTAACATGGTTAATTTCATTATAGACAATTAAAAATATTTCATTTTAAATAGTTAAAATAAAAAAAAATAATGTAAATGTTATCAATATATTAGAAGCACATCTTATATTATTTCTAAAGTATAATAAAGAAATATTTTAAATGCCAATATTAGGTAATATTTAATTTATTATTTTCATTTAAACACAATAACTTTAAAGATACCAAAACTTAACAGATTTAAAAAATTCGAAAAAGAATTTTCCTCATATTTTGCACTTGCTTCTCTTATCATAAAATTATTATTCGATATTTATAAATTAAAATATTAAAAGAAAATTGAAATTACATACAAATACTAAAGTAAATACCTATTTTGTGATAAGGTGATGACAAAATCCCCTTGTCTTCGATAAGACTACGAGCATATTTGATCATATGATAAGAAGCATCAAAATATAGTTTTATTTAAGTATAACTCCATGTGATTGGCAACATTGTAATAATTTTTATTTGATTATCTCTTGACGTTGATGGATAATGGAAAATTACTTTTAAGTTATTTAGTAATCCAATAGAATCATTGATAATATGCGGTGGTAAAGCAATTGCTGCACAAGAGTCATCCATTCTCAACTCATCTAAAATATCATCCAAATCATTGTTAATGCAATCATTACTAAATCTAGATACAGCCCCTACTGAAGATGGACTTTGTAAACTATCTACTTCCATTACTGCAAGGAATGGAATAGCACAGCAAGAATAAGTTTATATTAGAAACTTTACAGACAAGAAAATACTAAATAAGAAACATGCGAGAAAGATATTATAAAAGCAAATTCAAAAAATTTAAATACATAATTCAATAAATGTCATTCAAATTTTTTAAGTTTTACAAAACTAGAAAGCTACTACAAAATAATGATTGTTGACAAACACATAATGAAACTACAATAAGAGCTATTTATGTGATGCATCTTATAGGAAGAATTTAATGTTTTAAATACTAATACTATGAATAAATATTTTTAATTTTGTGACAATATTTAAAATTTATATATTTTAGTTGATATTTGCAATTAACGGTTACCTACATATTAAACTTTCAATAGGATTTTTGTAAGTTACACTTCTTTGCTATTATAATATTCGTTATAAAATCAAGTAATTTTTTGTTTTAAAATAAAGTAATAACATAAAACAGAAGTAACTATAACTTAAATATTAAACATTCAACAAAAGTTTTGTAAATAAGATTTTTTTGCAAATAATATTACATCTGGAATAAAATAATTGCATGCAAAATTTATATAAAAGATAATCTTTAAGGTAGTTGTCAACCCATTACATCATAAAAAAATTATTTATTATAAAATGCGTTGAAATTTGGTTTATAACTTCAATATAACTTTATGAATAAATAGTTAAATTTTTAGAACGATTAACGTTTTCATAATTATAATATAATATTTTAAATTTGTAATTTTAATGATATTTATTATATAAAATGAAAATTTCAGTTTTATATCTTACTTCTGAAACCGCTGGAGGTTATAAAATTTTAACTATTTATTTGTGAAATTATATTGAAGTTGTGGATTAAATTTTAAAGCATTTGTTAATAAACAGTTTTTTATGATGTAAGGAGTCGACAACTGCCTTAAACAGAAATTGTGGGAATTAAACTTTACCATTTTTATTACATCTAAAATAAATAGCATGCAAAATTTACATAAAACAGAAGCAACTATAACCTAAATATTAAACATTCAACATAAATTTTGTTAATAAGTTTTTTTTGCCAATAATATTATGCCTAGAATTAAATAATTGCATGCAAGATTTATAGAAAAGATATTAATTAATTATATAAAATAATTTTCATAAAATATTCAATAGATGAACACCAACATTGCAGGTCATTGTAATCTTTATAAGCACGTTTTCTGCATGTCGAACATATTCTTTCATCTAATGTAACATCAATAAAAACTTTTTTAATATTTTCTGACACTTTCTGTAATGACTTAGTTTTTCGATGATTCTTCAATTTATAAGGATTACAACATTTATTATAACTCACTAATTTACTTGAAAATCCCATTTTAATATTTAAATATTTTGTTATATTATATTTATTATAATTGATTGATAAAAATTAAACATTGACGTTATTGTTGTAAACTCGAGCATGAAAAACCATAAAGTGACAAATTCTGAGTACGAAATCAAACATAAGAGAATGGAAGCTCGGTCGGGACTGGGGACTGAAGAATTGCTCCGAAACGATAAATTTAGTGTATCGATATATGCTATCTTTGTTCAGCACATTGATTTTATATCTTCTGTCTCTGTGATACAGTTGTGCAATTTTCTAGAGCGACCCCCTTGGGACATCGCGATCACGCACATACATACATGTAGTACGTTATACGGTTGGTGGTGCTATACATCTATACTACATAAGTAAGAGAATAATTTATGTATCTCTAATCCTAAAGAAAGAACCTCTCTGATTGGTTATAGTATATATCGGTACCAGTGCGATAAAGTGATTTTTTACTCGTGTGGCGGTTTGCGCCCGAGCGAAGCGAGGGTGAAAAGGTCACACGAGTAAGAAATCACTTTCTCGCACGAGTATCGAACACTATTTTTTGACACGACGTGTGAGAAGCTCCATTTTCGCACGTGTCACTTTGTACAGCGTGCGTAAAATCGAGCTTCTCGCACGGAGTGTCAAAAAACTTATTATTATCCTATAAAATACTTAAACGAAAAATAATTAGATTCGAATGTATGGAAGTAACTCAAGTAATGATTGTGTCATCTGTCTGTTTTCTCATCATGAGAAAAATAAGACGGAATGATGTTTGATTCATGTAAGCTGAGAACTGAGAACTGAGTAACGACTAAAACTTCCTGCCTGAGGTCCGAATTTATAGTCATTGTTCAAACTCAAGTATTGAGGTTTAAATTCATAAACAAAACTGAAGTACTGGTTACATCCTGTGTCTTTTTTTGTTATCATGAGAGAAGCAGAGACAGAATGAGATTTGAGTAACGAATCTTTACTTGAGTTGGGTCTATGAATTCGAACCTGAAAGACGGAATGAGATTTTATTATGAGGGAGACAAAGACAGAACGATGTTTGAGAATGGAGCATACTCAATGCTTGAGTTTGAGCAACGACTATAAATTCGGGCCTAAGGTTGGAATTCAAATTCAAGCACCTACACAGCATGAAAGATTGCTGCAAGGTTTTAGTAATAAGAATTTTATTACTGAAACCTTGCAGCAACCTCTCATGCTGTGTGGGCAATAACTCAACTCAAATTACAGTGTTACTCACGTATCGATGTTACTTGAGTAACGTTTATAAATTTAAAAAAATATGTTTAAATTTAGCTAGGGTAAAGATTTTAATCAAGGGGCGCGTTAGCGCCCCGGGAGGCTGCTCCTGAGCGATAAACTTAGTGTATCGATATATGCTATCTTTGTTCAGCACATTGATTTCATATCTTCTGTCTCTGTGATACAGAGCTGTGCAATTTTGTAGAGCAGCCCCCCCGATGGCAAGTAGGCGAAGCAATCGAGCGCTCTAAGCTTTTTATACGTTATGTTTTCGTATTTAACCTTGCAATTGAAAAATATTTTTAAATATTTTTTTATTGCTGAATCTTTATAAAATTATTTTATTTTTGTTTTTATAAGATTCAACATAATTTAATGAATACCATAATTTTTTTTTTTTTTGATTTCTGTGATTGTTATTACTATTTAAATTTATGTAACTTGTTGTTACTTTATCATTATTAATTTTCAGCTGCATTTTCACCTTTATTTACTTTTTTACTGAAATAACTTTTATCATAAAATTATCATAAAAATGAATAAGTCAAAGAAACTTTTAATTATAAACTGTTAAAATAATTATAAACAAGTATTTTAATAACTATGTAAAATATTTATTGTTTAATAAAATAAGTTTCTAAAAAATTTATTTTCTAATAATTGTTAGTTTTATAATTATAAAATGTTGCAATATTAGTATACAATGAAAATTGACCCTGATAGCACAACTTTTTCAATTCTTGTGCAATTCTGCTGCAATTTCTCTGCCCGTCAGCAAAACTACAACAGATCTTAACTAACATGCTTCCCATTTCAACTATATTTCTGCGCTAAGATGATTGCATCAGGCTCTAAGCATCATAATTACGTTAGAGTTATGCAAGCTTTAGTGCACTTACAAGAGGATTTCCAGCTGCACTGGAATTTTCAGCAGAATTGCGACGAAATTGCATTGGAGCACGTACGTGAGACACTGAGCAGCAGAAATAGATTGATTTGTGCAATTAAGCATGTTTAATCTAAATGATTTGATCACGAGCTCGGGCGTCAGAATTGCAGCAGTTTCGTGCATCACATCTTTAGCAGATAAATTGCAACATACTTGCGTCAGACTTGCAGCAGCTTTAATGCACTCATAAGAGGATTTCCAACTGCACTGGAGCTTTTAGCAGAATTGCGACGAAATTGCATTCGAGCACGTACGCCAGACACTGAGCAGCAGAATTAGATTGTCTTGTGCAATTAAGCGTGCTTAATCTAAATAATTTGATTACGAGTGCGGGCGTCAGAATAGCAGCAGCTTCATGCATGGCATCTTTAGCAGTTTAATTGCAACATACTTGCCTTTCATAAGTATGCTGCAATTCTGCTGTAAGCATCCGTGCATCACACGATGTTCCTGGCTGCACTTTGTCTGCTGTAAGTATACATCAATTCTGCTGCGAAGTGTCAGCTGCACGATGCCTTTCAAAAGTATACTGCAATTCCGCTGCAAGCATCCGTGCATCATACAATGTTCCTGGCTGCGCTTTGTCTGCTGTAAGTATACATCAATTCTGCTGTGAAGTGTCTGCTGCACAATGCCTTTCATAAGTATATTGCAATACTGCTGCAAGCATCCGTGCATTAAATGTTTCTCTAGACTGCACTTCGTCTGCCGTAAGTCTGCTGGACATCTGTTGCAAGTACCTGATGCAATGATCTGACTGCATAACTCTAATAGATTTGGGAAACATGTTATATAAGATCTGCGTACTGATACTTGCGTCAGATTGTGCTACCAGGGGATAGTTTATATAATTACAGAATGTGTAGCAATGAAATATCATATTTTCAATATTTTAAAGAAGCAATCTTATTCTTAAGAGAAATTCAATGGTTGTATAAAATGCCAGTAACTAAAATTCTCAAAATGTTGAAACTGCAAATCTTTGACAGAGAACTATGTTTTCTGATTCATTACCACCTGTGAAATATATATGTTATAACATAAACACAAAAGTTCCAAGAAACATAGAATTAATTATAGAAAAAGAATTTGGAGAAATAGGAAAAATGTTTATCTAATTAGTATTCACGCTTGTGGTGATCTAAGTGCGTATACACCTCAAATATATTTGGAGGTAAAAATGGTCCATCTTCTTATTTTAGTATCTTGTTGTTATCATAAAGTTGAAGAAATAGAAAATGTTTGTCTAATTAGTTTTTTGCTTGTGGTGATTTAAGTGCATATAAATCTCAAATATATTTAGAGATGAAAATGGGCCATCTTCTTATTTTAGTATCTTGTTGTTATCATAAATTAACTCTTAAAAACACAAAATGAAAGAAAGTGACGAGAAAGAGTATTTTAAGTATTTTCCATTGTAAAAAAAATTTAAACAAGCTATTGAAAGTGTTGATGTAGATATTGGAAAATTCTTTAAACGACCATTCTTAAGACTTGCTTGTCAAGAAACATCAGATAGATGGCTTACAATGAGCGTTGAAGCTCATAGTGAACATTATTTTTATGTTGTTGCAAGAGCTGTTTTGGAATTATATGGAGCTAAAAGTAAATACTTTAAATTATAAATTTTAATAAATCTTTATTTAAAAAAGCTTGTTCAAAAAGGTACGAGAAAATCACAGTATTCCAGTTTTAAAAATTATTTAGAAGATTGTATCAATCGATATAAATAAATAAAGAATATCACTTGTGATAACAAACTAAAAAACTGTGAAATGTCTTGGAATGATAAAATCTTGATGAGATTAAAATATGGAATCTACATCTAAGCTGCAAATCATTGACAGAGCAAATTCTAAACTGATTAAAAATGTAACATGTTATTATTTTTTTAAGGAATTTGTTGATTTCTATTTAAGTTATATTTTAAAGTTAAAACTAAAATTTAGATTTATATTAATTTTATACTTTATAAGTATAATTCATTCTTCACATGAGATTTTTATATTTTTGTAATAATTATTACAAAGTAAAATTAAAACTTGCGTTACTATAATTATATTTAAACAAACCAAAATTGTATTATTTTTTTATAAAAAAATATTTACTAATACACATTAAACTTTAATGAACATAAGAAATCAATAATCAAACATGATTTTCAAATTTTTTCACGCTTTATTTTAAGCATTTGACATTTATAATTATTATAAGATTATTTGTCAAGTATGTACAATCAATTACATATTTATATCTGCTTAAAATGATCTTTATATCAAACAAAGTATGAAAAAAGAAGTACAATTATTGTTTCAAAAATGAAAATTAACTTTGAATATTAAAAAAATAAATGTACCTTGTATAATAAGAAAGGAGTAAAATTTTTTACAATATTCAATTATTTATATTAATAAAAATTTAAACAAAAAAGTTTAAAATTATGAGGGTGAAGAAATAAACAGATTTGTATGTATATTTCAAAATTGTATACTTTAAAAATCTTACCTTTAAAAAGATATATAGTGGGCAAGTATGCTTGGCGATTTATTTTAATTAATGATTTTAAACATTTTGATGTCTTTAACATATTATAAACTATTTTTAGTAATAGAATCAAACCTTGACATTAGAATTTCATGAAATCACGAAATAAATGTCAAGTATATAATAAAGGTAATAAAACTATGATAACTTACCATTATTTTTAACAAAAGATTTTTCAATTTTTTTTCTTTATAAATTAACGTTGAATTTCAGTAACAAAATTGTATTATTTCTTGTTATCTCTTTTTATCATTTATTTAAAAATGTTCTGAAATTTTTTAAATTTTATTAAATATTTACAAAATTACTTGCCAGACCCATGGGTAAATATTTTATGTCAATGTTTAAAGTTAAGAAATTTGTATATAACATATGTACATATAAACTTTCATTTTATGTAATATTACAGATATAATGGGACATAACATGTAAGTATTAAAATCATTTTCTACTTATAACACGTTTCTAATTTTCAATTTAACGGTAATATAATTCTGTAATATTATTTTAATCAATTATTGGAATTTATAGTTATCGAAATCAAATAAGAAAAAGGATCTGAATATTTTAATATCTAATATTTATAAAAATCTTAATTTATTGGATTACATAAAACTATTATCTAAATAATCATTCCTAAATGTATAATACGTATTTAAATAATTTTTCAATACATATGTATTATATATTTATAAACTCATCTTATTTTAAATATTTAAAATCATAATAACAATTCATTGAAACACATAAATATGTTTTCGTTGTGAGTGTATTTTGAGGATGTCTAAATAATGAACAGTTGATATTTCAATTCAGATTCTAAATTAATACTTAAATTATTAAAGAATAGATCTCTTTTAAGATATTCAAAAATCATTTGTTCGTATATTGCATTATCTATAATCGAAGAACCAAATCCACAGTATATATGTTTTGAATTGAAAATTCTATTTTATTTTTTAATATTCAAAGTTCTATAGCTCTTCTCTCAGTTCTATGCCTAAGATGACACAAAGCTCACTTCAAGATATTATAAAAAGACATAACAGTGCAACCTGAGTGAAATCAACCTGTTTGAACGCTAGAAATTCAAAATTACATGAAAGTACAAAATGAACCAATCAGAAGACAGCAATTCTGGGATTTAAAAAAATTTGTATAGATTCTACTCATCATTTGCAACAATAAATATATTTATAAGTGAATCGCTAAAATCTTTAGATTCTGAAGAAAAAAATAATTAAATTGGTAATTTGACAAAAAAATTTGAAAAATCACAATATTCTATTACTTATTACTCGTAATCCCTTTGACCTATGCCTCTAAAATTTTTTTTGTATATTTTGGGTATCAAATGGAACCTCTTCACGAATTTTCAGCAAATTCTATTTTTTTGTCAGTCGAGTTGACATGAAACGTCCCATATATATATATATATATATATATATATATATATATATATATATATTTCTACGTATATATACTTGTGCGTATATCTGTTTATGTCGTCGTAGGCCGTATTCGGTGGAATACCTATCGACCACGCTAAATTTGTATAGGCATTGCATACGTTCATGCTAATATCTCGACGATATTCTCTCTGTCAATACTCCCTAAGGGAGTATTGACGGATCGAGATATCGCACAGCATGGCCGTATATGACGCGAGTGACATCGATTCGTAGGTTAGTGAAATCAAAAGAATGTCGTTAGATATGTCAATGCTCATACAAATTCATATAAAATCTTAACTTTACAGAATGTTTTGTTTGACCAAATTTTCAAAGTTAAACAATTAATGAGTAAAATAAATAAGTAAATAATGACAGTATTTACTTTTTAATAATAATACATATATCATTAATTTTAAAAAATCATTTTTATAGTTCCTCATAAACTTATCTACGTAACTTGGGAGTACGAAGGATTCTGAATCCAGGCTTGACTAAAGTGCTTGTTGCTTGAGCAGCAGTCAGTCTCGGGCGCGCTTCGCGCGCCCTCGACCCACTGCTACTCAAGCGACAAACACTTTAGTCTCGCCTGTATTCATCCTTCGTACTCCCAAGTTACGTATATAACTAGTACACATAAACATGGGATATTTAATGTTAATTCACACGCGCGCGCACACACACAGATTTATATATACGAGACGTTTCATGTCAATTAACATGCATGACACACGTACTTGAGTTTAAATATATTTTTCTTTACATCTATATATATATATATGGGACTGTTCCTGTCATAGCGCAGGCACGCACACACATGGGCTTATGAATATATGTATATACATATACATGGGATATTTTATGTCAATTCACATGCGCGCACACCCACATACACACACAATTATATATATATATATATATATATATATATATATATATATATATATATATATATATATATATATATATGTATAGGACGTTTTATGACAATTTTTCCTTGTATATTAATATTTATTAAGAAAATTTTAAAATTAATCAAGGAATCGTCGAATACTTCTGTATTCAATTCATTCTTTTCAAAATAATATTAAATTCATAAAAATCTCATTACACTATCTTTTAATTTTCGAATGTAATAAGATTTCTTCAAAGCTTTTGAATATTATGTCTGTTATTTTTTGTTTTAAGTCATTATTCAAACTGATGAATACTATTTTATTATGTTAATATTACTTTTAAAAAAGTATATTTTAGGCGAGTTTAGTTATTAAACAATATAGTATTCTTTAGAACATTTTTTCTAAATATTTCCTTTTTTTTTACTACATACATTATATTTTTTTTTTAATTTCAGTTCTTGAGAGTAGTTAAATGAATTGAGTAATTATTATTGAGTTTATACCTTTTACTAGATTTATCTATAGTTTTTGCTTAAGAAAGTTTTGAAATCAATCAAGCAATCTTCGAGTACTTCTGTATTCAATTCATTCTTTTTAATAATATAAAATTCATGAAATATTAATAGTTTCGGCTAAAGAAAGTTTTGAAATCAATGAAGCAATCGTCGAGTATTTCTGTATTCAATTCATTTTTTTTAATAATATAAAATTCATGAAATATTTACAGTTTAGGCGAAAGAATGTTTGGAAATCAATAAAGCAATCGTCGAGTACTTCTGTATTCAATTCATTAATTTTAATAATATAAAATTCATGAAATATTTACAGTTTCGGCTAAAGAATGTTTTGAAATCAATGAAGCAATCGTAGAGTACTTCTGTATTCAATTCTTACTTTTTAATAATATAAAATCCATAAAATGTTTAATTTATATTCTCTTTGATAGACGAATATTTGGAAAAACTTTGCCAAATAATTTTTGAGAAAAAAGCGATTATTGAGATGAAGATAGCGATGATAGTACATCAAAATTGAAGAAAAATGATATATCAGATTAACTTATTATTTCATTTATGAGTGAATATTACTACTTAAACATTGATGAACTATACTTGATATTAGTGATATCTATATTATTTTATTCCTGATGAAAGATCTACTTGATAAACAGTTTCCGAAACGATTAACTTCAAAGTTTCGGGATAATTTTCTATTTAATATGCTACGGTTGAAGACCAAAATTGTGCAATTTCATTTCTAAAAACTTGGCAGAAGAGCCATTAGCTTCTAACAACTTATATTTGAGAATTTGCTGCTATCAACTTCAAAATTATTTATGCCTTTTTAAAACTTTCAGGGAAGATACCCATTTTAATTGTAACACTTTTAATAAAATAAAATTATGCATTCTCTATCTCATCACACTATCTTTTTATTTTCAAGTGCTGTAAAATCTATTAAATTTTACTTAATATCTACAAAAGAACTTGCCAGGCCCGTCGTTTAATATTTCATGGAGTAGTTAAAAATTGAAAGGTTTACAAAGTAAAGATAAGTGAGAGAAAACTAATAATTTTTTTTCGTATTACATCGCATGCATTACAAAAAATAATTTGGGTATCTTCCCTGAAAGTTTTGAAAAGGCATAAATAATTTTGAAGTTAATGGCAGCGAATTCTCAAATATATGTTGTTAGAAGCTAATGGCTCTTCTGCCAAGTTTTTAGAAATAAAATTGCACAATTTTGGTCTTCGACCGTAGCATATTAAATAAAAAATTATTCTGAAACTTTGAAGTTAATCGTTTCGGAAACTGTTTATTAAGTAAATCTTTCACCAGGAATAAAATAATATAGATATCACTAAGATCAAGTATAGTTCATCAATGTTTAAGTAGTAATATTCACTCATAAATGAAATAATAAGTTAATCTGATATATCATTTTTCTTCAATTTTGATGTGTACTATCATCGCTATCTTCATCTCAATAATCCCTTTTTTTTCAAAAATTATTTGGCAAAGTTTTTCCAAATATTTGTCCATCAAAGAAAATATAAATTAAACATTTTATGGATTTTATATTATTAAAAAGTAACGATTGAATACAGAAGTACTCGACGATTGCTTCATTGATTTCAAAACATTCTTTAGCCGAAACTGTAAATATTTCATGAATTTTATATTATTAAAATTAATGAATTGAATACAGAAGTACTCAAAGATTGCTTGATTGATTTCAAAACTTTCTTAGGCAAAAACTATAAATAAATCTAGTAAAAGGTATAAACTTAATAATAATTACTCAATTCATTTAAGTACTCTCAAGAACTGGAATTTAAAAAAAATATGATGTATGTAGTAAAAAATAAAAAAGAAATATTTAGAAAAAATGTTCTAAAGAATACTATATTGTTTAATAACTAAACTCGCCTAAAATATACTTTTTTAAAAGTAATAATAACATAATAAAATAGTATTCATCAGTTTGAATAATGACTTGAAACAAAAAATAACAGACATAATATCCAAAAGCTTTGAAGAAATTTTACTGCATTCGAAAATTAAAAGATAGAGTAATGAGATTTTTATGAATTTAATATTATTTTGAAAAGAATGAATGGAATGCAGAAGTATTCGACGATTGCATGATTAATTTCAAAACTTTCTTAATAAATATTAATATACATGGGAAAAATTGTCATAAAACGTCCTATACATATACCTATATTATATAGTTATATGAACCAAAATTCAGTCGTTGCCCCCCCACATCCCCCCACGCCCCCCCACAGCCCCCCCCACATGATTTTTATTAATTAAATAACGTAAATTTACGTTACTTTATGTTATCGATCATTACCCCCCCCCCACAATCCCCCCACAACCCCCCACAATCCCCCCCACAACTTTTTAGAACCATCAAATACTGCATAATATAGTTTTATATTTTTTTATTATATTTTATTTATGTATAATATTACATAAAAATATAAAAATTTTAATTTTTTTTTTGTTGAAAACTCGAAAGTAGTTGCATAAAATTACAATTTATAATAACCCAAAATGGAAAGAACTTAAAGAAATTTTAAAAATTTTCCTGAAGGAACAACTCCTAATGATATACCAAATATTACAGTAAGATTATTTTATGCAAAATTTAAAATGCTATTAAATGATATAATAAAAATGAAATTTTTGGTCCTGTAATAGCTTATGTATTTTCCATAGAATTTCAAAAAAGAGGATTACCTCATGCACATATCATTATCACATTACACCATAATCATAAAATATTTACTGTAGAATCTATTGATAAGTATATTTCAGCTGAAATACCATCATCGGAAAATATATATTTACAAAAATTAGTAATTAAACATATGTTACACGGACCACATACTAGCAAATCTCCATGTTATGATAAAAATAAAAATATATGTAAAAAAAATTTTCCAAAACCATTTACTGAATGTACTAAAATTGAAGAAAATAAATATCCACAATACAAACGACGAAATAATATTTCTGATAATTATATCTACAATTTTAAAAATAACAAAAAAATTATAAAAGTTGATAATTCAATGGTAATTCCTTACAATAGTTTTTTATTAGCAAAATATGCTGCTCATATTAATACTGAACTTTGTATGTCAATACAAAGTATTAAATATATTTACGACTATATTTATAAAGGAGTAGATAAAGCATATTGCAAAATAAAAGAAAATAAAATAAAAGAAAATGAAGAAGAAGTATATGATGAAATAACACAATATATAGATGGTAGATACTTAAGTCCAATGGAAGCAGCATGGAGATTACAAGAATTACCATTATGTGGCAGAAGTCATTCTGTAATAAGATTAAGTATTCATACAGAAAATCAACAAAAAATAATTTTTAATGAAAATGATAAAGATTCAGCATTAAATAAATACGAAACAACGTTAACCGCATGGTTTACTTTGAATAAAAAAAGATGATTTTGCTAAAAAAATTAAATATGTTAACATACCACAATATTATATTTTCAATTCTAACACAAAATCTTGGATAAAACGATCAAAAAATAGAAAAACATAGCTTTTGGTAGATTAAATGTAGTATCTCCTAAAGATAGTGAACGTTTTTTTTTAAAATTAATATTAAATAGAATAAAAGGTGCAACATCTTATACAGATTTACGAACTCACGAAAATATTACTTATAATACTTATAAAGAAACAGCTTTAGCAATGAATTTAATTGAGCACGAAAATGAAATTTATTATATTTTTGAAAAAGCATGTCAAGTTATGTTACCAATACAACTACGTAAATTTTTTGCATGTTTTTTACTATGTGAAAATATTCAAGGTAAAATTATTTGGAACAAATATAAAAAATTTTTTACAGAAGATTTTAAAGATAATAAAGAAAATAAAGCTTTATCACATATTAATCAAATATTAAATTTAGAAGATATGTCATGTGAAAATTTTGGTTTACCAGAACCAAATAAAACATACATTGAAGAAAATGAAGAAATTAATGATGAAATTATAAATTTTAGTAAAAAAAAAATTTGATAAAATGTATAAACAATTAAATAATGATCAAAAACAAATTTTTGAAAAAATAATAAATAATAAACAAAAAATATTTTTCATAGATGGACCAGGAGGTTCCGGAAAAACTTTCTTATACAAAACATTAATATATTATTATATAAGCATTAAAAAAAAATTTTTATCGATGGCTTGGAACGGAATAGCTTCAATTTTATTACCTAAAGGTTTAAGAAGTCACAGAACTTTTAGATTACCATTGGATTTAAATAACATTGAAAGCACATTTTTAAAATTTAATTCAGATAAAAAAAAATTAAGAGAAACAGATATAATTATATGGGATGAAGCATCTATGATTCCTAAAAAAGCTTTAGAAATCGTAGACAAAACTTTAAAAGATGTTTGTCATAATGATAAAAGTTTTGGTGGAAAAATAATTATTTTAGGTGGAGATTTTCGACAAATTCTACCAGTATTAAAATATGGAAGAAGAAATACTATAATTGAAGAGACTATAAAATATTCAAATCTTTGGCCCTTATTTCATATTTTTAAATTAAAAAAAAACATAAGATCTAATAATGACAGTTTCTCTTCATTTTTATTAAATATAGGAGAAGGAAACATTAATCCATTTATTATTCCAGAAGAATGGAAAACTAATGACGTCTGTGCCAAAATTTATAAAAACATTAACGAAAATTATTGTTTTTCAAAAATGTCATTTTGAGTACACATAATGAAGATGTAAATATTTTAAATAACAGAATTTTAAAATTAATTAAGAATGAAACAAAAACTTATTATAGCATTGACTATGCAACATACAAAGGTGTAGATCAAACGGATGATAATATTCATTTGAATTATCCAATAGAAATGTTAAATAACATAAGAGAAGGATTACCTCCACACGAACTGAAATTAAAAGTAAATACCATAATTATGTTAATTCGAAATTTAAGTATAAAAAATGGATTATGTAATGGAACGCGATTAAAAATAACTAAATTATTCAAATATAACATAGAAGCACAAATAATTACTGGAGAAAATAAAGGAAATAAAGTTTTTATACCACGTATTACATTAAACACTAATGAATCATCATCTTTACCATTTATTTTATATAGAAAACAATTTCCTGTTATATTAGCTTTTGCTATAACAATTAATAAATCTCAAGGCCAAAGTTTCGAAAATATAGGAATATTCATCAAAAAACCTTTATTTTCTCACGGGCAATTATATGTTGCTCTTTCACGTTGTAAAAATGTAAATAAAATATATATTCAAAATGAATCGGAAAACAAAGATATTATACCTAACATAGTTTGGAAAGAAATATTAGAAAAATAATTTTATTATAATTTAACAAAAATTTAATGTTATTTAAATAAATTTTTTATAAATTATTTTATTAATTAAACTTTATTTTTTTCAGGTTATATTTATAATAATTATAAACATTAAAAATTTTTAATAATATATAAATAAAAAAACATAATGGAATCGAATTCAATTAATGATGTTGAAATTGACAATGTTAATGATCAACAAATGATTGAATGGGATCCAATAGAAGGTCATTATGTTGAAATTAACAATGTCAATGATCAACAATTGATGGAAAATTTAAATGATCAAATTGAAGAACATTTAAATTTCCAAGAAGAATATGAATATTATTTAGAAAGTCTAGATAATAATAGTTCAATAAGCAATACAATAATTTCTAAATTAAATAATATTATTAATTCGTATATAGAGGAAAATAATGAACAATTTGAATTTAAAAATTGGAATGAAGTACCAGAGTATTATAAATATTATGCGAATGAAATTATAAAATATAAAATAAATATAAGCGAACCAATAGCAGAATATTACTTTAATCAAAGTCATGAAATTTATTCTAATTATTTATTAAGATTAGCTAACATTATTAATAAAATATGAAAAATTAAAATAAATCATAAATATTTAAATATATAATAATAAATTTAAAAAAATTTTTAAATTATTAATATTATTAAAAACAAAAAAAAATTAGAATATTTAAAAATTAACTAAAATATTTAAAAGTTATGATTATTTAAAATTTATAAAACGAAATTTTACTAAATAAATAATTTAACTAATAACAACAATAAATAAAAATTCATATTCATAACTTTTATACAGGTAAATATAGTATAAGTAAGTATAAAATAATTTAAAATTATTTTATTTATTTATTTGTTATATAAATAACTAAATTTTAAATAAAATATGATATAATGATCATGTAATAATTTCATTTACAATATCATAATAAATTTATAAATTTTAGTATGAATTTTTGATATATCTCATAAAATGTTTAAAATGAGAAAAAGATATAAAAAAGGAATTATAACAAAATAATCCTATAAATCTTATAAAACTCAAAATCATTACGATATATCAAATAATATACTAAATTATCAACAAAATTTTCAATATATTTTAAACTAATGATCATTAATATCATAACAATAATACTATTTTTAAGTTATACTACATATAATTAAATATATTATAAATATTTAAAATAAAATATATTTTATAAGACTAAGTGGTTTTTAGGGCTACTGGCGAGGGTTTCCACTAATCAAAAAATCTAACGCGCCATCAAGGTACCTCTATGTTACACACCTTTTTTAAAACTTCATATATTATATAATTATATTAACAAAAAAATTTTACAAATTTATTCAAAATTAATATTGATTTAAAAAATAAATATTTATAAGTTATATTGATAAAGGTTTGAAATGTAAGGTGGTGTGGAAAGCCGAACCTCAACACTATATATCTCTTCTTTTTTTATAAAAATAAAAAAATAATGAATTAATAATAATTATATATATCTCTTCTTTTTGAAATATAATGAACAAAATAGTGTTGAGGTATTTTTATATAAAGTAACATAAATAATTAATATTAATAGAAATAGTAAAAATATTTATTTAGAGTTTAGATAAAAATTATATTATATAATAAATTAAATAATATTACATTATATAATATAATATTAATAATAAATGTTTAATATATAATTATATTTATAGCATAACTGGGGTTATGAGCAACGCGAGCAGTGATACCCCTAGTATATATATATATATATATATATATATATATATATATATATATATATATATATATATATATATATATACTGTGTGTGTATGTGGGTGTGCGCATGTGAATTGACATAAAATATCCCATGTATATGTATATACATATATTCATAAGCCCATGTGTGTGCGTGTATGCGCTATGACAGGAACAGTCCCATATATACATAAAGAAAAATATATTTTAACTCAACTACGTGTGTCATGCATGTTGATTGACATGAAACGTTTCGTATATATCTGTGTGTGTGCGCGCGTGTGAATTAACATTAAATATCCCATGTATATGTGTACACAGATATACACACACGTATATATACGTATAAATATATAAATATATATATATATATATATATATATATATATATATATATATAGCTGTGTGTATGTTGGTGTGAACGCATGTGAATTGACATAAAATATCCCATGTATATGTATATAGATATATTCATAAGCTTATGTGTGTGCGTGCATGCGCTATGACAGAAACAGTCCTATATATATATGAAGAAAAATATATTCAAACTCAAGTACGTGTGTCATGCATGTTAATTTACATGAAACGTACTGTATATATAAATCTGTATGTGTGCGCGCGCGTTTATTATAAGAAAAATATAGATATAAAGATAAAATATGAATTAAACGAAAATGGAATTGAACAATATAAGAAAAGTAATGTACGCGTCAAATGAGAGAGTAAGCGAAGGGAGGACGCGTCACGAACTAAATAGTACTTGCTTATGACGCCGATCGGTTATATAACCGATAATACAATATACCCGAACAAGTATCTCTCGAGGAAGAGACACTTGGATATCCTAAGTATGCTCACACTCACAGTAACGAACTGGCCAGCTCACACTAATTACCTACGTCCACGTAGACGTTGCTCGCCCGTTACCGTAGCTTCTCCCCTGTACGTAACCAATACGTAGATGCTGTAGACTAGGTCGGTGGAAAACTTCTCTTCCCAATCCTTGAATTCCGATGAGCTCTGCCAACGTGGTTGCCTCGGCGTAGATCGGTGGAGTCCTATACTCGCCGATCAATGTATTTGCTGGCACTTAATGGCTGACCGCTAAGACGTGCGAAAAGCGGTCAAGCAAAACTCTACAGAAAGAATTTCTGAGAGTGACAACTTGCAAACATAATATAATACGCAAGTCGGTATAAACTCACGACTATTAATTGAGACAATGTCTCGCTCTATCAAATGCGCACTTAGTCTACCGTATTATATGAGCACGTGGCGAAATTCTCTAATAAGCACAGCGCGGCTCAGGTTTCGTGCTGACGCAACGGTAGCCGGAAACTCTCTCTCGCGTGCCGGTCGTCAAGATACGAACTTCTTTACTCGTCTTAGACGAGATATATGACCAAGCGTTTATCCTATTTTAATACCTAGGCGCGCAAGATTCAAATACGGTAGAATACCGTTACAATTATATGAACCTTGACTTTGGCATTTTTAACATTATGTAATCTAAATCTGCACTTAAGTCACACTTTTGCGAGAGCTATGTAGTCTATTTTCACACTGTGTAAAAAAATGTGGGCATGCGAGTACATTGAAATCTTGAAAACGTTTTTGGCTGATTGTAGCTCATTTGCAGACTTTGTATTATTATTTATATTAAAAAATTGTATTCTAGAACTTTATTTATAAATTTAATTATGCAATCAAGTCAGAAAAATAAGATTTACAAATATCTGCATCATATTTTTGCACGAATCCACATATTAGATTAGGTATTTAAACACTTCTTTCATGATTTTGTTGATATTTTCTACTTTATATGTGATAAAATCTTTTAAATATTATATTGCTTTAATAAAAGAAAATATTTTGGTAAATGAGTCATTTTACAGGTACAGCTATATTAAGTACGGTCGAAATATCAACTTGAGATTATATATAAATCTATATTTCGTAAGAAAAACTTATCAATACAAACATTATCATCATGATTTAATAATATAAACCTTGACTTTGGCATTTTTAACATTATGTAATCTAAATCTGCACTTAGTCACACTTTTGCGAGAGCTATGTGGTCTATTTTCACACTGTGTGGAAAAATGTAAGCATGCGAGTACTTTGAAATCTTGTTTACATGTCTCGTATTAATATTACAATATTAAATATATTTTTGTTAAAAAGCGCATATTATTTGCAATTATTCTATGACTTTGCAATCATTTTAAAGATCATAAATAAAGTTTGCACTTATGTCATGTATTGTATTATATTATCTCCATTGACATAGGTACGAATCCAGTAACGTAACTCAAGTAACAATCGTTCGGCTGAAAGTTATAGTCTTCACTCAGTTCTCAGATATATATCTATGTTCTTTCTCTTTTTCCATAAGAAGAACAAGAATAGAATATTTGAGAACTGAGTAACAACTACAACTTCTAGCCTTAGACTTGAGTTGAGTCTACGATTTCGAGCCATAAAAAACATTATGGCCCGAGTTCATAGTCGTGTCTTGAGTATTAAGTATGACTTGAAACTTAAGTTTCGTTACTTGAGTATCGACTGTTACTTCAATTGAGTACTACATGAAGAGGTTATCACAGTTAGTTATGAAACAAAATCACACAAATAAGAGTCGTCGGTAAGGATGTAACACTCAATTGAAGTAACAGCTGATACTCAAGTAACGATACTATGAATTCGGGCCAAAGAAAAGTAATATGTAAAATATTTTGTAAATAGAATAACGAATATTAGTATGGAAACAGTATCACAAATATTATTATAAAAAATAAAATCCTATATTTATCAATTTTATATATTAGGTAAGGATTTATTGCTTACGAAATTGTAGTTGAGAAAAATAATATTATTTCATGGGCTATATTACAATATTAGAATAACATTGTATGATAAAAATTGATCCGACATTAAATGGTTCGTTACAATTATTATTGTAGATGTTTAAGAAGATCTTTCGATAAAACATCAGGGCAAAATATTCGAATTATAATTTGTATATAGTTGAGATAATGAGTCCAAAACCTTTGATAACACAGCTCCACAAAAAAAAATTAACCCAAGAACCCAAACCACTCTTACTATATGTAATCAACCCTGCTGAAACCGAATCCGAGGTCAGAATAACCCTATCACGTCGTGTTTTTTTTCTAACCTCAAAAAATAACCCGAAAATTGAAAAAATCAACAAATTTGGTTTACAGACTTAAAACAAACCTCATAAATCTATAACACTACGTCAGCATAATCCAAATTATCAAAACACTCCTTAACTATACAACCATGAAACCTCATAAACGATAACTCTATAACCCCATACTATGGGGTTATGCAGTGCTCTTGAAAGCATCATCTAAAAGTGCGCCGGATTCAAATCACTTGAATTGCTGAAATCACTTGAATCACCAGGCACAAAACACTCAACCCCACATAACCAAAAGTGCCCTAAACCTCAAGCAGGCCTCTTCTCTCAACTACAAATAATCGAGGGTGCCCCAAATAAACCAACCGAAATTCGGGTGGTACTTTATTGATATAGGCCCGCTTCGGGTTTAGGGCACCTTGGTTTGCAATATCTTAAGAGGCGGTCGGAACCAAATCGGTGACTTGCGGTATATATCGAGTCAGCATTTTTCGCTTTACGATAATATTTTGTATATTTTTATGGCTTAAACTATTTTAAATTATTCTTTATATACATGACTAGAGGAAATGACTATATTTTTACCATGTGAATAAGTTAATAAATTATTATAAGCATTTATTACAAATATCAAACTGTCTTGACATAACCGCATGCAAAAAACTGTCGTGTCGATTGTTAGGTGGCATTTTTCGCTTTATAACAATATTTTGTATATTTTTGTGGTTTTAACTATTTTAAATTATTCTTTATATACATGACTAGAGGAAATGACTATATTTTTACCATATTAATAAATGAATAAATTATTATAAGCATTTATTACAAGCACTGAATTAAGTCACCGATTTGGTTCCGACCGCCTCTTAAGGTCTATGGCTATTTGAGTCACGTGGAGTGAGCCTGCTTGAGGTTTCGGATACCCTTGGTTTCGTAGGACGAGTCTGCTTGTTGTTTAGGCTATCCTGAATTGCGTAAGTTATATTTCATTCATTCGTACTCAAACTTGGGGATGCCGATTTTTTATTCTCATGTATTTCTAGCTCTTAAGCTTTTATAACCCCATAATCACATGGCCTGATTACTCACAACCATATAGCCCCATAGCCTAAATATCCAAAAGAAAAAGCTTTCATTTGTATGTAAATTCTAGAATGCAAATTTTGTAAGTCGTGTTTTTCTTTAATATGTAAGTATGTAAACCTGAGCATGTATTTGTTTGAGCATGCATACTTTAACTTGTAACGTACAACTCTATAACAATAAGCCCTGCTAGCTCCGAATTCCAAATCGTTGATGTAAAATATATCTCATGCTTCGTAAATAGCGATGTATTCTAATTACACTGCCATAACCTACATTCAGTAAATCCCAGGAACAACGACGTGGACGTAGTAGGTTTTTGTTCCCTTCGGGGTGCTTTATTGACGCGAGTCCCCTTGCCTCTTACGATTCGGGGTGCTTTATTAACGTGAGTCCCCTTGCCTCTCACGTATCTCATACACCACCAAAAATATAGAATATATACCTTATTCATCGACTTTCACTCTTTTATGATAACGTACTTGCTTGCTTTCGAAAGATCGACGTAGTGATTTCCGCTTACGTTTTCCGTTGTTATGTTTCGTATCTCTTTTCAAATTCCAACAAAAGTCAGCCATTATATCGACACCCCACGTTCCCTGGTAACGTTTTTCCATATCTTTCAGGTATTGCTGACATCTTTCCCCTTGCTCCTCACTAAAGTCTCCAAGTTTATCTGGAAAGTAATCAATATGCGAATCTAGAAAATGAAGTTTAATGCTCATATTGCATCCTAAATTTTGATAGTTACAAATCATATTACTTACCATTTCTTTATAATTTGAACTTCTATTATTTCCTAGAAAATTTTGTGAGACTTCACGAAAGCTAATCCATGCTGCTTTTTCTGTATTCGTCATCTGCTTTGTAAAATCAGAATCTTTGAATAGTTTTCGAAGTTGAGGACCGTCAAAGATTCCTGCCTCCAACTTAGCAACACTGAGTTTGGGTATCTTCTTTGCTATATATTTGAAACAATTGCCATCTTTGTCCAGACTTCTTACGAATTGTTTCATCAAGCCAAGTTTAATGTGAAGTGGAGGGATCAAAATTTTTGAGTCATTGACAAGTGGTGGTTTAATGATGTTTGCAGATCCTGGCAGTAAAGAAGTTCGTTCTGTCCATTTCTTTCTTTTATAATGATTTTGGCGATCCCTGCTGTCAAATAGACACAAGAAGCATGGAAATTTAACGTTTCCACTTTACATACCAAGTAAAATACCTATCATCTTAAGATCTCCACATATCTGCCACTGATGATTTGAATATTTTATTTTTTTCAAAACAATTTTCATATTTTCATATGATTCCTTTAAGGCAGTCCAGTAAGCAATTGGTATGGGAGCTAGAACGTTAGTGTTGTGTAGTAGAATGGCTTTTAAACTACGAACAGAAGAGTTAATGAACAGTCGCCATTGCTCTTGTTTGTAAGCGTCATCTTTTAAACTGTTAATAAGTCCAGCAACATCATTACAGTATACTAGCTCGTGTACTTCATCTTTAATGAAAAACTGTCGTATTTTTTGCTTTCTGTTCCTGTACACAGTGATTTTCGTACCCCTTTCTAGCACATTTTTCTGCTTTATCCTTGATGCCAAAAGTTCATGTGCCTCTTTCGATGAGCCAAGTTCTCTACGTAAATCACTCAATTCATCTTGGCTAAACTTTTGTGATAACTTTTCTTTTGTATTATACTCACATTCACTAAAACTATCACTTTCAGCCTCACTCTCACTGTCATCTGTTACTTCTTCACTCATCTGCATTTCTTCCTCTTCTTCGATTTCCATAGTAACATCATCTATCATACTAATTTCTTCTTCATGATGGCTTTTTGAGATACCTGATTCGGTTGCAACCATAACAGCTTGTGCGACACTCGTTACAATAGGATACTGAATGTTTCTTCAGTTTTTGCTATTATAACCAAAAGTATTTGTCGTGCAAAAATAATAATGTCTTTGTGATTTTGGAACACCCCACATAACAGGTGTTAAATATTTTAAGCACAAACGATCTTCTCTCTTATGGCATGTTGTCAACATTTTATGACAAGTTCCGCAAATTGTGTGGAGTACCCAATTTGTTTCCTGATTTTTTATTTCATCTCCGAAACAGTATTTGTATGCATCAGCAACAGCTTCACTAATTGCTCTTTGATTCTTCGGTACTTGATACTCACCACAAACATAACAGAATGTATCTGGTTTGCTAGGATCTTCATGAACATGTGCACTAGCTGATTTATGGATGTTTTTCTGTCTTGTCACTTTATACTTCGTAGAGGCCAAAGTACCCACCTCTACAAAGCTGCGGTCATATGATGACGACGCCCGCGGGCCCGCTTTCTCACCCGTACTAGCCGCCGATACTGGGGATCCGACTCGCTGCATCGTAAAATTTTTTCTTGTGTTTGCCATGACGGCATAAACGCCATTATCTAGGGTCTCTGCCGGATCACTGAACAATTCCGTTGCCCACCGTCAACCACGTGGAGGTGCCCTAGATGCAAACACAAGAAAAAGCCGACCTTCAAAATTTGAATACGAATAAATGATTTTTTTCCTGATGTTTGAGTGATGGGGCAATGTGGTTTAAAGTAATAAAGTTATGGGACTATGAGGTCATAAGGTCATAATTTATGAGTTCAAGAAACACACCAGAACCAAAAATCTGCATCTCAAACTTAAAATACGAATAAATGCTTTTTGTCCTCGATATTTATGTAATGGTCGTAAGTAATGAGGTTATGGGATCATGGGGTCATAAAAGTTTATGGGTTCAAGAAATACATCAAAACAAAAAATCTGCATCCCAAAGTTTAAATACGAATGAATGTTTCTTTTATATGGTTATGTATATATGGTTATATATGCTTATATATGGTTATGGGGCTATGGGGAAGTGCTCCCGAAAGTGGCACCCAAAAGCGCACCAGATTCAAATCACTTAACCTAACCAAGATGCCCTAAACCCGAAGCAGGCCTGTATCAATAAAGTATCTCCCGAACTTCGGTTGGTTTATTTGGGGCACCCTCAGTTATGTGGGATTGAGGGGGAGACCTGCTTGGGGCTTAGGGCACTTTTGGTTACGTGGGGTTGAGAGGGAGGCCTGTTCAGGGCTTAGGGCACTTTTGGTTATGTGGGGTTGAGTATTTTGTGCCTGGTGATTCAAGTGATTTCAGCAATTCAAGTGATTTGAATCCGGCGCACTTTTAGATGATGCTTTCAAGAGCACTGCATAACCCCATAGTATGGGGTTATAGAGTTATCGTTTATGAGGTTTCATGGTATAGTTAAGGAGTGTTTTGATAATTTGGATTATGCTGACGTAGTGTTATAGATTTATGAGGTTTGTTTTAAGTCTGTAAACCAAATTTGTTGATTTTTTCAATTTTCGGGTTATTTTTTGAGGTTAGAAAAAAAACACGACGTGATAGGGTTATTCTGACCTCGGATTCGGTTTCAGCAGGGTTGATTACATATAGTAGGAGTGGTTTGGGTTCTTGGGTTAATTTTTTTTTTGTGGAGTTGTGTTATCAAAGGTTTTGGACTCATTATCTCAACTATATACAAATTATAATTCGAATATTTTGCCCTGATGTTTTATCGAAAGATCTTCTTAAACATCTACAATAATAATTGTAACGAACCATTTAATATCGGATCAATTTTTATCATACAATGTTATTCTAATATTGTAATATAGCCCATGAAATAATATTATTTTTTTCAACTACAATTTCATAAACAATAAATCCTTATCTAATATTCGGTTTCAGCGGGGTTGATTACATATAGTAAGAGTGGTCTGGGTTCTTCGGTTAATTTTTTTTTTTTTGTGGAGCTGTGTAATATATAGGGCTATTACACGCTAGAAAAAGAACAGGAACGGATATAAGAAATACATTACTTCTATATCTAATATATAAAATTAATAAATATAGGATTTTATTTTTTATAATAATATTCGTAATACTGTTTCAATACTAATATTGGTTATTCTATTTACAAAATATTTTACATGTTACTTTTCTTTAGGCCAAACTTAGGCCCGAATTCATAGTCGTGTCTTGAGTATTAAGTATGACTTAAAAATTAAGTATTGTTACTTGAGTATCAGCTGTTACTTCAATTGAGTGTTACATCTTTACCGACGACTATCTTATTTGTGTGATTTTGTTTCATAACTAACTGTGATAATCTCTTCATGTAGCACTCAATTGAAGTAACAGCTGATACTTAAGTAACGAAACTTGAGTTTTAAGTCATACTTAATACTCAAGACACGGCTATGAATTCGGGCCATAATATTTTTTTATGGCTCGAAATCATAGACTCAACTCAAGTCTAAAGCTAGAAGTTGTAGTTGTTACTCAGTTCTCAAATATTCTATCATTGTTCTTCTTATGGAAAAAGAGTAAGAACATAGATAGATATCTGAGAACTGAGTAAAGACTATAACTTTCAGCCGAACGATTGTTACTTGAGTTACGTTACTGGATTCGCACCTATGTCAATGGAGATAATATAATACAATACATGACATAAGTGCAAACTTTATTTATGATCTGTAAAACGATTGCAAATGTCATAAAATAATTACAAATAATATGCGCTTTTTAACAAAAATATATTTAATATTGTAATATTAATATGAGACATGTAAACAAGATTTCAATGTACTCGCATGCTTACATTTTTTTACACAGTGTGAAAATAGACCACATAGCTCTCGCAAAAGTGTGACTTAAGTGCAGATTTAGATTACATAATGTTAATAATGCCAAAGTCAAGGTTCATATTATTAAATCATGATGATAATGTTTGTATTGATAAGTTTTTCTTACGAAATATAAATTTATATATAATCTCAAGTTGATATTTCGACCGTACTTAATATAGCTGTACCTGTAAAATGACTAATTTACCAAAATATTTTCTTTTATTAAAGCAATATAATATTTAAAAGATTTCATCACATATAAAGTAGTAAAATATCAACAAAATCATGAAAGAAGTGTTTAAATACCTAATCTAAAATGTGGATTCGTGCAAAAATATGATGCGGATATTTGTAAATCTTATTTTTCTGACTTGATTGCATAATTAAATTATAAATAAAGTTCTAGAATACAATTTTTTAATATAAATAATAATACAAAGTCTGCAAATGAGCTACAATCAGCTAAAAACGTCGGAAAAATGAGTTTTTCTATATTTTTAATTATGGCGCACCAACAGGGAATATCTGGAAAAATTCAAGCAAGTAATTTTAAACAAAATATAAGTTTTTTTGCAAGAATTGGCCCTGTACCGCATTTTCCGTGAAAATAGGAAGGGTTTGAATTTTTTTTTATCCTCTTAGGTTATATAGCATCATCAAATCTTTATGAAAAAATTCCACGTGATTTGTAACCATTTAAGCTATAAGCACGATTTTCTTGGGGTTTTATTTATTGACTAGATGCGGAGAAAAAAAATAGATAGTGACAAAGTCATTTTCTCCATGCTGTGGACAGAGGGAGGCGGGTCGCGGTCTGCAAATATGACAAAAACTATTTTTTTCTTATCTAAAACAAAGTTACAGTGTCAAACAAAAATTTCAGGGACAGGGCAAAATTGACTATCTTAACGGGGGGTACCCTCTCTCTACAATTAATCAGTGTTTTCCACAAGTTCTTTACAATAAAATTTCTCTACAACAAATGTTCTGTACAATAAACAAAAGGCTCTCTATAGTAAAGTTATCTACAAACGCAACTTTCAAAACAAGTCTTGAAATTTATGTATCTCTCTATCTCTAATTTGAAGTATCTTTGGAAGTAAGTAATTTTCTTATTCTTTTTTATTAAAAATTACAATTCAAATATACAACAAACTTTTTATTGTCTCATCCTAGTCATATTTTTAAATTTAAAACAAATATTATCTAAACATTCTTTGATATTTTAAAATTATATTACAACAATTTTTTTTCTTTTCTTAAATTTTTATACATATATATATATATATATATATATATATATATATATATATATATATATATATATATATTTCTTAATATTTAAAAATTTTAGGCGACCCCACTTTAGAAGACCGATCTCAACAGACCCCAAGTAGAGTGATAGAGACATGTTGCTTTACTTGGCTAGGGGTTCAGAGTATTAATATAAAATATAAATTTTCAATTAAATCGCGACGTGGAAAGTGACTCGATATAGGTCCCCGCATCTCAAGGGAAACCAAAGTCTGACTCTCGCCCCGCGCTAGAAAACACGTGGTCAAATTCGAAGATCACCAACTAAGCGCGACGCTGCGTAAAGAAATTTACGCGTGTGCAGCGGCGATTAATGAGTTATTAATTTAATTAATTTATTGACGTTACAATACCAATGTTTATATTACTATAACTTTTAGATGGATTGAGTTTTTTGAAAACAATTTTTTTTAATCATAAAATTTTAGACTTAGTTTTCATTAGAATATTGCAGAATGAATTTTATAGCTCTTATTAAAAAGAAATATTCGTTATTATAAGGAATGATTTTTCAGAGAAATCATTAAAAATTAAACAAAATAGCTCATAATTTTGTTAGACTGAATGCTTGCGGTCATTTTTATAATTTTATGTATAAAAATATATTCACAAGTTACAGCAATATCAGTGACCCTTATAACGTTTCTCCTTCTTGTGAGATTAATTAAGGCAAGACATGAAATTGTGGGTGAGAATGAGAGTGGCATAAGTCACATATTCAAAAAAGTTTAGTTAGTAATAAATTTGGTTTTTTTAGCAATAAAACAACTTATTTTCGGAAACAAAGTGTTTTTTCTATATTTTTTCTTTAATAGTATAAGCACTGTAAGGATTTCACTTAACAGAAATGTAAAAGAGTCAATTATGAAAAGGCCATAAGTCACATTTTAATGGAATTTTAATTTTAAATCACATTTATTGTTTAAAGCTGTTCTGAATAAATTTTAAGTTTTCGTATACGTTATTTCATAGCTATTAAGAGCAAGCCGAAGTATCTTTGTCTAAGTAGATTTGTCTAATAGAGTTTTTCCTTCGTCGAAACACCATCCGTTGTATAAGAAAAAAATAGTAGTCCCCGCTAGATATTAGTATAACAAGTGAATTTTGTAATAACAATCAAATTATTTTATTGTGTAGTTTTTGAATAATATGTGACCTACCAAAAAAGATAGGGTATATTCTAGTTTGATTCGAATCCTGGCCAGGTACCTCTGATTTTTTTTTTTAATTAGTGTATGTGCTATTTGTTTCGCGACTCTTAAAAAATCCGACCTCATTTGGTATCGGTTCAATGTTGGTCACAAAAGTTGCTGACCATCCATCGGTAGTCAAAGTTTTCGGTATGGTGTGTCAGACAGTCTAGCCTGATGTAATTTGTTAAACGGGAACCGAATTAGGCTCCTCGACATCACTATATGAAAAAGGTTAACATATAGAGAATAATATCTTCATATATTAACTTTTTTCCTTAAAAAAAAAAATTCCACTAGTACATCATAATTTTTTTTTAAATCTTACTACCAGTAGAAATAATTATAGTACCTTAATTGCTAATAAATCTGATAAGAAATAAAATTTTTGTGTTATTACTGCGTTATAATAAAATTGTGTTATTTTAATATAGTTAATCGATTTATGTTAATTATTAAGAACATTTGTGAAATAATATTTGTTTAAATGAAAAATATGATTATAAATCGATAATTAAATTCTTTTGTTTTTATTATTAAAAATGATTATGGCAAAAGTCAACTTAAAACTTTGAAATTTCTAATTGGAATGAAAATGGCATAGGTCACAAATAGTTAAATGTTTTCTTATTATAATAAAGAAAAATCGAAAAACAGCTTCCATTTTTGGATGAATTGCAAGAAAAAACGTTATAATCTATCGATCTAATGCACTATAATTTAAAAAAATTTTTCCTGATTTTTTTATTGACTTATAACTTTAACATCGAAAATCTCGAAATTAGTAGTATGTAACTTATGCCACTCTCATTCTAACTCACACAAATATAAATCTTAAAACTTATTAATTTTTATTTACTTAAATATAATACTATCTAGAAATACATTTAATTAGTCTCATTACGTGTATTTCTTCTGATGTCTCCAAATAATTAATTAATTTGTAATAATTAGATACCGGTAATCATTACTATATTTATGGAACAAAAATTTTTCGTACATCATTCACTTTTATTCTCATAATGAATTTTTTTCCATGAAACAATAGCTCGTTGCTCATCAGGTGCTTCAATAAAAGGCTTGGATCCATCACGAGCAATGTATTGATTAACCTGATAGTCTAGCATTACTTCATAATGGAAAACATCTGTGCCTAGTTGCTGAAACAAAAAATATCAAAAAAATTTATTTTAAGGTAATATTAAATAAAAATTAATTTAAAAAATATTATCAGGTTGTTTGAAAACACGGCATATAACAGGTTCTCTTCGATAAAAATGGTTAAATACCAATGTTTTTCACTGCTTACAATTGCCTTATTTGTCCTACTTAAAAGCAAGCCGAACTCTTTGTCTTTGTCTTATACTATTTTCCATCATTCATATGAACAATATCGGTTATAATGAGAAAAATATAGCAGCCCTCACTAGATATTAATATAATGAGTAAATTCTATAATTATAACGAAATAATTTTATGGCGTAGTTTTTTAGTATGATTTGATCTACCAATTACCGTTATTACAACCTGTCTTTTTTTATGAAATTTTGGTTCGTCAAATCATACTCAAAAACTAGGCAATAAAATTATTTCGTTATGATTATAAAATTAACTCATTATATAAATATCTAGCGAGAGCTGCTTTTTTGTGAGAACTGACAGTGTTCTTAGAAAGAATGAAAGACACTATTAGACAAAATCAGAGAGTTCGACCTGTTCTTAAAAAGCATTCTTGGTATTTTTAAGACTCCTTCCCCTGTCAACATACCGTTATGAGCGAAAGAACTATACTTTTAAAATTTAATTTTTATAATATTGTGTCTAAGGCTCGGGACTCGTATTCTCGTTAGCGCGAGATCGATTCTCCGTCTGGTCGTTTTTTCACTGACTCTGCCTTAATTTGACACCACATTAAGCAATATGTCAGTTGTACTGTCTTATATGTATGTGCTTAAAAATCCAGGTATTTATGGGGCTTATAAAGAAATAAATAAATGTACTTAACAGCAGGCCGGAGTAGAACCTGATACCAACCGAGTAACAATTGAGTTGTTTGTTATTTACTCAAGTATTAATCGGTGTATCTTCAAAATAAAGGTTGATCGCAATAGATATTATTATTATGAATATCTATGCACAAGAAAAAAAAAATCTACCGATTTGTTTTTGAGAAAAGTAAGGAACGCCGAAGTAAAAGATTATGTTTATAATATTTTCGCGTTCCTTACTTTTCTCAAAAACAAAGCGATAGATTTTTTTTCTCTTGTGCATAAATATTCGTAATAATAATATCTATTGCGCTTAACCTTCAATTTGCAGATACACCGATTAATACTTGAGTAAATAACAAAAATGCCAATTAGACAAGGACAGCGAATCCGGCCTGCTCTTAACTTTACTTTTGAAATTTGTAAAAATTTGTTGACATATACACAGTAAAAAATTTTGTGTAATTCGTCAAATTCTTTTTTGTACAAAAATTTCTGTGTACTTTTAAAATGAACACAAAAATTTTTGTAGAATTAACACACGAAGTTAGTTTGTGAGAACCTTGGGGATCAGGACGTTGCACTAATTTATAAAAATATATAAGCTGTAATTAATTAAGTAACAAGAAAAAAGAGAAACTTTATTTAAGAAATTTGTACAGTAATCGTACGCTCGCTCAAAATGGACGCCACCCGCGTATAGCGTACGCGATGCCGCTTGCACTAATTAAATAACTATTGGCACGACAAAAAGCAGATCATATAAAAAACAAGAAGCAAAAAAGGACACGAGCAATAAACACACAAAAAATAACGAATTAGAAAAGCACGAAGGGAATATATGCAATAGAACGCGCACAAGATCGCCCGGCACACACGTCGTAATAGACAGAAAGAAATTATATTATTTTAATTAGCAATCGTGCACTCGCAACAATTTTATGCACAATGAAATAACTTAGAGAATATTGAATTTATCTATTCTCGCTCACACTCACTACGATAATTGTAACAACAACCAGAAAAGTATTACGCAATATCGCAAGTCGAAACGCTCTTTATCGGACGCCAGCGACAGAAGGAGTAATTTAATGCATTCCTTCTTGTCTATGCTCAGCTTCATCTCTCTTACTGTACGCTGCGCGCGCCGCAAGAGAGAGACAAACGATCCTAAACGGACCCAAGCTCAGCTACTCGAGTCAAGCTGCTCGGTAGCTATATCAGTGCACATTATACGTGCCTTAGAGATTTGCACGTGTGTGCCAAAGATTTTGGGTAATGCTTTAAGAGGATATCGTAGTTCTGCTCCTCCGAAATAATATTTTTATTCAAAGTTCATGAGTAAACAGTGCGTCAAATCAAATTCTTTCACTTCAGTAAGAAAATTTGTAAGATTAATCCTTAGCGCGGACAAGTCAAGAAATTTATCAAAATAGTATACATAAAAAGTTATAAACAAACTTTCGATATATACTATTTTGAGGTTAGGTTTATCGAGCTTGATATCTAATTTTCATTCAAAGTTCATAAAAAAATATGAAGCTAAATTGAATTTTTAATTTAACAAAAATTATTGTATTAATATAGTTTTAGCGCGGAGAAGTCATTATATTTGCCCAAATAGTGAATTTAAAAAGATATCAGTAAGATAAGAAAAGCAAAACTCGATTCCAACAACTACGACATCCCGTTAAACATTTGACTCGCATAGTCTGCTTTCCGTCTTGCCCGTAGTTAGATGCTCCCTTCTGTCGGCTATATGCGCCACAAATATACATATAAGTAATATGGCCAATCTGCTATGTTACAAGTTATTTTTACAAACATGTGTGTATTTAGTTATTCAAATAATCTATAATTATATTTAAGCATTATGATTATTATATGCAATAAAAATGCCATAAATGCAAGGTAAATTTTAGTTTGTAAATATTAATGTCTGCTAACCAGAAGAGCAATAGACCTCCGGATCACGGATTTTGCTCTAACTTTGAGATAAGTTCTCAGATAATAAAGTATGGAAAAAACCGGGGTTATAGACCCCAACGCTCAATATTTCTCTAGTTGCAGGTAATTTAAGAAAATCACTAAAAAAGTTACTAGATTTTCAAGCGCTTATAGTTCTTTAACATTGATAGCTAGAAGTTGGAACCTGTTTTTAGATGAAAGCTAAACTCAAATCCTTTCGAAACAGCACCTATAGCATGTCTAAATATAATTCTATTCCAAAGTTACAGCGTTATAAAAATCCCACACAGCATGGAAGATTTCACTGAAATATTTCGAATTATTCCACTGGAATATTTCAATGGAACTGTCCATGCAGATTATTGGAAGTCTCCACGGAATATTTCAAAATATTTCACTGGAATCTTCCATTGAAAGCTTCCAGGAATATTTCAGGAATATTTCAAAGGAATGTTCAAAAACTTTTTTGAAATATTCCATGAAATATTCACGGAAGATCTCTAAAATATTTCATGAAATATTCCATGTAATGTTTATGAAATATTCCAGTGAAATATTTCATGGAAGATTTCAGGTAGATTCCATAAACATTTCGCTGGAAGATTCCGAAAAACTTTTAAATCGTACAGCGAAATATTACACAAATCTTTCATAAATATTCCACGAAATATTTCACGCAAAGATTTCAGTAATCTTCCGGTGAAATATTTCAGGAAAGATTTCAGGAAGATTCTATAAACATTTCGCTGAAAGATTCCGATGAACTTTAAAATCGTACAGCGGAATATCACATAAATCTTCCACAAATATTCCACGAAATACTACACAGAAAGATTTAAGTAATCTTCCAGTGGAATATTTCATGAAAGATTTCAGAAAGATTCCATAAACATTTCACTGGAAGATTCCGAAAAACTTTTAAATCGTACAGCGGAATATTACATAAAACTTCCAGAAATATTCCACGAAATATTTCACAGAAAGATTTAAGTAATCTTCCAGTGGAATATTGCATGAAAGATTCTAGACTGATTCCATGAAGTTTTCGTTGGAAGGTTGCGCGGAACGTTACGGGAGGTTTTCAGTGACGCCGATAGAGGGATGTTCGTTAAATGGAAGTTTTATCCCCAAGCGGTTGGAAGATACCTCACTTACTATATAAGCGAAAGGGTATCGGCGCCTTGATGTGTACAGTCGAAGCAAATATGTAAATGCGATTTTATAACTAAATGTTTATGTATGCGTATATGTATTGATGTATAAGTTTAATGTGTTATTATATAATATATATACTACCCCCTCACAGCATTTCACATCTTTCAGAAATCTTCTAAGAACATTTTATGAAAGTTGAGAGATTACCCAAACCTTCCATTGAAATATTCTTGAAATCTCTCAAAAATGTTCCATGGAATATTCCAATGTAGGAAGAATCAAGGACATACGAATATTAAAGGAATATTCCATGGAAGATTCCTGAAATATTCCAAATCTTTTGTGCCAATATTCTGCGAATCTTCCATAAATATTCCACGGAATATTTTACGATAGATTTCTAAAATCTTCCAGAAATATTTCATGGAATATTTCATGAAAGATTCCTTAAATTTTTCGTGCATATTCCATGAAAGGTTCATGAAATGTTTTAAATCTTCCGTTCTAATATTCTGGAAATCTTCCATGAATGTTCCAACGGAATATTTCATGAAATATTCCTGCAAGATTCCTGAAATATTTCAATGAAAGATCTGAGATGTCCTAAATCTTCCAATGAAATATTCTTGGAATCTTCCAACAATATTCCATGGAATATTCCAATGTAGGAAGAATTAAGGACATACGAATATTACAGGAATATTCCATGGAAGATTCCTAAAATATTTCAAATCTTCCATGCCAATATTCCAGGAAGCTTCCATAAATATTCCATGCTGTGTGGGATTTGACTTGAATTTCCTTTTAAAAACATTAATTAATAATAAAAGCTAAAATGTAGTATAAATTTAATAACACTGTGTTATAAGCTATGAGAAAAAAAAATATTTTCATATGCTATTTCAAAAGGATTTGAGCTCAGCTTTCATTTAAAACTAAGCTGAGTTTTAAGCTTCCAAGTCTTAATGCTAAAAAATTATAAGTGTTTGAAAATCTAGTAACTTTTTTAGTGATTTTCTTTAACTGCCTACAATTAGGGAAATATTGAGCATTAGGATCTACAACTCCGGTTTTTTCCATATTTTGACATATAAAAACTTATCTACAAGTAAGAGCAAAAGCCATGATCCAGAGGTCTAATACCAAAGAAGATAGACGCTTATGGAATGATTCTTCTGGGTTACATTTTTCGTCCGAAAGCCTGGGTAACACTTTAAAATTGCTTGTATATATGAAAAATGTGCTATATATATATAATATAAATAGATATAAAAATACATGGGATTTGATGGCGCCCCCAAGTAGCTGAGTAACAGAACTAACTCATTTTTTGGACGAAATTTTCCATTTAAAAGTACGCTTCTATAAGCGTCTATATTCGTTGCTGATACTCTCCTAGTAAGTCCAAAAATTTATTTTTTTTTGTATACTTTTTTTTTCTTCTTTAACGTCGCTATATTTATGCTATTTGTGATGCTAATCAGCGGCGCAGCGCGTAAGTGTGTTTGTGAACAAAGCACATGTAACGTACAGTGGCGCTTCTATCAATCGGGTGCCGAGAGCGCGATTCGAACTCAGAACCCCGAGATTACGAATCCCACGCTCTACCGACTAAGCCACTAACCGGGTCTATTTCTGTACTTATATGATATATTCATATTGAAAAATGATCAGCTCTTTTCGTAATCATTCTTTTACGTCCGCCTTTAAACGACAATGTAATATTGTCAAATGAGTTTTGTTTGTTATGTTGTATGATTTTATTGATCCACTCCAACATCCATCATTTTATCTTTTTTCTTATATTTCTTTATCTCTTTCTTTTTTTAAATATATATTATACTAGCATCCCCCGTCTCGGCTTCGCCCGCGCAATAGTTGGGCAGAAGTCGGTAGGTATAGAAATAGAATCTCAAAACTATTATTTATTAAATCGTACTCTTTCAAAACTTTCGAATACACATTTTTTGTTTGTGAACCATGTGATAATAGAATGAATTTTCATTTAAAATAATTTTTTTTTGGTAGAAAAAATTAGCATTGAATTTTTTTTTTATTTTTTGATGTATGTTCAATTTAGTACCAATAAGTCAAAAAATATATTTAAATTGACGATAAAAAATTTTTTTAGCAAATCAAAATTGTGAAAGAGATATTGATTAATAAATATGAATGTTCAACAATGATAGGGAATTATTAACCATGAAGGGTTAAATTCTCATGTATGAGCCAATAAATATTTAAGGAATAAAAAATTTCCTTGAATAAGATATAAAATTTTTTCTAAATTTAAAAAAATTGTCTAATTTTTGATTCTGCTTAATGGAATAGGAAAATATTTCATTAAGTAATCCAAGGTGATATTACTCTGTGATTAGAGAATATGCAATAAAAATTTATTGTGTTGAAGTTACGGAATATCATAGGTGTATAAGTATTTCTACCGTACCAGTTTAATAAAGTGAAAGACAAAATCGGTCGCCACCTATTGGGCAACCAAGGAAAGTAGCAAGGGTAGAGCATGTTGACCGCAGAACGCCGAAACAAAGTAGTCCCTATTCCCTTCGCGTTAAGATCTAGATCTATAATTATTTTATTGCAATTATTGATTAAAAAGTAATTATTTATATAGCCTATGACACTCGTCACATTATAAAGAATTTAATTTTAAAATTTGAAAACGATCGGTCCAGTAGTTTTTGAGATAATTGAGAACATTCAAACAAACGCTGTCCTTTTATATAATAGTAAGATTAACAGAAAGAAACACGAAAAAGTCATTATTTAATATCGAATCATCATTTTAATAATTATATCTTAACACAAATAAATTTGTAAAATTTACAAATTTTATTATTCAAAATTTTGTATTATTCATGAATTTTTATGTTAAAATTTCGACTTCGAAAATTACACAAAAAAAATTTATAAATTTTAACACAAAAAAATTTGTTTCATCTGTAACACTTATGTGTGTTAAAATTACAAAATTTTTCCACTGTGTATAAATTCTTTCGGACCACTAGATCTCAAAAAGATAACGAATGAGTTAGAATATTGCTTTATTTATTACTAAATATTTAAGATATCAGGCCTGAGTTAAGGTCTGAAAAAAAAATCAAAATTAAATGTAATAGTAAACATTTTTTAATCTTAATAATATATTAAATCTAAGACGTTAATTCATAAAAAATTTCGAAAGGTCTCACTCGATGGTTCGAATCCTTTTCTTTTGTCGATGACTCGATTTTATCTACACAGTGGAAAAAAATTTGTAATTTCAACACTTATAAGTGTTACAGATGAAATACAAATTTTTTTGTGTTAAAATTTACAAATTATTTTTGTGTAATTTTCTAAGTTAAAATTTTAACATAAAAATTCATGGATAACACAAAATTTTGAATAATAAAATTTGTAAATTTTACAAATTTATTTGTGTTAAAATATAATGATTGAAATAATGATTATATTAAATAATGATTTTCTTGTATTTTTTTCTGTTAATATATTTAAAAAAGAGAGATTAAGAAATATAAGAAAAAAGATAAAATGATGGGTGTTGGTGTCGATCAATAAAATCATAAACAAACTAAACTCATTTAACAATATTACATTTTCGTTTAAAGGCGAACGTAAAAGAATAATTACGAACAGAGCCGATCATTTTTTAATATAAGTATATCATATTAGTATAGAAATAAAACCGGTTAGTTGCTTATTCGGTAAAGCGTTAGGTTTGTAATCTCAAGATTCTGAGTGCGAATCCCGTTCTCGGCAGCCGATTCATTGAAGCACCGCTGTAAGTTACATGTGCTTTGTTCACAAACACACTTACGAGCTCTGTCACTGATTAGTATGACAAATAGCATATATATAGCGACGTTAAAGAAGAAGAAAAAATTATGCGAATTTTTAGACTAAGCAGAAATTAATATTTACAAACTAAAGTTACCTTGCATTTATGGCATCTTTATTGCATATAATATTAATGATAATGCTAATATATAATTATTAAAAGTATAAGATTATTTAAATAGCTAAGTACACACATGTTTGTAAAAATAACAAACTTCATGTGTTAATTCTACAAAAATTTTTGTGTTGATTTTACAAACATGTTTGTAAAATTTTAACACAAAAATTTTTGTACAAAAAGAAATTTGACGAATTACACAAAATTTTTTACTGTGTATTTTTATAGTTACCACAGAATTTCTCAGCAAATTTACAATAAATTAAATTTAAAATTTCCAGAGATCTTTAATTTATATATCTTTATAAGTTTACAAAGCTGAAATTTTGATAAGACAAGCTCAAGTGAATTGTAACATGGCAGATTGGCCATATTACTTATATGTATATTTGTGGCGCATATAGCCGACAGAAGGGAGCCTATAGCTACGGGCAAGACGGAAAGCAGACCACGCGAGTCAAATATTTAAGAGTATAACCCAAAATCGTTGGCACACACGTGCGAATCTCTATAGCACGTATACTGTGCATACATATAGATAGCGAGCAGCTTGACTCGAGTAGCTGAACTTGGGTCCGTTTAGGATCGTTTGTCTCTCTCTTGCGGCGCGCGCAGCGTACAGCACGAGAGATGAAGCTGAGCATAGAGACGAAGGAATACTATTATTATTCCTTCTGTCGCCGGCGTCCGATAAAGAGCGTTTCGACTTGCGATATCGCGTAGTATTAATTTTGTGTGTGCGAATATCGTAAGCTTGGGTGAGCGAGAATAGATAAATTCACTATTCTCAAAGTTATTTTATTGTGCTTAAAATTGTTGTGAGTGCACGATTGCTAATTAAAATAATATAATTTCTTTCTGTCTATTACGACTTGTGTGCCGGGCGATCGCGTGCGCGTTTTATTGCATATATTCTCTTCGTGATTTTCTAATTCGTTATTTTTTGTGTGTTTATTGCTCGTGTCCCTTTTAGTTTCTTGTTTTTTGTAATATTTGCTTTTCGTCGTGCCAATAGTTATTTAATTTGTGCAAGCGGCGTCGCGTACGCTATACGCGGCTAGCGTCCATTTTGAGCGAGCGTACTATTACTGTACATATTTCTTAAATAAAGTTTCTCTTATTATTTGTTACTTAATTAATTATAGCTTATATATTTTTATAAATTAGTGCAACCTCCTGATCCCCAAGGTTGTCACAGAATGTTGAACTAAATTGCTTACACAAATTTGGAAAAAATACCCATTTTTTCTATTATTTTCAACTTTTTCTAAACTTTTTTAATTCATTTTTTAGAAAACTTAAACGTTAAACTTGTTAAGATTTATATTAAAGATCTCTGAAAATTTTGAAGTCCATTAGTTGAAAATCGGCTAAGAAATTCTGCAGCAACTACAAAAATAGACAAAATTAAGTTATCGACAAAAGAAAAGGATTTTAAACTTCGGATAAGGCTTCTGAAATTATTCATGGATTAAAGTCTTATAATTAATATATATTTAAGATAAAGTAAAATTTTATTGGAATATGTTAGAAAAAGAAAAATTTACCGATAAATTAAAATTTAATTTCATTTAAGACTTTGATTCAGGTCTTATACCTTAAAACAGGTGCATAATCTGTCCTATTCCAATCAAATAATTCATGTTTTTGTAATAATTCATGCCTTCAGATGAGGCTTCTGAAATTATTCATGAATTAAAGTAGATAAGCTATAGGCATACTGGATCAGGTTCCTTCTGGATCACCCCCTCTCTCCTCAAAGTGATCCAGAAAGTACGCATTGTAGATCACCTCAGTGATCTAGAATCCGAAAGTGATCCAGAATGCCTATAGCGTTTTCTACTACTTTTTTTTTTTTTCTTTTTTGTCTTTTTTTCTTACAAATGATTTTCTGAGAGATAGAATAATTTCATGAGTTTGACATTGTGTAGTGCACAGACAGTTTTATAAATTGGATTATGGTTTGTGCATATGGTAACACACTTGAAAGATGGTTTTGATGGATAGCCGTATTGATTGATATTATAAGCAGGAAATTTGAATCGTAACAGCCATTTACGTTTGAATTCATTCAGAACAAAAATTTTAGTAGCATCATGTAAATATTCACGAAGTAAGTTTGCAATTTGAGAGTAGTCAAGCCCATCAGTATTCCAAGCTATTCCGTGATTATGTTTGAGGCGAATGTTTTCTTCTTGTAATTCGTCAGAGAGCCTTTTCCATGAAAAAGGTTTTTTGAATAGATGAACGATAGGATCACCACTGTCGTTGAGAGGAATGATTGCTATTTCCTTTAGAACATATTCACCACCCATTTGCTTAAAACCAATCATGTTTACCGCATATTCCATTTCGAAATATTAATTTTTTTACGTAAAGTGAAGATAATTCAGACAAGCTTCCGAACATCTTCACTAATAGGATTGTACTGAATGATGCGATCGTGTAAGATCATGCAATAAGCTGAAGTATTAGCTGGAAAGTCAGTTTGAGACTCAAATTCTAGACGTACATCGACAGGAGCGCTCTTTAGAGATTCGTTTTGTCGTGAGCAGTCAATAACTATGAGTGGTTCAAAGTTGATAAACTGAGACTTTGTCAACAATGGCTGTGAATCTCTTCCGTAATAGCTTTTCTGAAAATTAGCATACATATCATATAGAATAGCAAATTGATTCTTAGATATGTCAAGATTGAGATTGTTGTACGGATAATATTGCGAATTCAAGAAAAGTCTCACATTACTAATATTACAGTGGTCGAAGCGACTGGCATTTTTAGATCTTGAACCTTTTTTCCCGATTGTAATCCAAGAATCACGAAACGTGGTTTCTCCAATTGATTTGAAGTTTTTACCGTCCAGACGTGTTTATTTGTTGTTGGAAGAAGAGGATATTCAAATAACTCCCATGAACGAAAACTCATAGAAATAGGATTATCTTTGCCAATGAAATTTAACAGCTGGATTTTTTGTTTATCTGATGCAATAACATATGGCATTAACCACTCTATCTTTGATATTTTTATTTGATAAGTTTCATATGTGGTTGCATTGTTGGCTACAGTACCTTCCTGTATTATAGCATTCAGGTCATTTCTTGATCTTGTGAGAATGAGTTCATGCTTCATATTAACAACAATTTTCTTGTAATCTTCTGCGAAGCCTAAAATCATACTTAGAGGGATAGAAACGTCAAAATTTCCATGATCATCTACAATTGTTTTGTTTGCTTCTTCAACACCAAGCCAGCCTGCATTTTCTAATGTTAAAGTCTGATTTGGATTAAATGAAGTGCATCCCTTCATGAGACTACTCAGACCAACATTTTTACTTTTATCTATCTCTACAGCATTAATTTCATATCGAATTTCATCAAACAGATGACAAATGCCATTGTTAACGAAATTAGTTTTAGTTAGTGCTTGTCCATCCGGTTTTTGTAATTTTCCACATACATGGATGTAACTACATGATGGTAAGAGGCATAAATCTTGATGCTGAATAGAAATACGGATTTCATCACTGTTATTGTAACTTAATGTGGAGTATGGTTGATGTGCGTGAACCTCATAATGAGCAATAGACTCATCGAATGCGACACCTGATTGAATGCTTAGAATTTCGTCCATTTTTCTGAAAGCAGCAGAGAATGATACAATTTATCTTTTTCCACGTACTTTGAGACCTATGCTTTTGAGAAACTGGATGCTCTTCCGTGTTAACGGTTTGAGTACCTTTGGACGACTGATGGTGGGTTGACATGATGGCTGACTTATATGCACACTTGAATTATAAACGATTCCCATTATACAGATTTTATGTGAAGTCTAACAGTAATTTTCTCTCCTCGGAAATTCACTAAATTTCCGTCTTGATCAACGATTCGGATTTGAAGATGATCTATACTCTTAACATTGAGTGGTAAATATATGACATGCGATGGAACTTCTATGATTTTATATCCTGGAGGAACTTTTGGGAAAAACTCATGGATCGTGTGAACTTTTTTGTCGTTGATGTAAGCACCTGTAGTAATATTACACTCTACTCTGAGTGCGTTTATTTTCAATATCTTCACAGGTAAATCAGAGCTGTGATGAATGTCTTCATGAAGAACGCGACGAGTGAAACCGAGAAGACTGCCTATTGAATCATGAGGACTAAGATCTATCTGATGGCTGCAATAAATTTCACTTCTGAGAGTATTGTTGTTAGCTTTCAAGGAAAACTCGATGTCTTTAGATTTTAAATCTTTTTGCAAAAATTGATTAATAGCATCAATTTCATAACTGCCAGTAGGAATAATAATAATCTTCTCTCCGTTTATATGAAGTTTATTATTCGAATCGTCAACATTGGGAATCGAGTTGAATGTTAAAAGTTCAACTAAACCCAAAACAAAATTCTTATGCTGTGGTAGTTCTATTGAAGGAAAATATTGCGCTTCTAAGATAGAAGATTTGCCTGAAAGACTCAAAGTGAAACTATCTTCCATGACTGATTGAAAAAGAATGATCCTGCTTGTCTGAAAACTCTTCTTTTATAGTCTTTCACACAAGAATTGAAGACAAAGATGTCCACAAATAAATGAGTCAAAATTTTGATATCTTTTATAGTTGTATTTCACTTTTTCCACGTTAAAATATAACATGAGATCTATAGGGGGCTTAAGATCACCAAAACTAACAAAATAAATCACTTCAGAACCTCGTTTTCGATAACATACCCAGTGAGTGCCTTTGTTTTGAAAATCATCTAAGTTAACTATAGCAGATTCGTTATGCCATGGGCCATCAGAAGGTAGATTATTTCTCATGAAAACACCTCGAAAATATGGGATTTGCATCATACGAGCATACTTTATAAGATCATAGTCAGTCAGTGCACGATTTGGCAAAGTTAAATCGAAGTTTTTTTTTTTTTAACTTGACCATTACCGATATGAGGTTTCATAAATAATCCCATTCCAGTTTTATATGGTTTAAGATAGAGACCTTTTCCTAGAGCAATAGCTTCCATAGTTTTATTATGTCTCTTACTTTCTTCATAATTTTTCTGTGCAGCTTTAGCCTCATTTACTGCTTTAGCTATTCCAGCAGCTCCTCCAGCCAGAGCACCAGTTGCACTTAGTGCTGCGAACAATGGTATGAGAAAAGGCAGACCGCCACCTATTTTTGATGGAACAGGTAGAATACGTGGAATGATAATTTTTTTCTTACCGCCAACGATCTTGAGAGCTTCACGTGCACCTTTTAAAGCGGACTGTATAACTTTGCGAGAATGTTTACTTGGTTTTAATGATTTTTTACTTGCAGTTACTAATTTACTCAATTTTACGCCCATTCCTGTCTTTCCTTTTAATTTCATAGCATTTGCAACAACAAAAGCAGTTGCTTTTTTGCTAAGACTTGCATTTTTGGCTCTAACACGCTGCCAAGCTTTATCAGCGAGCTTCATGTCAGCTACTTTTCGATCAGCATTTTTATCAGAATAAGATATGTCATGTTCTTTGCATGCTTGATCAAGTGGATTGATACCTGTATCACCTCTTTTTAGACGCTTTTTCAGTTTTGTTCCGGGACCACAATATTGATATCCAGGAATATGCATTTCAATAGGTAAGTTATTGATTACTTTATCAAGTAACCCTTTACCCTTAGGGTGCTTCTGTGATTTGTGTACGAGCATCTCTCTTCGAGTGTTGATTTACAACTGATGATCAAAATATAAAACAAGCGTTTATATTTAGAAAAGGTCAATCTTAGATTTGACTTTGTTACGTAAACATGGATTTTACTGAGCAGAACGTCAAACTTCCCGTCGGCAACTTTGATTTTGAGAAAACGAAAAGAAAAAAGCGACATGGAGAGTTACTTCCAGATAATATACGAGCAGTATTTTGTGGCCCATCGAACTGTGGAAAAACTAATAGTTTATTAGCTCTAATTACACACCCTAATGGTCTTAGATTTGAAAATTTGTATGTATACTTTAAATCCTTAAATCAACCGAAATACCAATTTCTTCAAAAAGTTTTAGAACCAATTGAAGGTATATCATATCTACCGTTCAGTGAACATGCATCTGTAGTGTCTCCAGATGAAGCCCTACCTAATTCAATTATGATTTTTGATGATGTGGCTTGTGAGGAGCAGGATAACGTCAGAGCTTTTTTCTGTATGGGGAGACACAAAAGTGTAGATAGCTTTTATCTATGTCAGTCATATGCTCATATACCGAAACATCTCATCAGGGACAATATTAATTTGATGGTAATTTATCGTCAAGATGATGTTAATCTTAAACATATCTATGAAGACCATGTGAATACTGACTTAACTTTAAATGAATTTCGAAATCTTTGTACAGAATGCTGGAAGAATGACAAGTATGGATTTGTTGTTATTGACAAAGATAGAGCAATGAATGATGGTAGATATAGAAAAGGATTTGACTGTTTTGCCATTAAAAAGGAAGTATAAATCTTAATCTTTGCAGTTTGATTGTAGACAGCATCTTGTCAGCATGCCTGACTTTAAGAAAGAAAAAAGTGTTCTTAGCGAGCTCTTACGAGCACGCGAGGCTATTAAAAAAATACTCTTTGTTAAAAAAGGAGAGAGATGATTTTGAAAAGGTTATTGGTGATACTTTAAAACCAGTTATTATACCACTTGAAAAGCTTGTCGATTCGACAACTGAAAGTGTGTCACGTTCTAATCACATTAAGGCCATAGACAGTAACAGAAAATCTGCAAAAAAAAGATTGAGATTTGATGAATCAAGTTATATTGTAAACGATATTAATAACTCGGGTTCGGCGTTTGATAATGATGCTTCTAATGGCGATGATTTTTCTCCGATAAATAGCACAATGATGAATTCATCATTCAATTCTGCAAATTCATCATTCAAATCTATATATTCACCATTTGTATCTGCGCATAAAGAAACTGAACCGACAGACTTTTTATCAATGCTAAATGGAAGCCGCAGCAAAATCGATAACATATACGGAGTGAGAATAGTCAGTGGGGTATACATGATGGGTGATTCACAAATTCAATTTGATGATAAAATGATAAAAGTGAAAGATTTAAGTTTTCCTAAAAGCAATGGTCTAATGGAATTGCTTTTCAAAAAAGAACCAGATGATAATCTTTTGAGTACAACAGATCGCAAGAACTATCGCATTATCCTGGAAGCAACAAATGCCCATAGAAAAGACATAGCAAAAGTGAGAATATACGCTCTTCGAAGAGTAGAAAATATTCAAAAATCATAGCACCAATGTTCCGCAGTGATCGTAGTAGAATGTCTACCAGCGGAGGGGGTCTCATACCTAAATATAAAATAGCAAAAAAGAATACTTCCATAGATCTAGTCTACTGGGATGATCCGAATGAGCTTGTCGAAAGACTGCGATTATTGATAGCCGAACGATCTGCTGGAAATAATAATCACAACAATGAAATCCAATCAATCATAGAGGAACTACGTGAAGCTGGGCATATATATTGACGTACACAATTTTCAAATCAATAGTAGTATCATGAGTCTCGATGTGTTTGGAAGAAAACTTGAGGGCTCGCAAGTGAGTCGTGGTCCTCGAGGTATTGGATTCAATGTTACATCAGATGGTGATTTTGATTTAGAAAATAAGCGGCTTTGCAATATTGGAGATGCTAATGATCCAAATGATGCCATTAGTTTGAATTCACTAAATAATATCCTACAGAAAGAAGTTGATTACTTATCTTCTAAAATTATAGAAGTTGCTAAAGCTATACAAGAATATGAGAACAAAGTTGAAATATATAAAGCAGAAATAGATGAAAAATTAACTTATGTCTATGATATGACTCAACGAAATTTTGCAAGTATTGAATATATAATTAAAGAAATGAATAGACGATCGGATATTGCTAAAGTTGAAGTTTAAGATGGAACGTCAAAGAGTAGTTGAAGAGCTACACAAGCCAGCACGTCGAAGGTACAAGCGAAGAAAATATGACATACCCGGATTAGATGAGACTTGGCAAGCTGACCTTGTAGAAATGATACCTTATTTCAAGGAAAACAAAGGTTTTCGCTACTTACTAACTGTCATAGATATATTTTCAAAGTATGCATGGGCTGTACCAGTCAAATCGAAGAGTGGCAATGATGTTACTCTAGCTATGAAGTCAATATTAAAACAAGAACGGGTGCCATCGAATTTACAAACTGACCAAGGAAAAGAATTCTACAATTCAAACTTTCAGAATCTTATGAAAAAGTACAAGATAAATCACTAATCTTCACATAGTAATCTTCATGCAAGCATATGTGAACGCTTTAATAAAACTTTAAAAAATGCAATGTGGTTAGAATTCAGCAAACAAGGAAGTTATAAATGGTTGGATATTCTGCCTGAGTTAGTGAAAGCATACAATTCAAGAAAACATCGGACAATAGGAATCGAGCCTGAAAACGTTACGAAGGTAAATGAAAAAGAAATCAAGAAAAATTATCCAACTGAAAAAAGACCTGTAAAAAAACCAAAATTCAAAGTAGGAGATAAAGTGCGAATAAGTAAGATAAAACAAGTTTTTGAAAAAGGTTATACACCAAATTGGTCAACTGAAATTTTCACAATAACAAGAGTTGTAAAAACCAATCCCATAACTTACCACGTCAAAGATTATTATGATGAACCAGTCTCCGGCGGCTTTTATGAAACGGAAATTCAAAAGACTATGTATCCAGAAATTTATTTGGTAGAAAAAGTTTTAAAGAAAAGTGGTAAACGTGTATATGTTAAGTGGTTAGGTCTAAATAGCAAGCATAATAGTTGGATAGATAAAAATGAGATTATTTGAATAAGCTAAGATGTATTTTACCACGTATTTCAGTGTAATAAATAAAAAAAAAAATTTAATTTTATTATGTTCATTAATTTAAGTTATATATAAAATATTTTTATTATTAAAATTTTCTTTTTATGATTCAATATAAATATAATAATTATAAATGGTGGTGATAAATAAAAACAATTATATAATGTTTAATAATTTTCATTTATTCATGTATTCTTATTATGTACAATTTACAATAAATAGTTTGAAAAATAATTTGACGAGTATATTTTTATTTATTTTAAGCCCGATCGAATTTAAAAGAAGATCCTCCCAGGTATATTGCAATCAAACGCAGTTTATTTGCATTATCACAGAGATTGTAGAAAAATTCTTCATCTTTTAAGATTGCAGATGAAATCTTTTCTGGTAAGAAGACTTGAAAGCTTTGGTCGAAATCTGCTACGACCTTGGTTCCAAATCTTGTCTTGACTTGTTTCAGTGAAGTCACCATGTACTGCTGGTCTTTTTCTAAGTCTGTGACTTTCTTCCTTGGCAGGAAGTCGCTTCCAGCAATCTTGTTTAGTGCAGATAAATCCATTCTGAAAACAAGAAAAAGTAAAAAAAATTAAAAATTTCTGTTAGAAAAAAATTTTGATGGAAAAAAATAATGTTTTTTGGTAAAAAAAAATAAATTGTAACTTACTTAAAAAGTTAGTCGATTTTAGATTTCTTTGTGCAAGGTTGATCGTCCTCAAGCTCTTCGATTACTTGAATGCGCTCCTCATTGTGGTCCATTGGTTGATATAGCCCATTCCCCACTTCGATGTCTGCCCTTTCCATTGCTACTCGTAATATATCCTTTTTTTTCTCCTTCCTGGGAACTTTCCCCCTCCATTGATGGATGCCAGTCATTCATGAACTCCTCTAACACATCATACTCAATGATAATTTGCTCGCCTTCATAAAGTGACATCCCCACTCGCTCTGCACTATTTTCATTGGTGGCTTCATCCCTTCTCTCGATTTCCCTCTCTCTTTCATTCTCTGTAGCATCCATCTCCACTCGTGTATCTCCCCTCCTCATTTCTACCTCCCACTCTTTTTCTTTTTTTTCGGCAGCCATTTTTCTTGCATGTTCCCTCTCTACTTCAAGTGCAGCTTGCGCCATCTGTATTTCTTCAATTTTATAATGTCCCCAAGGTAAAGTATCTGTACTATCAGGCAATAAAAATCTCTTATCATCGTGAGGACTTAGAGCAATTTTTCTCTGTTTTTCAGTATGCACAGTATGCAATTTTGAACGGATATTGCACTGTTCACGGTATATAATAGTGAGATCCTGAAGACAGCTTCGGTAATCCTCAAAAGTAATTGATTTTTTAACAACACTGGACTTTATACCTTTGGCTTTCTTTATAACTTCTCCTCCATCGATTGAAATACTATACATTTTGCTTCGTAATCCTATAAATTCTGTCATTATCTTACCATTACATTCGTCTTTCATCAAACCCGGAACTTTCTTATTAACTCGAGGAATTTCGAACGGATTATTTTCTTTATAATCGGAAGTATCAAATTTATGTATGTCCTCTTTCATTATTTTGTACATGTCAACATCCTCAACTTCGTATATGAGACTATCAGTATCAGTATACAAAAGTTTGCATTTGTCTCCAACTCGCTTTTTCATATACGAATAATGAAAATCATAAACTAATGTTTTTGATAATTCTAAAATGCAAAATCCAACATAAATTGGTTTCTTGATTGTGATGCTCGTTCTCTTCATTTGAATGGCAACTAAATTCTCATCAAAAATAGCACAGCTGTGAAAATTTGGTAGAGCTATGCGTGCTTCTGCTCCATATCTACCAGTAAATTTATTTACCTATCGGACATCAACTCGAGACCGCTCTCGCTCAATGCACTTTCCATAGACAGCATTAATTAACAATTTATAAAAAAGTTTTTCAAATTCGTTCTTAGCCTGCATTCTTTTTTGAGTATTCAATTCCACATAAGGTTTAAGCCATGCCTTTTGCTCAAAACTTAAAATTCTATGCACTTTTTTCAGTCGAAGTCCATTTTCCAACACTTGTCTGAGTGTTCGATAGTAAATAACATATCTCTCCTTGTTCTTCAAAGTAGTGAGAAGTTTCTTTTGTTTCGAGCCATGTGGCGCACTATGCTCTGCGCAGAATGGAAAATCTCGATGTGCATCGTGTATTTCCTCGGGATACTCCAAATCTACTTCAGCAATATATCCAATAACTGAATCTGGCGGTGCGTTGAAAAAGTTTGAATTCGTCTCATATTCTACTTATTTGAATTTTCCGACTGGCAAATATTGAACCATTGCCCATCCATAAAGATTATTAATATCAATGTACATAAGTGTTTTCATTTTCTGTTTTTCATCATACGGTGAGCCCATATATGGATTGTTCGCCTTGGCATAGCGATTACAGCATTGACTTATTCCTCCCCGAATACCTGCTTCAATGAACATCAACATATCTATATCTGTAAGAAGCTCCAGTTCTACCTTCGTCATTTTTAGCGCTGCTGAAAATGTCAAGCCTGGAGACGTATAAAAGTGAGCTGGACATAAACCGTAAGCTTTGAGAGATGTTTCTCGAAAACTTTCAAATACATCCGCCAATAGTAAAACATCTGTTTTTAAGTATAAATCCGAATACTCGCCTAATGTCCTTATATTGAACTTACTCCAGACTTGAATAGCATGCTTATAGTCTTCATCAGCAATATGAGAATCGGTGAGTTGGTTATAAAACTGATTTTTCTCTGGCAATTTTGTAACTAATAGTTTATCCAATCCATCTACAAAATCATATGGAAATATACCTTTACGTTTGAGAAAATCAATTTTCTCATCTGTAAAACCATCAGTTCGAAACTCTTTTATCAATATCGGCACATTTTCCAAGTATGATGCAAGTTTCTCTAATGACGAAGGAAGAAAACGCCAAGAATCTATGAATCTAAAACTTAGGTCACTGCCATCTATGTATTTTGTAAAAGAAATATATTTTTCCTTATTATATGGCAATAGCGTAACTCGTCCTCCCATCAATGAAGATGTGGCTATCTCTTTCAAAATGAAGTGTGTATCGTAATTGAGGTTATGAAAAACCACAGGAATAAATTTTGAATACTTGTAATTCAAATTACATGAATTATGTGCTGCACCTCTGAAACTAATGTAAAAAAAAATAGATATTTTAAAAAAATTTGCATGATAAAGTAAATTTTTTTTTCATTTGAAATATAACTATAATTAATATCTTACCGTCCTGTGAGATGACAGTGATCTCGTACTGCGAGTTCTTCATCACGGATTAGTTTTCGGCATATGTGACAAATGGTTGACCTTTGGAAAGATAATTCTTCTAAATCCGTAAGTTTTAATGGTTTCGAATTCTTGTAGAGTTTATCAATTTCCTCACTGATTGATTTTAATTCTTGAACAAACCATTGTGCAGGAGTCTGTCCATCTTCGATATTTTTTCTATATGACTTATAAAAAGATAAGCTGTCATCAAAGCTACATTTTATATAATATCCTATGCTATATGCTTCATGAAGTTGGAAGGCAATCTCATTCATTGTAGGCTTCAGTAAACATTCAAAATCAGCATAAACAATAAAAGGAACTTTTTCGCTTTTATAATAATCTTCAAATTTCAGAATGTTGTTCTGCGAGTCAGGTAGATTAATTCGACAATAATTCAAATTCTTACAATCATTTTCATGAACTTGCAATCTTTCTTCATTATAAAAGACTTGTAAACATCTTTCACAATGGAATGATTTTACATGTGTCTTAGATAGTTGAGATTTCAGAAGACGAGACATATTCTTTATCCAAACGTAGTGGTATTTGGGTAAACTAATATCATCAGAATGATTATCTTTTTCATACTCATCGATGTAAAAGTCTTGGATGATGAGTAGATTGACATGCTTTTCCTTTTTATCCGATGTAATGTGGCAAGGTGATACTTCAAACTTTTGTCCAAACTTCTTCAACATGTACACATTTACTGAAATATTATTCAGTTCTTCAAATTTTGGAACATTTTTAAGTGTCACTGGAAATTCTATGTTATTAAATTTCAACTTGTTCTCATGCATGCTATATTGATTAACTCTATTAGTATTAGTTTCACTTGGATATATTGCTGAGAGGATAGCATACTTGAAACATTGATTGTCATTGTTACGAACATTGACACATGCTTTTTTCTTTTGTATAAAAGGTGGTAAAGGAATGTACGAACTGCCCTTGATCGGAGAATATTTTTTCATATTTATACTCAGACTTATAATGCTTTTTAGAGCCCAGCCAGAATCTTTTTCCTGAAATTCTTCTATCTGTGTCAAAATAGAATCTTTGATATTTATTTTGAACCATTCTTCTAGATTCGTTGACATGAAAATTGAAGTACTTGTGGTTGTAAAATATTTAATATCTGTCAATTCTTCACTACTTTTCTGTATAGAAAATTCTGCGGTGAAATCTGAATTCACTTTGAGAGCACTATATTCTTCTAAGCATGACTGTACATGTACTTTAAAGAGTTCTTGGGCGTCGTTTAAAAAACTTAAAATATCCACATGATTTATATTTACCACTACGCCAGTTCACTGAAAAAATGATATAGTTCTCTGCACTCAAGAACATTAGTAAACATAGTTATTTAAAAATCTAGTAGCCAGTACCATATTTTTCAGTTGATCGTACTAGTATATATAGTAAGTCTTTCAGTTACTAAGCGACGTAACATTTACTATTATGTTTTGGTAGAAGTTGATCGTCGTCCCTTGTCAAACGTTTTAATGGATTTAATTATATAAATTAAATTTATAATTAAATAAAATATAGTGAGTGTGTTAAGCAAACATGGATGACTTTGTCAAGAGCAAATTAAACGAGTGGAAAATGAGTTGCCCGATTTTCATCCATGTAATTATGCGACGCACATATTTGTTGAAATGACAACAAATATAGATCAATTATTATATATTTCACCGAAATACAAGTTGTAATTATAATAAAATAAAAATGAATAAAAAATAAATAAGTATTAAAATATTATAGTAAAGCCTACTACAGAGATGATTAGTAAACGCTACCAATCACGGTAGTAGTAACGTTTACTAAACCGTACATTTCCACATCTAAATAGTAACTATAACCAAAGCGCCCAGTCCCGAAGACCATTTCATTTTTTCAGTGATCTAATTCTGTTTTCGAAAGCTGACTGCACATCTCGCCATTCAACAGAAGCTTCTATTTCTTCAGATTGCAGACCACCTCCTCGTTGAAGATGATGTTCAAATTGAACTTGAATACCCGAAAGATGTAACACACAAGTTTGACATCTCTGCTTTTCTCCTCTTGTAAGATCAGAATTGACAATTTTTTCATTTAATTTCTCTAAACTACCATTGCACATATCTATCCAATAATGGAGATCGGTATTGTTCAGTTCATTTACATTTTGCAAAGCATCACGGAGTAGTTGCACAAGACGTTCAAAGAAATTAATTGAAGACATTTTTTTTTCTTTTTATTTAAAATAACCTTTCACAAACACAAACTTTCACGATTGGTAAAGTTTAGTCCCGATGACTATGTACACTCACGACTCCTCTGACGAAGTATGCTCATCCAGAAACCTTCAGTCCTTTTTAAAGGTAAGTTAACAAAAGGAGAGATAGAAAATTCAATTAACTAACCAATAGTAAAACGGAGTGCAAGTTTTTCAGAAAAAGAGAGGTTTTCACGGGTAGGGATGAATTTTTTACCTTTTTTAACCTATCAGAATCATTTCTTAGTTTTAACCAATGAGGATTGAGCGATTTTCCATCGTCCAATCTTAAAAAGTTAGAGGGGGAGTGACTATCATCTTTTAGTTTAACCAGTGAAAACTGAGCTATTTTCCATCGTCCAATCTTAAAAAAGTAAGAGGGGAATTGCTTGACATAAACTTACGATTTGAAAATTTTCTATTCTCATTTCCCGATATTAATTCATACTGAAACATCCAACGCTACGAGATGGCTAGAACTCGTGATTACGATATGCTGTTCAAAAATTATATCATGCAGTCTGCGGAAGAAGAAAGCATTTATATATGTGATATTCAAGGATTTCAAAGAATATCAGAGGATTCTTTTATTTTCAAAGAAGTTAGTTTCCTCAATTTTAGAAAAACAGCTTTACCTACAGTCTATGTTTTCAAATCTCCAATTACATGGGAGGAACTAAATACAGAAGAAAAATGCATGGCTCAGTGGGTGGAAAGGTTCCATCACGGTATAGCATGGAATTCCGGAGATATTCCATATCATCGTCTACAACGTGTTTTCCAAATCTGCTCGCAAGGAATCAAAAAATTATTTGTCAAAGGAGAGCAGAAAGTGCAATGGTTGAAAAATCTTTTACCAAGTGTGTAAGTAAAAATATATTTAAATTTTTATATTCAAAATAATCATTTTCTTAATACTTTTCATACTTTTTTTATACTTTTTTATACTTTTTTATACTTTTTTTTATACTTTTTCATACTTTTTTATACTTTTTATACTTTTTTATAATTTTTTTATACTTTTTATACTTTTTCATACTTTTCTCATACTTTTTAATACTTTTTTAATACTTTTTAATACTTTTTTTCATACTTTTTAATACTTTTCTTATACTTTTATATTATAGTTTAATTATTCTGTTTATTTTATTTGCAGGTCAATTTCAAATATTGAAGATTTCGGCTGTCCAGCATTAGAAGGAATAATAGGTGATAAGCACCACTTCTGCTTGAACCACGTTTTCTGTATAAGAACAAAAAGACCCGTGTGTGCAGTCAATAATACGATTGCTATACGAGCATGGCTACGAAATTACTTAAATATTAATGATAAAGATGAGGTTGATAATTATTTTAAACAAAACAAAAAAATGAAATGTACATGTTTATATTTTGCAAATGAATAAAATTTTTAAAATTTTTTTTATTATCTTATTAAAATACTATAATAATTGTATTTCTAAAATGAAAAAATAATTGTATTTCTAAAATGAAAAAAATAATTGTATTTCTAAAATGAAAAAAAATAATTATATGTGATTTTAAAAAAATAAAAATTTTATCAATGATTATTATAATTTAATTTAATATTCCCAAAACCAACTACTATTTTTAATTATAATAATTTATTTAAGTGAAAAAAAATTTTTTTTTATAAAATAGATTATATTACATATATATAGGAAGGCTCATCAAATAAGCGAGATTAAGATTTTATGAACTATTATTATTTTTTTTTTTATTGAATTAAAATTTTTATTACATATTTTTCCGCCAGTTACAAAAATTCTTTTTTATATTTATATAAAAAATACATGTACATAAATTTATTTTTCAATCAAGATATGTGATGTCTTCTGTTATCATGACTTCACTGCATGACGAAACTGTTCCCTCATCCTCCTGCGTTGATTTAGGGAATCTGGCATTCTCATTCTCCTGGTTAGACTTAGGAAGCCTTGTATTCATCACAATCTTTTTCCCTGAATGTTTGAGCTGCAAGATTCGTCTTGCAGGAGGAGGTCTATTCTCCTGGATAGTAGCGCTGCCATTCTCTTCTGAAAAAAGGAAAAAAAAATTAATTATTTATTTAGATAAAATTATTATTTTCAAAAAAAAATTAATATTTTAAACTTTTTTCTTTTTTTATTTTTTTCAATGAAATATTTTTTGTTTTTTTTCAACTTACTTGTACCCGAGGGTCCTGGTTGCGCAGACTTCTCCCGAAGTTGTGATCCTGAAACAGAAAGAATAAATATTTTTATCTTTTTCTTTTTATATTTTAATGAAATATTTTTTGTTTTTTTAACTTACTTGTGCCCGAGGGCCCTGGTTGCGGAGACTCCTCCCGAAGTTGTGATCCTGAAACAGAAAAAATAAATGTTTTAATCTTTTTCTTTTTATATTTTAATGAAATATTTTTTGTTTTTTTTTTAACTTACTTGTGCCCGAGGGCCCTGGTTGCGGAGACTTCTCCCGAAGTTGTGATCCTGAAACAGAAAAAATAAATATTTTAATTTTTTTCTTTTTATATTTTAATGAAATATTTTTTTTTTTTTTTAACTTACTTGTCCCCGAGGGCCCTGGTTGCGGTGACTTCTCCCGAAGTTGTGATCCTGAAACAGAAAAAATAAATATTTTAATCTTTTTTCTTTTTATATTTTAATGAAATATTTTTTTCGTTTTTTTTAACTTACTTGTACCCGAGGGCCCTGGTTGTGGCGAGTTCTCTCGAAGAGGAGTTCTTACATCCTCGTTGTTGACTCTGGGAACTTTCTTGGGCGTTGCTCTGCATGAAGAGCAACTCGATGACGTTCCACTGGTACTCGAACTTGAACTCGAACTCGAGCTCGATGATCTTTTTCTCGAGCGCTTCGGGCTTGCCCTCGGTGTTTCCATATTTTCAAAGCCTTGATATAATTGCTGCATTGAAGCAGACTGCGGCATCGGTGGCACTAAAAAAAAGAAAACAAAAATAATTAATTATTGAAATAATATATAAAAAACTATTAATTATGAAAAAGAAAAAAATTATCAAATATTACTCACACGATGTTATTGCATCCATCGCCCATGTGACGTGATCAAGCATCAACAAGATCAACGAGCCGTTCCTCATTAACCATTGGATTCTATCCCTCATTATTTTGAGGCTCGCACTAGTTTTGTTTTCTTGATTTTTTTTTCCGTTTGCCATTTTTTATTTTTTTAAATACAATTTAAATCGAAACTTAAATTTTTCAATCTTGCTTTAGGAAGCTTGAGAGACTGAATACTGAACATTGCATGCAGCACAGTATTTATACAAAAAAATTTACAAAAATTACCTACCTGCGGAAAAAATTTTTTTGACAATCCTCCAAGTATTTTCCACGCCCTCTTTTCTATATAAAAAGAATGCATTCGCAAAGGGCTTCGTTTTCAAAATTAAATGACCGATATATCGTTTTAGGAAAAGAGTAAAAGACCTTTTTTCTTAAAAAAAAAGATAAAATAAGATAAGTGGTGACTTTCAAAAATATAAACCTGTCAAGAAAACCTTTTCTGAAAAGAAAAAAATTCACCAATAACCTTATTTTAACCTAATACATGGATATAGAATGGGCACAATAAAAGTTTCAATTTTGAAAGAAAAAAGATTGTAAGATTTTAAACATGAAAACCAAAACAAAGTTTCTTTTCTCAGTAAAAGAAAACATATTTTTACGAAAAGGAAAAAAAGGTCTCTTTCCAACAAAATGAAAACAAGTGACTTTAAATAGTAAAGTAATGTGAAAGTGACCAAAGGGAAAATATCTATCGATCAGAAGCATGTGAGTTAAAGAAACTGTCATAGAGATGAAAAAGAAAAAACATGCAGTGGTAAAACAATGACGAGACCGAGGGTTTTCTGTGTATACCTGCACTCAAAGACATTAGGCGCCGCATGTATCCTTCAGCGTTGCGTAAAGCGCCGATTGCATTAAGATTATCAGAACAAGCAGAAAGTGACTTTGAATAGTAAAGTAATGTGAAAGTGACCAAAGGGAAAATATCTATCGATCAGAAGCATGTGGGTTAAAGAAACTGTCATAGAGATGAAAAAGAAAAAACATGCAGTGGTAAACAATGACGAGACCGAGGTTTTTTTGTGTATACCTGCACTCAAAGACATTAGGCGCCGCATGTATCCTTCAGCGTTGCGTAAAGCGCCGATTGCATTAAGATTATCGGAGCAATCAGAGTCCGTTTTTGGCACACTGACTGTACCGACTAAGTGGCGCTGCGGGGAAGCGAAAGAGAAAGGGTCACTAGCAAACGTAAAATTTTTCTATGGATGGAGAGTCTTTGCATTAAGATTATCGGAGTAATCAGAGTCCATTTTCAGCACACTGATTGCGCCGACTAAGTGGCGCTGCGGGGAAGCGAAAGGGTCACTAGCAAACATAAAGTTTTTTCGGCGGATGGAGAGTCTTTTTTTGTAGCGCTGCCCACTATGCATTTTCTTGAACGTTGCACAAAAATTAACCTGCTTTTAGGAGAGAAGGAAAAGAATGTCCTTTCTCTTAATGCAGTACACTGTGTGTGTTCTTTTTTGAGTCGCAGGTGCATGAAAATAATGAATCATGCAACCTTTAAGATATAATACTGTCTTTATCTTTTTGAAAGAAAATCTTTTTGAGAAAAAAATTTATTATAAGGGTCAGCTATCTTTTTTCATCTTGTTTAAAAAAAAAGAGAACTCTTATTTGTAAAAGATAAGGAAAAATATTCCTTGACCAAAGGAAAAATATCTATCGATCAAAAGAAGGTGGCTTAAAAAAAAAAAAAGTCATAGAGATGAAAAAAAAGGAAAACATGCAATCGTAAACATTAATCTTTCAAAAGAAAAAACATCTTGGGACTCCCTACGGTATGGGGCCACCTACAAATCAAACAAAAAAAGGTAACTCTTATGGGTTTATACACATATTGGATTCTAAATCACATGGAGTAGGGAAGGGTGGGCGTGAACAAAATACTGAAATTCAAAAAATCACACAGAGAAGGGGATACTCTTATGTGCTTATACACACATCGGATTCTCGATCACACGGAGTATGGAAGGGTGGGCGTAAATAAAAACCAAAATTCAAAAAATCATTCGAAGAAGGGGATACTCTTATGGGCTTATACACACATTACATTCTCGATCACATGGAGCAGGGAAGGGTGGGCGTAAATAAAAACCAAAATTCAAAAAATCACTCGAAGAAGGGGATACTCTTATGGGCTTATACACACATTACATTCTAGATCACTTTGAGGAGAGAGGGGGTGATCCAGAAGGAACCTGAGCCAGTATGCCTATAGCTTATCTACTAATTAAAGTCTTATATTTAATATATACTAGCAAAATAAACCTCGCTCCTAACGTCATTCGGCTGCACTTTTATATTAGTAATATACGCAACAAGTGACTTACGAAGGGATAATATTGGCAGGGGTAAATTTTTTCTGCTGCTCAAGCAAAAAACATTCAACCCTGCAAATATTTTCCCGACGTACGTCACATGTTGCGTAGACTACTTTATGCTGTTGTAAGCAGTGAGAGGAACTATAAAATTATAAATATATAATTTAATACATTTTTCACATTTTTTCAATGTATATTTCATGAATTTATAAAATGGGAAAGAAGCAATTTCGTAGAATTTCAAGAAGCGTGGAACAGGCAGCGTCGTTTGCGCGCGCAAGCGCCACATGTGTCGTGTGACGCTTCGAGAAACAAAGCAAACGATACTTACTGCATTGGGATACACAAATTTTTAATTCACAATTATTTTAATATTTTACTTTGATTTACTAAATATGATACATACATCTGTTTATAAAATCTTTTTTTCTGTTATGTTTGTTTGTACTTGTAAATATGAATGTACAAACTTATAACAGAAAAGTTTTAAAATTTTGTTATTTCTCTTACAATTTTACAAGTTTTATATTTATTTTATTTTTTTCACTGCATCACTTTTACTGTAATTATTTTTTTCACTATCAACTCTGAATTTTATTATTAATAAATCATTATGAACCATTATTTATTAATGTATATTTAAAAAAATGTATTTAATACGAAAAAGACCATTATGAAATTTGAATAAGCGCGGGACTTAACTATGCGGCGCCGATCGTCTAACGCGCCTGTTTATGTTCTCAAGCTTACAATACTATCCTTTCCAAACACATCGGCGCTCACGTCGTACCGAAGATCTTAGCTATATCCTAACTTACTATAGCATATTGAATATTTCCCTGGGGATATACTACGTGTTCATATATCCCCGGGGACATAAGCTGACAGCAAATATACTTTAGTACAAAATATCACAAACAAAATACAGCGGCGCTGTGAGCGCAACTATAAGAGACCTCAATACCCATTTGACTAGCCTACTACATACGACGCCCTCTACTGCTTACTACAGCATAAACTATATTATTATATATAAATTTGCTAATTTCCTTCACAGTAGTATTTAAATATAAAATATATATTTAATTTTTTTTCAAACTTTAAAAATTTAAATCATGAATATGTTGTTTGTTGTACTGAATTTAACAATCATTTGCTAATCACTGATAAAATTATACTATCTATATGTATATGAAATAAGTTTCCTTTTATCCAGTTATATTGTATGTATAAATATAGAATATTACATTCAATATGAAATTTCGTTACGTGTAAGCACTTAAAAAGCTGATATTAAATTAAGATTTATAATCAGGGAGCTCGGTAGCGCTACGGCTTTCCCTATTTACTTTGAATTTGTGATGTTCAAAGATTAAAACTTTGAATAAATGATTATGTTTCAATATTTACATATTATTTGATTACTAGTATACATAAAATGATCTAATGTTTTATCTGACAACAAAAACACATGGCCAAAAGTCAAGTTTTCATGATTTTTTTATATTATTACAGGTTAGTCTGTCGATTTCTTCTCTATATCGGGTTGTTTCAGATTTCCGGCGGATGTTAGAGAACGACGAAGAGTTTTTTGTCTGATGTGAGAGAAAGAGACAGAATACGAGTTGTGCGATTGCTAATAAGTGAGAGAGAGAAAGAGAGTATAGAGAGTGAGAAAAAGAAAGAGAATACGAGTTATATCTTTTAATAATGAACGCATGTATTCAGGCGAATGCTTTCGGAACATGCTAAATGTATAAAGACATCGCGTAAGTAAGCAATATAAGAATTTAGTGTCTCGTTCTACATAGCTGACGAGCTGCCGCAAAATTACGGGCGTTCATGTGATCAGTTCGCGCGTGCGCAGTAAAACGTACCGTACATAAAATTCAACAGTTGAAAGCGGCGAAATTCAAAAATCGATAATACCGATTTGGTATTTAAAAATGAAAACAACAACAAATAAAAAAGTAATATTTGCATATTTTAAAACATTCTCAATTAATTAATTAGTTTTTCATACGATATTTAGACAAAATAAGTTTTATAATAGTTGATTAATTTGAAAGAGATTATTTAAAACAGATTATCGGTAAAGTTAATAAATTTATTGAGATAAGAATTTTAGACTTTGAAAAAGTTGTGATATCTCCCCAAAAAACCTTTAAAAAGGTAAAATTACGGCAAGTTAGCTTTAAAAAAAAATCTTTTTCACTATCTCAAAAATAAAAAATATTTTTTCAAAAATTTAAACTAATTTAATACAATCTACTATAAAAAAATCTATTATATCTCTAAAAAAAGGCTTTAACATTATAGATAATAAAAAAGTGGGAATTTAATTATAACAAAAATACACTTGAAAAAATACTGAAATCAATAATGTGTGGTCAAGTTTTAATATGATTTAGAATAATACTTACAAATGATATTGTACCTATATTTTGATAATAATAATAAATCAATAAAATATTCCTTTGTTAAAAATAAAGTGTAAAAAAAGTCATATAAAATGTTATTGTAAATATAAAACTATCTACAACAAAATTTAAAAAAAATAATAAGTAATTAACGTAAAAGTAAGAATAAAAGTAATATTACAGCTATAAACTTGCCAGGCCAACCCTTCAAAAGTTCTATTTTTTGGTAAACACACATCCATTTAAAACATTTATTAGGATTGACTTTTTAGAATCTCGTAAGAAAATTCAAAATATATATTAATTTTTACAATTTAGTATTCAATGAAAAATAATCTAATTTTATAACATTAATGATATATTTAACTTTTGTAGAGTGGGCCTGGCAAGTTTATAGCTGTAATATTACTTTTATTCTTACTTTTACGTTAATTACTTATTATTTTTTTTAATTTTGTTGAAGATAGTTTTATATTTACAATAACATTTCATATGACTTTTTTTACACTTTATTTTTAACAAAGGAATATTTTATTGATTTATTATTATTATCAAAATATAGGTACAATATCATTTGTAAGTATTATTCTAAATCATATTAAAACTTGACCACACATTATTGATTTCAGTATTTTTTCAAGTGTATTTTTGTTATAATTAAATTCCCACTTTTTTATTATCTATAATGTTAAAGCCTTTTTTTAGAGATATAATAGATTTTTTTATAGTAGATTGTATTAAATTAGTTTTAATTTTTGACAAAATATTTTTTATTTTTGAGATAGTGAAAAAGATTTTTTTTAAAGCTAACTTGCCGTAATTTTACCTTTTTAAAGGTTTTTTGGGTAATTTTTCTCATTAAAATTTATTTTACATTTATTTTTAAAAATATATATTTCCATTTATTAGGATCTGCAAAATTATAGGTAAATGTATGAATATGAAAAAAAAATTAGAGCGAACTATAAGTGTTTCAAAAATCAGAAGTAAAACCATCAATCGAATAGATATAGTATATTTCACACACACACACACACACGCACGCACACACGCACACACAAATGCTCGCACGCACCCACACACACACACACACACACACACACACACACACACACACACACACACACACACACACACACACACACACACACACACACACACACACACACACACACACACACACACACACACACACACACACACACACACACACACACGCACGCGCACACGCATACGCACACGCACACGCACACAAACACACACACGCAACACACACACACACACACGCACGCACGCACGCACGCACGCACACGCACACGCACACGCACACACACACACACACACACACACACACACACACACACACACACACACACACGCACGCACGCACGCACACGCACACGCACACGCACATGCACACACACACACGTAACAATAATACAAAACACGATTTACTTTTTAGCTGGCACGAATATTTTCTCTAGTACACTATGATACAGGCGCATGACATATAGCGTCCTTATTAACATATATACAGTGCGTCCCATAACTATAAAACCACCTAAGATTTGGATGAAACTTTTATCGAAATGTCGAAAATAATTGCGATATGATTTTGAAAACTATGGAATATTCTTAAAATCACTTTTAAAAGAAAAAAAATATCGTCTGAAGGCTCATTAGAAAACTAAAAACTTTTGATTTTGTTATAATTACAAAATTAATACAATATTACATTTTTCATCCGTTTCATAACTATAAAACTATTTTGGGAAAACAGCTCTATTATATTTGTTAAACATAAAATTAATACCTTGATATGATATAATAGTTTTGTTAATAATTTTAGTATTTAAAATCATTTTGTTAATATTTAATTGGTCCTCCATGGTTATGTATAACCAGGAAAATTCTATTACACATACTGTAAATTGAATTTTTTATAATTTCTTTTTCGATTTCACTCCAAGCTTCTAAAATTGCCTCTTTTAATTCATTAATTGTATTGTACTGCTTATTTTTAGCATACGCTCTTCGTACAAGAATTGCCCATAAATTTCCCATCGGATTTAAGTCTGGAGTGCGAGCTGGTCATAGTAAAACTAAAATGTCATTATTAACAGACCACTATTATTTAGCTTTACTTGCATGAATTGATGCATTATCTTTTTGAAAAATTAAATTTTCAGTTTCGTTTTAATCTAAACAAGGTAGTAATCGATTTTGCAGTACATCAATGTATTCTGTTGCATTTATTTTACAAGATGGAAAAGCTAAACGTAGAAGCCCATTTTTACAAAAAGCTCCCCAAACCATTAAGCTTCCGCCTTCAAAATTTCTGCCTTAAAATACTGAGGTTCCTTTTTCAAATCTCTCCAATAAGAGTGATTGCCATCAGGGCAGTCTAAATTAAATTTTTTTTATCTGAGAAAATAACCTTGAAATATAATTAAATAAATTAAACTTTAATTCATAATTCACAATATTGTTACGATATTAGTACATTACTTACTCATTTACTTACTTTATTCCAATCAGTGTTTATGTTAAATCTTGCAAATTCAAGCCGAGCCTCTTTATGGCGTTGCAATAGCTTCGGAGTTTTTTTCAACTTTTGTCTTACGAGATATTCTGACTTTTTGATTACTCTATAAATCGTACTGCGTGAAATTTCCAATTGCAATTCTTCTTTCATTTTTGTAGAGTTACTATCTGTTTTTATTATTTGTCGCTCAATCCGTGCAGTTACCTTTTTCTTTGGTCCCCGTTTTTTATTTTCATCATAAAAAGTGGTATTTTTAGGAAATTTAAAACAACATTGGGCAATCTTTTAAATTATCGCGCGATTTCTCGAATACTTACGTAATGTCATGATACGCTAAGATTTTTCCTATTTCTTGTTCAGATAAGCATTTACCTCGAGGCATTATAATAAATTTCTTTTAAATATAATAATAAAATGTGTATATGCGATAATAAAAATATCCAACAATGAAAATGGAATTTTAAACCGTTGACCGTTAAAACACATTTTGTGACAGTCGAATACTCCATTCTAGCCAATAGTGGTAGTGTCAGAGTGAAAAATTGAAAAATTTCCAAAATTACTACCATTATATTAAAGTAAAGAATTGAGACTTTTTTATTTTCTTACGTAAATATCTTTTGCATTATTTTCAAATACATACATACACATACACACGTGCATCTTTAACATACATGTACACACATACACAGACATACATAGACATACACACATACACATACACACATATACACACACAAAAACTTACCCATATACACATACACACATATACACACACAAACACTTACTCATATACACATACACACACAAACACTTACTCATATACACATACACACATACACAATATCCGTCTCCGCCTCCGTCTCTCCATCACTGTCTCCGTCTCCGTCTCTCTATCACTGTCTCCGTCTTCGTCTCTCCGTCTCCAGCGATGCCGAAAGTGGCAGAGTCAGAGAGGGAAATTCAAAAATGTATAAAAAAAAAGTATTAAAATAAATAGTTTTTAAAATTTGATAATCAATAAATAATTCTAAAAAATAAAGTTACTATAACAAAATAATTTTTTTTCTATTTTTAACATTTTTTTGAGTTAAACAAAATTTTGTTAAACTCAAAAAAATGTAAAAAATTGAAAAAAAATTATTTTGCTATGGTAACTTTGTTTTTTAGAATTATTTATTAATTATCAAATTTTGAAAACTATTTATTTTAATACTTTTTTTTACACATTTTTGAATTTCCCTCTCTGACTCTGCCACTTTCGGCATCGCTGTCCGTCTCCGTCTCCGTCTCTCCATCACTGTCTCCGTCTCCGTCTCTCCATCTCCGACTCTACGTCTCCATTTCTCCGTCTTTTTGTCTCTGTCTTTCCAACCCCGTCTCTCCGTCGTTATCTCTCTATCTTCGTCTCGGTCCCTCCGTCCCCGTCTCTCCGTTCCCGTTTCTCCGTCTCTGTCTCTTCGTCCCCGTTCTTCCGTCTTTATCTCTTTGTCTCAGCGCTAAAAATAACAAGTGTGAATTCTTAATTACACAGCGCTTACAATAGCAGCCGCCTTTTTTTAACCACACAGCGCTCAGAATAGCAGCCGGAAATTTGTAACTACACAGCGCTAAAAATAGCATTTGTGAATTCTTAATTACGCAATGCTTACAATAGCAGCCGCGAATTTGTAACTATATAGCGCTCAAAATAGCATTTGTGAATTTTTAATTACACAGCGCTTACAAAAGCAGCCGCGTTTTTTTAACCACACAGCGCTCAAAATAGCAGCGCTCAATAGTCGCGAATTTGTAATTACACAGCGCTTATAAAAGTTGTAGTATTTTTCAACTGCACAGCACTTACAATAGCAGCTGCGTTTTCGTAAACACACAGTGCTTAAAATAGCAGCCACAAATTTTCAATTACACAGCGCTTACAATAGTCGTTGCGTTTTTCATCTTTAGCTCTTAAAATAGCAGTCGCGTTTTTTGAACCACATGGTGCTCTAAAAAGCAGTCGTGAATTTCTAATTACACAGCGCTTACAATAGTTTTAGCGTTTTTCCCCATCACAGCACTTAAAATAGCAGCCATGTTTTTTTAGCCACACAGTATTTGAAAAAGCAATCGCGTTTTTGCAATGGCACAGAACTAAAAATAACAGCCGTGATTTTTAACTACACGGCGCTAAACTCTACTTCATAATTTTTAATTTTTTTATATTTAATATTATATTATATAATATTTCTTTGTAAACGATGTTTTCAGTATAGACCATTTCATCTTTAACTTTTCTTGATATTTCTGTTAATAATATTAAAAATTTTTTTTTATTAGTTGTCCTTGAAAGTACCACGTATAACTGCCCATGACTGAAAATTGGTGTTGGTAAATACACTCCTACTTTTTCAAATGATTGTCCTTGCGACTTATTAATTGTGATTGCATGAGCAAGTTTTACAGGAAATTATTTTCTGGTCATCTGAAATGGCAGTTTATCATTTGCTGATGAGCTCATACGTGGTAAGAATATAGTGCTCCCTTTTTTAATTCCTGTTCGTATTTGTGCTATAATAGTAAATTGTTCTATTTTCGTTAATCGGGTTGCGCTACAAAGTCCTTCATTCAAATTAACATTTTTAAGAAGCATCACTATAGCTCCTTTTTTTAATTGTAATCTTTGTGGCGGTAAACCGTTGGGCGTTAAAGAATTTTAAAATTCTGTTGGTAAAATTGCGTCTAAACTTTCGTTATCTACATCTTTTGCACAGACAATGCTCAAGTACTTTATTACTTATTCATTTATTTTTGATAAAATTTTTTCATTCATTTCTGTTACATTTACGTTTTTCGGTGCTAATATAAAATTTTCGTAATAGTCACAATTTTCAATATTTATATTATGCTCGTGAATTTCATCAATTAGATTGTCCTTTGGCAATTTTTCTTTTGGAATGTGTATAACTTCATTTCCCTTTTTCATATTTTAAATAAAAATTACCATTTCCTATATTAAACCAATTTTTAAATTTATCATCTGATTCCGATAAACGTTTATTTTCTTTCAAAGACATACATTGAAAATGTTCTCATGAATAGCTTTTTTGACACAATTTTCTACTATACACGGTCAGCGGGAACAAAAAAAAAGTTGACCTAAAATGACGCTAAAAAAAGGTGATTGGATCTTTTTTGTCATATCTCTAAGATGCCAAAAATGATTCTTGGGAAATCCGGTCTGCTCATTTTTAGTTGTTTTATGCAAAAAAACATTTTTTTCGAAACATAGAAAACTTGAATAATTTTTCAAAATTGAATGGCAAAAAATAATCATTAGATTCGATAAGAAAATATATAGCAATGCTAACAGTACTATCGATATAAAGCCTTTGTATTACGTTCCCGTACTATGCATATATATATATATATATATATATATATATATATATATATAACACGCAATGTTTATAAACAACTTCTTCGAATTATGAACATCGTCCTGCTATTGTGATTATCGTAAATTTTTCGAAAATCGCCTGATATTGTCACACATTTAAATCGTATTCACAGCTAAAATGTAGTGTAAAATATTTTGCTCACTCGAAGTCCGGGTGTTTTGTATCTCATAGTAGTAATAAGATAAACTTTAAGTGAGCATAAATAATAAAATCAGTCGATAAGTCTAACTAAAAATTTGCAGAGATTTTTTTCCAGGTATAAATTAATGTTTTTCAAAATATTGAAGAATTTTTTTAACTTTTGATTATTATGAACAACAAACTATAGCAAACTATAGCTAGCACATGAGACTCCTTAAAAAATTATATTCTTTTTTAAAATCAGCCATATTTACGAAAGTATCACGATGTCTTTTATTATTCAATCTAATAATGACTTTTTGCAATCTGTGAAAAATTATTTGAATTTTCTTTGCTGTAGATATTTATGTTAAAAAATGTTTTTTTGCATAAAAAAACTAAAAATGAGCAGATCGGATTTCTCAAGAATCATTTTCGGCATCTTAGAGATATGACAAAAAAGATCCAATCACCATTTTTTGGCGTCATTTTAGGTCAACTTTTTTTTTGTTCCCGCTGACCGTGTATATGTGTTCCATTTCCATATTTTGCTATTGGTAAAGTTTGTCTAAAATTACCCGATATGATAATTGTTTTCCCTCCAAACAAGTAATTATCATCACATACATCTTTAAACATGCGATCGACGGCTTCAAAAGCGTATTTTGATGTCATCGTGATTTCATCCCAGATAACAATTGATACATTTTTCATTTTTTTACCTATTTCGCTGTTTGCACTAATATTATATATTGTGTCTTCAGATATTCTCAACGGTAATTTAAATGCTGTATGTACTGCCACACCATCTTGTAATCAATTAGCCACTATACCTGTCCATGATACAACTTAATAGTTGATTCCATATATTTTTAGATAAGTTAAAATTGTATCTAATAAGTAGCTTATACCACTTCCACCTGGATCGTCTATATATATATATATATATACTTTCCAGTGCAGTTTGTATTTAATGAATTTTTTCAGTGTATTAAAAATAGCCGTTTGAGCATTCGTTAGACTATCCATAATTGACCGTATATTATCAACAATCTTTACTGTACTATATTCAATTACGTTATTTTCAATATAGTATTCTAAAGTAGGTAAATTAAAGTCACTTAATTAGAATCCATTAGTAGTTAAAATATCATTAATTATTCTTAATGCATATTCTTTACCCTCTTTGTTGATTCATTTTAGGTGATATGATAAAAATTGGTTTTATATTTTTCAGATGATCTGTAGATGATCTACATATTAGATCATCAACATTCGATGAACACTTATTTCATTTAGAAAAATTATTCAAAAAAGCTACAAAACATAATATTAAATTTAATTTTCAAGTCAAATTTTTGCAAAAACAAAATAGAATTTTTAGGTCATTACATATCAGCTGATGGCATTGCGCCAGATCCTGATAAAATAAGATTTATTAAAGAATTCAAATTACCAAAAAATCAGAAGCAATTACAAGCTTTTTTAGGCTTTGTAAACTTCTATAGAAAATTCGCAAAAGGATATGAAAATGAAATATTACCATTGATATACTCATGAAAAGTCTATAAATGGAAGTAAGATAATATTACCACAAGCATTAAGGAGATGTAAAATTGATACTACACCTGTACTCATTAATTTTGACTATCTTTTTATTTTATTGCAAAATTTTAAGAAAATAAATGCTTTAGCTTGTAGTATGTACCATGAAGATTATTCAGTTAAATTTTTAAATAAATTCATTCATTAGTTTCTCCGAATTTTAGATTTCTTATAGAAAATCTAAAAATTTTAATATATAATATTGGAACCCAAAATTCTAAAAATCTAATGAATGAATTTATTTGAAAATTTAACTGAATAATCTTCATGGTAAATACAACAAGCTAAAGCATTTCTTTTCCTCAAGTTTTGCAATATAATGAAAAGATAGGCCAAATTTATGAGTACAGGTGTAGTGTCCGTTTTACATCTCCTTAATGCAAGACATTGTAATAAATACGCATATAATATATGGACATATAGGTCCAAAGAAAATACTTAAAATATTATCAGAAAGTTTTTAAGCTCCTAATCTAAGGAAGAAAACATATTTAATAATTGAAACATGCGAAATATGTCAAAAAACAAAATGTTAACTGTAAAATACCAATCAAAGGTAGAACCAATTTTAGTTAACAATAAAAATCAAATGTTGTCAATAGATTTTTTTCGGACCATTGCCCACATCTACGAGTGGTGTTAAGCATATATTAACTTCAATAGATACTTTTTCTAAGTATGTAGTTATGTACCCCATAAAGAAAGCAAACACCACAACAGTAATTAAAAAATTGCTAACAGATTATATACCCAAATATGGAAAACAAGAGGCAATAATGACAGATCATGGGACCCAATTTACAGGAAAGAAATGGAAAAAAATGTTAAAAGATGAAAATACAAAAATGATATTCTCATCTATTCGTCACCCACAAACCAATATCGTGGAAAGAATTCACAGAGAGTTAGCAAGATTCTTCAGAACATTTTTAACAGATAATCACAAAAAATAGGCATCATATGTGCCAATAATAGAAGAAATCATGAATTCTGTTCATCATGAGACTACGAAATTCACGCCACTAGAATTACACTTTAACAAAAAACCAAATAGGTTCTGGCACACGTATTTCAACATAAAAGAAAACTATGTAGATTATAACAAAAAAATCTATTTAGCTAGAGAAAACATGCACAAAGACAGAAGAAAACGTGCAAATATACAAAACATCAGAAAAAATCATTATGAATTTAAAATTTACGATAAAGTCTTAGTAAAAGCATTAAATGTATCAAACACAGTAAATAATAAAATAGCTAAATTTTTTCATATATACGGAGGTCCATTTATTGTAAAAAATAAAATAGCAAGTGATACGTACTTGCTAATAAATGAAAAAAATGAAGAAAGAGGAAAATTCCATTTGAATAACCTCAGACCTTTCTTCGAAAATTAAAATTCATATAAGGTAAAAACAATAATGAAAACTAATACAATTAAAATAAATGACAACACACACAAACAAGGACCATTAAGGTATGATGAAAGACGAAGTATCATCATAAATCAAAACAAAGGTTGCTTCAGTGACAAAGTAACAGTTGAAAGACTTGGAAGTAAGCTGTAATTCTAAGAACCACCAGTTAAAATTTTAACGTATCAAAATTAAATTAAAATTAATATTAAAAGAAAGTACTAAAAAGAAAAAGTTGTAAGCGAATCTCTTAACGAGTTACATTGTTCCTTGTAAGTAGTGGCATAAATTTTTGTGTGAAGTATAAGTGATATTAATTAGTATAAGTAAAAACAGAATAATGTACAGAGTGAGCCCATAGCCGTACAAAAGAAAAATAAATTTTAAAACACACCCGAAAAAGTTCCGGCATTCTGCAAAGAGCCCGGATTTGTATGTGAACTGCAGACATGTAGAAACGCAGATAGATGAAAACCTGTTAAAAAACAAGAGCCTAAATATTGTATGGGATGAGTCGCTAACCAAAAGTATAAATTACGAAGATAAATTAAACAAATCGCTAAATGGATTCACAACAGCAAACAGTTTCAACGTAGCAGCAGCAGGACAAAGAACACAAGCCAAAAACAAAAATAGAACAGCAGGAACAGTAACAGAGACAGAAGGTTCAAACACATCAGAAAAGAATAGAAAAATATAATATATGTACAACACAGAAAAGCTAATAACGATACCACCAACAGAAATAGACCAGGAAGTGTACTTAATAAATTCCAATAAAAACAAAGAGAAAATTACACTGATACATTGCAAGAACGACACACTTCATAATCAACGGCTACAGCGAATTGGAATTGCATCCAATTTAGAAGATTTGGCAGATCCAGAACCCAACTTCGACATCTGGCTACGCAAAAGACAACGATGTATAAAAAGGTAAAACAAAAGATTAGACTAAAATGTAAAATAAGAAGAATGTCGTAAAAACTAAAAATTCAATGTGATGAATTAGATTATATTAGAATCAAAAAGAAAAGAAAAAAGAAAAAGAAAGATATTAAAAGTAAAATCAAAATTAAACGTAGAATGTATTGATTAGTTGGCTAGTTTGTCTGTGTGCGTTGAGGAAATAAAGTTCTTCGCACGTATTTTCTTCCCAAAATCAAATGTATTATTTAAGATAAAAAAGAATAAATTAAGTACAAAATTCTAAATATGAAAACGTTTATTCAAACGTTAAATACGTGCGAAACACTTTATTTGGGGGGCACGTATAGCCCACACAAACTTGCGCATGTAGATAAGTAAATTGTTTAAGTTGTTTAAAACTAAAAAATAAAATTGTTTGTAAAGATAAATAATAAGGCAATTATAAATTGTAAAAAGAATAAGTAAAATTACGCACAATCAGTCGTAGCAATGCTTTTTATCATTTAAAAAATATAATTTATGTAAATTCATGAAATAAAGTGCATTTTTAAATAGAATCAAAACCACCTTATTTCAGGGGGGCATTGAGACCTATCAATTAGACTTTGCATTAGCTAAAGCATTGCTGCGAGTGTACGCGGGAGGGGATATAGGAAGAACCGAACGCGCTTACATGAACGCGCAGATATACGCCCCGATTTCTAACACATGTAGGCGTGCTCGGTAATACATACATATATCCTTAACAGCAAGTCGGAGCTGCAGCAATCGAGTTTTGCTTTTTTTATTTTATCAATATCTTTTTAAATTCTTAAATTAAACAAATATAATGACTTGTCCGCACTAAAGCTATATTTATACAATAATTTTTGTTAAAATAAAAAATCATTTGGACTTGTTATTTTTTTATGAGCTTGGATTGGAAATTGGACAAACCTAACCTTAAAATACGACATATTGAAAGTTTTTATTATAACTTTGTATGTATAATATTTTGGTGGATTTCTTGAGTTGTCCGCACTAGAGTTTAATCTTACAAATTTTTTCTTTGTAGCAAAGAAACTCGATTAGACGCATCGTTTATTCAAAAGTTAAGATTGGAAATATTATTAGAAGGCGGACAGCTTCGTCATGCTCTTAATATTAAATTCATAAGATGTACATATTACAGCATCAATAAAGAAATGTGTTGCGAGCGGTGGGAGATGATCCCCGCAATTTGGCAAAGAAAGCAGCGGTCAAGCGCCTAAAATACGAGCTATCGAGTTTAAACTTAAATACAGAGTCATTGAGTGTTTCTATTACTATTCAAACTCTCATAGCAGCAAAAGAAATGCCTAGTACGCATTTCCCTACCTGCTCGAGTTTCAATAGCATTTTTCTTAAATAAATTAAATCTTCGTGATTTTAAAGTTTGAATAAAAGTGAAGTGGTGAATTTTCCTTCACTATTCAAAATTAACTATCTTTATCGTTAGTGTATAAAGAGGCTAAGTGCCTTAGTGATTGTGCCTCGCATCAACGTGTTTTATCGTAAAGCTTTGTGTTTAGTGTAAGTACGTTCTTGCAAGTGTGTTACTTGTGATTATCGGATAACCTAATAAAATATTTGATACAAGAGGTTGAATTAATGATCCTCTATACCTTATGATCCTTTGATTTCCTTTTTCCAATTTCAGGAACAAAATTAGAGGTTTGACGAAAAGTGATGGACCCGAACCTACAGGACATGGCGTTGCTGTAGTGTACGGTCCCGCGTAAAAATTAAACCATTTTAATATATTGCCAAGATAAGCAACTCTCTTGGCAATATATTGGCAATGGTTCAATTTTTACGCGGGGTTTGGCTTTCGTCAACCTAATTAACTCAATCAAACACAAGAACTTGTGAATTCGACAAGTTTGTATGCGCGAGAAGGACAGCGCGGTAAACTCAGAGGTTTACTTGAGAAAGGCATCCATCTTGTCTTGCCTTTATGCTCGATCGTTTCTTTTGCATAACGGTCGTATCATAGGGAAAGACAAGGCTAGAAGCCAAGGTGTATGGTACTCTTAATTACTATGCACTAATTAAATAAAAGTGCGTTATACTTGTGTATGACGTCACAGTATATTGGGTTGGTCTCTGGGAGCGCTTTAACGTGAAAATTGGAAAATTCCGAGTTATCTTCGATATGTTACAACCCAGAGTGTCTCCAAAAATAAAATTTTACTTAAAAATATTGTAAACGAAAGTGTAGGATACGAGGGTTAGGCCGCGTATGGACAAAAATACGCAGAAAAAACGTTTTTTTTTGACGGTGTTCCATCACTTTTAAAAATCTGAAAAAAATTTTTACATACTTTTGGTGCATAAATAAATATTATATATTTTTTCCAAAGTGTCGTCTATCTTAGTTTTCAAAATATCTCAAGAAAAAATTTTTAAACGTGTCTAGAAATTTGAATTTTGCACCTACAAAAAAATCATTAAAAACTATTTTATAGGGCTTCAAAAAACCTAAATTTAAAAATAAAGAGATATTTTAGCTTAAAAATTGACGGAGATAGAGCTAAGAGACTCAAAAAACGAAAAATTGCGTTTTCGAGGTTAGGTTTAAGTTTAGAGGGCTGAAAATTTCTATGGAGGTATATTTTTTTATATAGAATATGATGGCTGTATCAGTTTTTCTCTCTGGTTCTGGGGCCAATTCACATATCTTACCCGGCTAGACCCTTAAGATTAAAATTGTAGATGCGAGAAAAGAACCTATATGATTGTGTTCTCTTTTCTGTCAAAGAAAGAAAAGAGAATGGTATTTTATAATATTGTCACATTAATCGTACATATTATTCAAACAATATAATTTGTTTTCAAAAAGTACTTAACAGCAGGCCGGAGTAGAACCTGATACCGACCGAGTAACAATTGAGTTGTTTGTTATTTACTCAAGTATTAATCGGTGTATCTTCAAAATAAAGGTTGATCGCCATAGATATTATTATTATGAATATCTATGCACAAGAAAAAAAAATCTACCGATTTGTTTTTGAGAAAAGTAAGGAACGCCGAAGTAAAAGATTATGTTTATAATATTTTCGCGTTCCTTACTTTTCTCAAAAACAAAGCGATAGATTTTTTTTTCTTGTGCATAAATATTTGTGATAATAATATCTATTGCGCTTAACCTTCAATTTGCAGATACACCGATTAATACTTGAGTAAATAACAAAAATGCCAATTAGACAAGGACAGCGAATCCGGCCTGCTCTTAAAATAAGAGTACATAATTTGAATAATTTCAAATAAATTATTATGCAACATAAAGCTAAGCCAAATCAAGTCTTTGGCGTGGGATCCAGAGTGTTAACGGTGTGATCTTCAATCTAGCAGATCAAATAATCAGATGTGAAGAATGCTAAGCGATGTAGCAGATTTTAATGATTTAATTATAATATAGTTTATTTGGTACTCATAAATTTATAGATTTTATTATGATACCATCAACACTTCAAATTGATAAAAATAAACGTAATTGCATTTTCTGATGCGGCAACAAATGAATTAAATAATAGGATCAGTAGTTCAGTTACAAATAAAAGCTACCCTGCAAAAAGAAACATCTATAAATACAGCTTAAAATATAGGTAAAAATACAGCTACATTGTGTATTTTAGCTATATTCACGTGTTTTTTTAGCTGTATATCTATGAGAAATATAGCTAGATTTTTAGCTATATTTTTATCTATCTTTATAGGTACAATCCCTATATTAGCCTATTATAGCAAGAAATAAAGCTAAAAATCCAGCTATATTTCTTATAGACATACAGCTGAAAAAACACGAATATAGCTATAATACACATCAATATAGCTATATTTTCTTTACCTATATTTTTAGCTATATTTATAGATTTTTTTTTTTTGACCGAGTGTACTAAATTTATTAAATTCAATGCTTGCCGATTAAACAATGAGATGCTATACAAGTATTAGGCGAGAGGACGCTAGCGAGAATTGTCTTAATTTTAATAAGATATATTGTATTGTTAAGTCCTGGCTTGCACCAGGACTAAATAAAAGTGGATAAATAAATAAAAGTGTATATGTTATTTAATTATATTAATTAATTGCATTAAATATATATATATATATATATATATATAAATTATGTATGTTTAAAATATTGAATTTATTTATAAAATATATAAAGATAGAGATGTATGAATCTAGTGGTGGAAAAACTCCACCAATATTTAATTGAACGAAATCGCTCTCACGATTGAATATTATTAAAGGATAAACTTAATTATTGAAATAAAGAGTTTATTAAATAATTATATAATTTCTCAGTAGATTGGTGCTAGGTATGGGCGGAAAAATGAATAGGCACAATATGTAATAGATCCTCGAGGTTTATTGATATTTTTTAACACTTTTAATATAATTGATTTTTATGCGCGTATATATATTTTAATAATTGATACAGGTATATTTAATAATAGCAATTGCTTTGAAATATAAACTTGACGGGCAGTGTAAACGTATTACCAATAAGACACCCGGGGTAATATTCCGAATATCATTTGTTTCATTTGGTTTTTATACTCATTTTGTTTATGAGATTTATTCGATTTTATTTATAAATTTTCTTATATTTTAATAATATGTTTTCTTAAAGATTTTAGAATTCGCTTGGTAATTTCGTAATACTCGTTGTTGATTTGAACTACTTAATTTTGCTTAACAATGAAATAATGCAACTGTTCAATAACTGAGGAATTTGATTTACCAATGTTAATAAAAACGATACGTCTATGACGTAACACCTCGGTGCTCAGGAGATTGCATATCGGAAGGATAGGCAATCGAAAACAAAAAAACAAATAAAAGATAGTTCAATTATTGAACATTTACAATATTACGATTGAAATCTAAAAAATAATCAGGAACTGTATATTCAATCGATGTCAACGGATGTCAATCGATGGAGCAATGCTTATTATGCATTTTGACTCTTATTGAATGGTGTGGTTAACATGATAAATCTGGTTCATGTGGCCTTTGTACCGTTCTTGTTTTGTTAATTTTGTAGACCGAATTACACTTTCTTCTATTTCTTAAAAACAAAATGATTACAATATGCTTATTAAGTTAAATTATCTGATTGATCAATAACTGCATATTTTAGAATAAAAAACTTGAAATAAAAGATACGTCGTGACGTAACACCTTGGGGCTCAAGATGTTGCTTATCGGTACGAGAAGTAACAAAAGAAAAATTTGAATGTAATAACAATTTTTTTAGTTATTGATCAATTTACATAAATATCTTAAAATCTATTTAAATAAAATATTTTATTTGAATGTCTCAATTATTTGATGTATCTTTCCATTTTATAATTGTTTAGTAATGTATGAGTATTGGTATGGGAAAAAAAAAGATGAAAAGTTCTTTAATTGTATTGCTATTTTAAATTTGTAATATTTTAAACATGATATGGTTTTTTTTCTAATTAGAGATCGCCTTAAATTATTCGTGATTTTGCTTATAAATATTTTTTTAATATGTTTATAAATCTTGTATTCTAGCTTATGAGATATTTCGTAACAAAAATAACAAATAACATGCCATGTAAAATAATTATAAAATAATATTAGATTTGTCAAAATAATAATAATTGTTCAAGTTCAAATATAAGAAATGTTTGTTTTTTTTTTTCAAAAATAATAGTTGGATATAATTTATAGATTCTTATAATTGTTTGAATAAAAGTGAATATTCATTCACTTCCCTCCCGGCTTAAGATAATTGCGCAGGTGCCAACTAAGCAATAAGAAGAAAAATTTTCTAAATTCTTAATTTCATATATTCACATAATACACTAAATGTGGCTATATATATTTATTTATTAAACCAAACGTAAAATCCTTTACGTATTATAGGTTACAATGCAAATTCTTACAGAGGTTGAACTAGTTTATGTGAACGTAGGTCTGGTATAAAATTAAAATAGCTAGATACATAAAAAGAAACTTAAAATTAACTAAAAGTATATAGATTATAGTTATTAATAATATGTGATTATAATTAAAAGCTACAAATTTTAAGAATATAATAAGAGATCTAACATGAGTAAAAAGTAACTTTATTAGTTAAACCAAAATGTTACGGTCAAACTAATTCGCACGGAAAAATGTTAAGTTATTATTTCAATTTCTCAAAAATGTTCTGCTTTTGTCTGTAATTTGTGTAGTACTTTAACATAAATCTGATTGAAACGTTAACTAATCAATTGTAATTTTTGTCTTTATTTTGACAAATATGTTCTCTAAATAATCTTAGAGTTTAGAATGAAAATTGAACTATGTTCTCTCATTCTATATAGAACTTATAATAAAGTTCATTGTTTCTTTTTTTCTTTACAAAAAAATTTTTTTTTTTTCAAGTCTCGATAAAGACTTTTTTTATGATAATTTTCTTTTTATTCATGCAATACATTTTCTAAATAAGTTTAGAAGTTCAAATATTCATTTGAATATTGATTTATGTTGCATTTGGATAAAAGTATGTAACTTTCCCCCTCCTTTTTTTTGTTTTTAAAGATTTTTGTGTGAAAAATGAAATCCGTTTTACGAATACATATCAGATAGTATATGTTTGTATACCGTAAATTCAGAGACAAAAGTAGTTGATTAATAAGTAAAAATATTAGATAAAATATACATTTATAAGTTTAATAATAGTTATAACTAAATGTTAGATTTCTTTTACAAGATGAAAAAGAAAAAATGAAAATGAAAGTATAGATAAAAAGATTGATATAGATAAAATTTTAAAGTTTAAATCTTATAATACAATATACGTTTTATAAATAGATAATGTATATAATGATTTTACATTTTTTATTAAATTATTAACTAACCTATTGATTTAAATTAATTGATTTGTATTTCTTAATATAGATTCCATTCATTATTTATCAAATCAATTGGTTTAAATGTAAATATTTCCTATTATTTAAAATGATTGATTTAAGTTAATAGGCTCCTTAAATCAAAAATCTGTGAATTTTCAAGCCACATTTTGAAAACTTACAGATTCCTCGTATTTTATAAAAATTGTTTATCAATGAAAAATTAATAATATTTATAAATAGGTATATGTAACAATAGATAAATGAATTAGCACGTAACTAGGAAAGATTACAGAAATTGAAAAATCTTTAACATTTTTAAATATTCCTGAAAAAGAGAAAAAAAGATTAGATTTTTTCTAAAATATTTATAATTTTTGTTTGTGTAAAATTAATTTATTTGCATGAACTAATTTTGAGCCACCCTTGAAATCTATAGAAATATTGCTATTTTCGTGAACTTTTAATACTTCAAAAGGTCCCAAGTTTTGATTTTTTTCTAATTTACCTGGTTTTGGCTCTTTTATAAGCCATACTTTATCTCCTATTTTAAATTCTACAGGATTTATAAATCTATCGTGATAAGATTTAGATTTTTCCTTTGACAGTATTAAATTTTCACGGGCTATTTTCGCAATATCTTTCATATTTATTAATAATTTTTCTATATAATCATTAAAAGTTTGTAATTTTTCTGATGATTTTAAAGGTTCACTAGATGGTAATCTAGCTGGGTAGGCGAAAACTAGTTCATGTGGTGTAAATTTATGACTTGAATGAACACTAGTATTATAGTTGAATTGTGCAAGTTCAAGCCAATCATCCCATTCTAATTTTTTTATCAGCAAAATTTTTTAAATATTCACATAGGGGATGATGAGCTCTTTCTAATGAACCATTAGATTGCGGATGAAAGGCAGTAGTTTCAATTTTTTCAAATTTAAATCTTTTAGAAATAGCTTTTATTAATTTGCCTGTAAAATTTGCACCCTTATCTGTAAGTACTAGTTTTGGTGAACTGAAAATGCAAATGAATTTTTTTATAATTTTATAAATAGTTAATATGTATTTATTATTATTTTTAGTTATGTTAAGAGGTCCTACTATATCTAATGAAATTTTATCAAATGTTTTTTCTGGGGTATCTGTTATTATCATAGGTTGTTTTGTTTTATTTCTTTTTAATTTATTTCTTTGACATGTTTCACAGTTTTTTATGCGATTTTGTATATCACTTTTTAGATTTTCCCAGAAATATTTGTTTTTAATTCGATTATAAGTTCTATTGACTCCTGAATGGCCTCCTAAACTTGATGAATGATGTAATTCAAAAATTTCATTTCTTTTCTCATTTTCTACATATTCTGTATTGTTTAAACAAATTATAACTTTTATATTTGTATTTTTAAAAGTATCATATAATATTTCTTCGATTTCATTCCAATTTATATTTAAAATTTTAATATTCTTAGATATACTAAATATAGTGCAATTGTTTTTAATTAATAAATTTTTGAATGTATTAAAATTATTTATTAATTTTTCTTTTATTAATATTGATGATTCTTTTATATTTAAACACATTATAAAAATTTTCCTCTTTTTATAATTTATTATTTCAATTTTATTATCTCTTAAATTATTATTTATTCCAATATTTTTGTGTTTAAAGTATTCATTTTGAATTTCATCTAAAGATATCCTTTCGCTCGTGATTAAATGCAGTATCTTATCTTTTCTATTTTGAATAGAATTTTTAGAATATATAATGGTATTAGTTTTATTTGAATATATATTTTCTCGTTTTTCGTCTTTATTTTTGACAGTTTTAATTTCTTCATTTGTTACTGCTTTACTTACTTTTCTTGGTCGACCACGTTTCTTTTTAATACGTGTGCGTTCCTCATTTAATTTTTGTATTTTCATTTCATTTGTGGGTATATCTGTTAATTTAATATTTTCTTGATTTTCTTTCGCTTTTTGGGCTCTAGTTACGACATTAATTTCTACTGTATCTATGGGATTTCTAGATAATGCATCACTATTCACATTCATTTTTCCCTTTTTATATATTACATCAAAATCATATTCTGATAATTTAAGTCGCCATCTTTGAACTCTGTTATTTTTATCTGCAGATCTAAAAGATAGTAATGGCTTGTAATCTGTTACTATTGTAAATTTATTTCCATATACATAATTTCTAAATGTTTCTATTCCAAACAATATACCTAATGCTTCTTTTTCATAAGTGTGATATTTTAGTTCAGGACCTTTTAATACTCTAGAAGCGTATGCTATGGGTTTATCTTTCCCGATTTCACCTTGTGATAATATGGCGCCTAAAGCATATCCTGATGCATCTGTAGTGATTATAAATGGTTTATCTAACTGTGGAACTTGCAATAAAGGTGCAGAACATAGTGTATTTTTTAGTTTATCAAAAGCCTTTTGTTTCTCTGAATCCCAAGTAAATTTTACGTCTTTTTGTAATAATAACGTTAAAGGTTTTGTTATATTAGCAAAATCGTTAATAAATTTTCTGTAATAACCTGCTAAACCCAAAAATTCTCTAATGTTTTTAACTGTTTTTGGTGTAGGAAATAATTTTACTGCATCAATTTTTTTTGGATCTGCCTTGATACCCTCTTTACTTATAATATGACCTAAAAATGTCACTTCATTTTTCATAAAATCGCATTTTCTTGGTTCTAGTTTTAATCCGGCTTCCCTTAATTTTGTAGTTACTAGATTAAATTTAATATTATGTTCTTCTTCTGATTTTGCAGCTATAATTATGTCATCTATATAAACATGACATATTTTTTTATTTATTAGCTCACCAAGAGCCGTATTTGCTACCCTCATAAATGTTCGTGGTGAGTTAGTTAAGCCAAAAGGTAATACTGTAAATTCAAATCTTCCTAAAGGATGTACACTAAAAGCTGTTTTATATATGTCTGATTATTTCATTGGTACCCAATGAAAAGCTGAAACCATGTCTACAGTAGTAAAATATTTATTTCCGCCTAAATCATCAAAAATTTCAGTTATAGATGGTATTAAATAAGGATCTGGTACAGTTTTCTCGTTTAATTTTCTATAATCTATAACTAGTCGCCATTTTTCTTCTCCATCAGGACCTGGTTTCTTCTTAACTACAAATGCTGGAGCGTTATATGCGATTTTAGATGGCCTTACTAAATTATTATCAATTAATTTTTGAGTTTCTGTAATAGCGATTTCTCTTGATTTATGTGGCAATGGAAATTGTTTAACATATACTGGTCTGTTATCTGTTAAATTTATCTCGTGTTGTTCTAAATTGCATTTTCCAATATTTTCTCCTTCTAACCAAAATATGTCATCATTTTTTACAATTAAATTCTTTATATTTTGTTCTTTCTCTTCACTTAAATGATTTAAACTTATTTTCCTTAATAATTCTTCTCTACGATCATTTTTTTCTTCACTAATATAATGTACATTTTTATACCTTAAATTTTTTTGTAATTTATGAAATTCTTCTTCATGATTATTTAATATAAAATTTGTTAAAATATCTTTTTCCATAAAATATGTTAGAAATTGTTTATCTTTATCATTAAGAGCAGGCCGGATTCGCTGTCCTTGTCTAATTGGCATTTTTGTTATTTACTCAAGTATTAATCGGTGTATCTGCAAATTGAAGGTTAAGCGCAATAGATATTATTATTACAAATATTTATGCACAAGAAAAAAAAAATCTATCGCTTTGTTTTTGAGAAAAGTAAGGAACGCGAAAATATTATAAACATAATCTTTTACTTCGGCGTTCCTTACTTTTCTCAAAAACAAATCGGTAGATTTTTTTTTTCTTGTGCATAGATATTCATAATAATAATATCTATTGCGATCAACCTTTATTTTGAAGATACACCGATTCATACTTGAGTAAATAACAAACAACTCAATTGTTACTCGGTCGGTATCAGGTTCTACTCCGGCCTGCTGTTAATGTTGAAATTTGTATTTTCTTCAAGTTTTAATAGAAATTGTTCATATTCTATATTCTTCTTATTTTTACATTCATCTTTTTCTAAAACACAGTTGATTTCTTTCATAAAATTTTTAATATTTTCATTCTTATTCTGCAGAAATTGTGTAATCGAAAATATGTGATTATTGTCTTGCATTAGCATGATATAATGAAAAACGTTATTAACTGCTGTGTCATTAATTTCGATGTTTTCTGTACATAAATTTATCAATGAATTTTTATCGTTTTTATAATCTGTTTGAATACAGAATTTTTTACCATTTATTTCTAAATATCCCTTGTCTAATCTCAACTTATTTTTTCTCAATACATCTATTCCTAAAATACCATCGTCAGGTATTGAAAATTTTTCAGATGCTACGTGGAAATTTGTATGCGAATTATTAATAGGAAAAGTGATTAAACCACATGTTTTAACCGGAATATCAGTAATTCCTGACAAATATATTTTAATATTCCCGGTCAAAAAAGGTTAGCTATAAAATATAGCTAAAAAAATAGTTAAATATATAGCTGTATCGAGCTGTATTTACAGCTATATCGATATGTTTTTTTAGCTGTTTTTTATAGTTAAAAATGTACTTAATTGTATAGTTAATAATTTCGTTATACCGAAAATATTAATAGCTACTTTTTTAACTATATTTTATAGCTATTATTATAGTTAAAAAAAACACCTAGTATACTAAAAACTGAAGTGATTTTTTAACTATAATAATAGCTATAAAATATAGTTGAAAAAGTAGCTATTAATATTTTCGGTATAACGAAATTATTAACTATAAAATTAAGTACATTTTTAACACTATAAAAACAGCTAAAAACACATCGATATAGCTGTAAAACGAGCACGATACAGCTATATATTTAACTATTTTTTCAGCTATATTTTATAGCTAACTTTTTTTGACCGAGATTACAATATATTTATAGCTAGATATTTAACTATACTTTATAGCTGAAAATAAATAGTTTTTTAGATATCCTTTATAGTTGAAAATATACCTAAATTTTTAGTTGATAATTTGGTTTTTACTCATAGATATTTAGCTGAAAAAACATGAATATTGCTATAATATAAATAAATATAGCTGTATTTTACTTGTATTATTAGCTGTTTTTATAGATGTTTTTTTTTGACCGAGAACAGCTGAAAATATAACTGTAATTTCAATTGTATTTTTAACTGTTTTTTAGCTATATTTTTAACAATTTTTTTTAGCTAAATACTATTAGAGTAGCTTTCAGGTATACTCGAGTTTATTTATATTGTCCTTCCCTACCTTCGCTGTAAATTGATTAACCTATACATACACTAAATCTAAGTAATAACTCGCAGGGGTCGCTAGAAAACACGCGCGCATTTTTTAGTAACGGTAAGATGGATCGGTCTTATATACAAAGTGTACTCAACTCTCACCACTTGCGGGAGTTGGACACAAATTTCAACGCGTCAAAAACGTTTAGCTAAAAAAATTAGCTAAAAATTAAGCTTAAAATATAGCTGTTTTGACGCGTTGGAATTCGTGTCCAACTCCCGCAAGTGGTGAGAGTTGAGTACACTTTGTATATAAGACCGATCCATCTTACCGTTACTAAAAAATGCGCGCGTGTTTTCTAGCGACCCCTGCGAGTTATTACTTAGATTTAGTGTATGTATAGGTTAATCAATTTACAGCGAAGGTAGGAAAGGACAATATAAATAAACTCGAGTATATCTGAAAACTACTCTAATAATATTTAGCTAAAAAAAATTGTTAAAAATATAGCTAAAAAACAGCTAAAAATACAATTGAAATTACAGTTATATTTTCAGCTGTTCTCGGTCAAAAAAAAAAACATCTATAAAAACAGCTAATAATATAAGTAAAATACAGCTATATTTATTTATATTATAGTAATATTCATGTTTTTTCAGCTAAATATCTATGAGTAATAACCAAATTATCAACTAAAAATGTAGGTATATTTTCAACTATGAAGGATATCTAAAAAAACATTTATTTTCAGCTATAAAGTATAGTTAAATATCTAGCTATTGATATATTGTAATAAATACACTAAAAAATTAAGTATTTATTTTAACTATAATAATAGCTATAAAATATAGTTGAAAAGGTAGCTATTAATATTTTCGGTATAACGAAATTACCCTAGTGGAAATCAAATCTGTGAATAACTGGGAATAACTGGAAATAACTGGAAATAACTGGAAATAACTGGGAACAACTGGGAACAACTGTGAATAACTGGGAATAACTGTTATAAACTGTTCAGTTTGAGACAGGAATAACAGTTATTCCCATTTATTTCCAGTTATTCCCAGTTATTCTCAGTTATTCCCAGTTATTCACAGTTTATAGCTTCAAAATAATTTGAAAAAACAGAGTTACGAATAACAGTTATTCCCAAATATATTTATAACAGAAAAAAAGAAAAAAAAAAAAATATATTTTTTTCATTTTTTCAAATTTATATTTTTCAAATTATTTCTAAACTAAACTGTAAATAACTGGGAATAACTGTGAATAACTGGGAATAACTGGAAATAACTGTTATTCCTGTCTCAAACTGAACAGTTTATAACAGTTATTCCCAGTTATTCATAGTTATTCCCAGTTATTCACAGATTCGATTTCCACTAGGGTATTAACTATAAAATTAAGTAAATTTTTGACTGTCAAAAACAGCTAAAAAACACATCGATATAGCTGTAAATACAGCTTGATACAGCTATATATTTAACTATTTTTTTAGCTATATTTTATAGCTAACCTTTTTTGACCGGGTATACCCGATCAAAAAAGGTTAGCTGTAAAATATAGCTAAAAAAATAGTTAAATATATAGATAGATCAAGCTGTTTTTACAGCTATATCGATGTGTTTTTTAGCTGTTTTTGACAGTTAAAAATGTCCTTAATTTTATAGTTAATAATTTCGTTATACCGAAAATATTAATAGCTACCTTTTCAACTATATTTTATAGCTATTATTATAGTTAAAAAAAATACTTAAATTTTTAGCGTACTTATGACAATATATTAATAGCTAGATATTTAACTATACTTTATAGCTGAAAATAAATGGTTTTTTAGATATCCTTTATAGTTGAAAATATAACTACATTTTTAGTTGATAATTTGGTTTTTACTCATAGATATTTAGCTGAAAAAACATGAATATTGCTATAATATAAATGAATATAGCTGTATTTTACTTATATTTTTAGCTGTTTTTATAGATGTTTTTTTTGACCGAGAATAGCTGAAAATATAACTGTAATTTCAGCTGTTTTTTAGCTATATTTTTCACAATTTTTTTTAGCTAAACATTATTAGAGTAGCTTTCAGATATACTCGAGTTTATTTATATTGTCCTTCGCTACCTTTGCTGTGATTAACCTATACATACATTAAACCTAAGTAAAAATGTCCCTGGGGTCGCTAGAAAACACGCGCGCATTTTTTAGTAACGGTAAGATGGATCGGTCTTATATACAAAGTGTACTCAACTCTCACCACTTGCGGGAGTTGGACACAAATTTTAACGAGTCAAAACAGCTATATTTTAATCTTAATTTTTAGCTAATTTTTTTAGCTAAACGTTTTTGACGCGTTGAAATTTGTGTCCAACTCCCGCAAGTAGTGAGAGTTGAGTACACTTTGTATATAAGACCGATCCATCTTACCGTTACTAAATAATGCGTGCGTGTTTTCTAGCGATCCCTGCGAGTTATTACTTAGATTTAGTGAATGTATAGGTTAACTAATTTACAGCGAAGGTAGGGAAGGGCAATATAAATAAACTTGAGTATATCTGAAAGCTACTCTAATAATAATAGCTAAAAAAAATTGTTAATAATATAGTTAAAAAACAGCTAAAAATACAATTGAAATTACAGTTATATTTTCAGTTGTTCTCGGTCAAAAAAAAACATCTATAAAAACAGCTAATAATATAAGTAAAATACAGCTATATTTATTTATATTATAGCAATATTCATGTTTTTTCAGCTAAATATCTATGAGTGATAAACAAATTATCAACTAAAAATTTAGGTGTATTTTCAACTATAAAGGATATCTAAAAAACCATTTATTTTCAGCTATAAAGTATGATTAAATATCTAGCTATTAATATATTGTAATCCCGGTCAAAAAATTAGCTATAAAATATAGCTAAAAAAATAGTTAAATATATAGCTGTATCGTGCTCGTTTTACAGCTATATCGATGTGTTTTTTAGCTGTTTTTTATAGTTAAAAATGTACTTAATTTTATAGTTAATAATTTCGTTATACCGAAAATATTAATAGCTACTTTTTCAACTATATTTTATAGCTATTATTATAGTTAAAAAAACACCTAGTACACTAAAAATGTAAGTGTTTTTTTAACTATAATAATAGCTATAAAATACAGTTGAAAAAGTAGCTATTAATATTTTCGGTATAACGAAATTATTAACTATAAAATTAAGTACATTTTTAACTATAAAAAACAGCTAAGACACACATCGATACAGCTGTAAAACAAGCACGATACAGCTATATATTTAACTATTTTTTTAGCTATATTTTACAGTTAACCTTTTTTGACCGGGTATAAATACACTGAAAATTTAAGTGTTTTTTTTAACTATAATAATAGCTATAAAATATAGTTGAAAAAGTAGCTATTAAATATTTTCGGTAGCTAACGAAATTATTAACTATAAAATTAAGTACATTTTTAACTATTAAAAACAGCTAAAAAAACACATCGATATAGCTGTAAATACAGCTCGATACAGCTATATATTTAACTATTTTTTTAGCTATATTTTATAGCTAACCTTTTTTGACCGGGTTATTATTAATAAAATTTTATGGTACTAATTTTTCTTTTATGATGTTAAGTTGAGCACCTGTATCTATTAATAATTTACATAAATCATTTGTATACGGATTTCGTATCTCGATAAATTGTAATGTGTCACCTAGTTTAAATATATAAATTTGTATATTATTATTATCATTAATGTTTTCAGTTTTAAATTGTATAATTTTTTTCAATTCATTGTTCGCTATATTTCTTTCATTATGTAATTTTATTGTTGTTGAATCATTTTTTATTTCTGGTTTAAATTCCATTGCATTATGTAAAGTTTCTTTTTGTTCAATAATTTTAACGTACTCATTATTAGTTTCATTTTCATTAAACTCATCGCCTACTTCGAAGTCATAATCGATTTCGTGTGTTCTTGCAAAAAATTGAATGTCAATATAATTTTTGAGCGACTTTTGTTGCGAAACTCGTCTTGTACGCTCTTTCCAAGTCGAGTTTATGCGTTTCCCTATATATGAGCTGATGTGTTTAATTTAGCTTGACATTCTTCCTCTGTGTGATTAATGCTTTTGCAAAATGTGCAAAATTTACTTAACTTGCTTTCTATATTCTTTAATGTAAAGCATGAATCGATTGAATGTCCTAATTTTTTACAATATGGGCATTGTAAATTTTGATTTGCGTTTTGAGGTTTTTTGTATTGTATTCTTCTACATTCCTCTATATTATGCCCTCTATTTTTGCAATATTTACAAAATTTCATTTGAATTCGTTGTCCATATGAATTATTATTTCTGTTATTTCCGGCAAACATCTTATTCTGATTAAAATTATTTTGACCGATGTTATTATTTCTGCATTCTGTTCCTGAGTGACCCCATTTATCACATAATTGACATCGTATTTGATTGCTTGCCTTAGCTTGGTTTATAAATATTTTTATTTTTTCACAATCATTTGTTATATGATTTTTATCGTTACAAAGCTCGCATACTTGTGTAGACTTTTTTTCAATAACATCAGTGCAAAAATTTGGGTTGTGTCCATTCTTATTACATTTCCAACATATCTCATATTTTCGTATTATTGGGCAATGATTAATTTTATGATTACTTTCTTGACAGTATTGACAATAATATTCATGGTCATTTAATAAATCACACGTGCTTCTTGAATGACCCAATTGATTTCAAAATTTACATATCAATCTTATTTTATTTTTTGTATTGGAGCATTCAAATGATGAATGATTTGGTTCTTTACAGTATACGCAACCTGCTATATTGCAATATAATGCTTCGTGACCAGTATTTTTGCATATTTGACAACACTGTATTTGTTTGATTTCTTCTTGAAAAATATTACTAAACATAATTTTCTGTTTATTTGGATTCCCTCTTATAGCATTTTGTTTTTCTAACTGTTTTTCTATTTTAATTGCTTCTATAGTTGCATCAGAGAAATTGTCTGCTACTTTCATTTCATATCTTATTTCGTTAACTAACCCCTGTTTAAAATATTTAAATTCATCTTGATTTAATTGATTAATAAATCGTTCTAAGGTTGCTCTTTCTATTCCAGTCTCGTTTTTCTTTTTATCTCTGATTTTCTCCGTTAATTCTTTTATTCTTGTTATATATCCTTCTACTGGTTCATTAAGTTCTTGTTGAATTTGTTCTAATTTTCCATATAAAGTATATAAATTATCAATTTCAGGATATAATTTTTTTACAATTTTAATAAATTCATCAATTGTATTAATTGTAGTATGTTTCACTGCAGAAGCAATTGCCCCTGATAATTTAAATCTCTGATAGTTCATAAACGATTTTTGTTGATCAGCATCTAGTAATTCTTTAGCAAATTCTAATTTTTCAATCTATTTGTCTACAGATATGTTTTTACCATCAAAATCAGGAACCAATCTTGTAATTTCTTTTAATGAATATCCTGGTTGCGCCATGTTGATATTCTCAATAAAATTTACTAAGTCGTCTATCGTATTATTATTATTAATATTGCTGTTATTATTAGGATTATTTATAATGATATTTTCTCCGTTTCTAATACTCTCAATTTCTTGGAAACTTTCCTGTTTAATAGAGGGATATAAGTCGTCGTTTAATATTTCGTCGATAGTTGTATTATTTTCTGATGAAATTGTCACGTTTTTGTCTGTTGTATTAGTGTTATCAGCTAAAGTAATATTTTTTTCGTTTTCAATACCTTTTATTTCTTGATATCCTGTTTGTTTAAATGAAAATTCCTGAGTATCGTTAAGTGATGTATTATTTTCTGATAAAATCGTCACGTTTGTCGCTAAAGTATATTTTTGTGTAAGACTATCTTCTTTATTATGGCTTTGTTTCGTCTTAGTAATTTGTGGAAATGTTTTTGGAATTGTGCCTGTATATTTACTTAATAGCGTATTTTGTTCACTTGAATTATCTGTATTAAGATTTGATTGAACGTCCGTAATTATATTTGAGAGATTATTTTCCGATGTTTCTTCTAAGGTTGTATTTGACGTACACGGAAAAAAGTTTTCACCGGTAAAACTAATGCTAAATTCGATTAGATGTTTAAATTCCAATGCTAGTGTGTTCTAAAGTAATGAATGGCATTAATTTTTTTCGCTCTATTGACAGCACAAATAAAATTCATACCAGTGTCGTATTTTCTAGTGCTATAAATATTTATTTTCGATAACTGACGCGTGAATTTACAGTGCCACCTTTGGCACGGTTTTTTCGGGTGCCAAGCACGTTAAATAACGGCGCTGGTGTATGTTTGTGTATACGAATTTTCGATTGTAGCAGTGTGCACGATTGTGAAGTTTTACACAAAAGTTTTTCTATTTATTGCATAGGAAATAAGTGCCAAATGGATAATTTTATACAAAAAATATTAAATGTTAAATATTAAATATTCTATGTTACTTTTATGAGAAGTTACATAAAAAAAATGAGAAAAAATTGCAAGTTTGTTTCGACCAGTTTTCACGTATAATTTCGTACTAAAATAACTAAATAACTTTTCTTGAAAAAGAAATCTTGTTGAACTTTGAACATAAAACTCTGTCATTATGTTATCACAGACATGTATATATGTGTATATATACATACATACATACATGTATAAATAAATAAAATATAACTGACTTGAAAGATTATTTATGATAGCAATAAGTTGATTTTGTGAAAAAACTGATACCATGCATTAAGAATTTCTCTGTTAATGCGCAGAACTGAAATTTTGATGTTGGCACTGGAAAAAACCGTGCTAGTCGTTAGAATTTCTCTGCTAATGCGCAGAACTTAAATTTTGATGTTGGCACTGGAAAAAACCGTGCTAATCATTGAAAATCAATGTGCTGGACCTTAGAAGGTAAAATAGTAAAACTAGCATTGATTAAAATGATACTGTCATGGTTTTTTTCATTATAAAACACGCAATTTTAACCTTCTATTATTTAGCACTAGTTTTTAAGGTGAAAACTCTTTTCCGTGTATTATTATCAACTGTTTCGTCTAAAGTTTTATTTAAATTATTACTTTCAATTGTTTGATCTAGATTTTTAGTCGGAGAGCGTGTAATTTTAGTGCTTTTGCGAAACGGATTAATATTTTCGTAGATATGTTCTCCTAAAACTGCTTGTCTAATATGATTTCTAATTCTTTCACAAATAACATTAATATTTTCGTCTTTTTTAGTAGGTATATTAAATTTTTGACAAATTTCAGATAATTGTAATTTAGAGTATGATATTACCCACTGTGTTTTTCCTTCTTTTATATATTTTGCTATCTGATCAAAATTTATTTTATTCATTTGAAATCTTCATTATTTACTTAACAATGAAAAATTTTATTTATTCAAAATATTAAATTTTGTACATAAAATTGTAAGTTTTAAAAATTATAAATACTGCTGTGTTTCTCTCTTTTTTTTTTAAATACCGTTTGTAAACATACGTTATTAACAATTCTTTGACACTGACCTACTATTCTTACATAAAAGTAAAGAATTTTGCTGATCTATGTTTTGAAATTTGACATTAACTCACTGCTGTTATATCTACACGAGAGCGTAACAGAAATTTTGCTGAGCTTGTATTTTCAAAGTTCAATACACTTGTAATGTTTTGATGACAACTGTTTATGCCGTTTGTTTACTTTATTTTGATATCTTTAAATTTACTTTATATTCTTTTCATAAAAATTTATATGTTTTTAGTATTATTTAATATAACTTTTTACTGTTTAGTCAACTTTCCTTTTTATTTCTTTTATTAATCGTGAACTTGAAACTTATTTCACTTTTAAAATTAAAAAATTATTGATATCTGTTGTAATTTCTCAATGCACTAATTAAATGATATTATTTGAAATCAGTTTATAAAAGAATTTGTAATTTTTACTTGATTTCTTATTTAAAATTATTCTTGCTAAAATATAGATTTATTTATCGATTTGATGATTTTACATTTATTTTTATTAAAAAAATTTTTATGTCAATTGTATTATATGATTTTAAATCGCGCAATTTCGCGTATATAAAAATTATTTCAATTACGCACCATGCGTATAATATATTAATTTTATTTTTTTTACACTATTCGTATTTAATGATACACTTCGCGTTTAATATTTTATTTTTAATGACACTATTCGTATTTGATAATACACTTCGCGTTTAATATTTTTATTTTCAATGACGCTATTCGCTTTTAATAATGCACTTCGCGTTTAATTTTATGTATATTTATTTGATTTGTGCCTTTAATATATAATATTTTATTTGACGCACTTGGCGGTTAATTAACACACTTTTGAACACTGTATTATAAGCCCTTTGAATATATTTTTATGCACTTTATCCCTGGTAGAAATTTGAACATTAAAAATGGTGTAAACAACAATTTATGACCATTTTCAATAGTAATATTTTGTCATGTCAATATTGGCGAATAAATGGCAATTTTTTGCTGAATCTGCAGAGCTCAAATTTTTCGGTATATTGGTTAGCATCTTATAGGCAAAAAATGCTAATATAAAAATGTTATTCAAAATTTTTGTATTTAGCCAAAAAAATACGCATTTTAAGTAAACGGAGAGAAAAAATCAGTAACAGCTATATAAAAATTAGGTAAACTGTGGAAAACTTTTTTTGACTAGTTATATAACTTTTTAGTAATGAGTCCTTAATTTTTCAGATCATAGGTAAAATCATAACCTCACTTTTGCCACGTGGCGAGAAAATATAGATTAGTATTTATTCACATTCCTTCGTCAATGTTTATTTTTATTGGAATTTATAAAAATAAAAATAATATTAAATTTTCTTAAAATAAAAATATGAAACGCAGTACGAAACGAGTATAAAAATATCGTTTTTTAAAATAATAAATGGAAAATTTTATTAATCGTTTAAAAATAACCTCTAACAATCCCATCACAACTCAAAATATACGCGCGAATATATTAACAAAAGTGATTCTATTAATGATTAATGATAACTTTCAAGAAAAAACCTTAAATGATTCTTAATAGTAATCAATTAGAGCACAATTTGATAGACTCTACTGTTAACTATCTATATTCAAATAATAGTGGATCAGACTCAACATTTTATTAGCATTTTTTAGCACTATGAAGGTTGAAAAAAACATTTCATATTAGTTCAAATAATGGCCATAAAACATTCCCATTTTCTGCTCTTCACTTTAAAGAAATGGCCATAAAATGGTAGAAAAAGCGTTTCATTTTCTACCAGGGATATATATAAAGGTAAAGAATTATAAATTTTCTTTGATTATCCTTCAATATTTTCAATACGATTTCTCAATTAAAACAATTTGTACCGGAACCAAAATGTTAAGTCCTGGCTTGCACCAGGACTAAATAAAAGTGGATAAATAAATAAAAGTGTATATGTTATTTAATTATATTAATTAATTGCATTAAATATATATATATATATATAAATTATGTATGTTTAAAATATTGAATTTATTTATAAAATATATAAAGATAGAGATGTATGAATCTAGTGGTGGAAAAACTCCACCAATATTTAATTGAACGAAATCGCTCTCACGATTGAATATTATTAAAGGATAAACTTAATTATTGAAATAAAGAGTTTATTAAATAATTATATATTCTTACCTTGTAGTATTTCTCAGTAGATTGGTGCTAGGTATGGGCGGAAAAATGAATAGGCACAATATGTAATAGATCCTCGAGGTTTATTGATATTTTTTAACACTTTTAATATAATTGATTTTTATGCGCGTATATATATTTTAATAATTGATACAGGTATATTTAATAATAGCAATTGCTTTGAAATATAAACTTGACGGGCAGTGTAAACGTATTACCAATAAGACACCCGGGGTAATATTCCGAATATCATTTGTTTCATTTGGTTTTTATACTCATTTTGTTTATGAGATTTATTCGATTTTATTTATAAATTTTCTTATATTTTAATAATATGTTTTCTTAAAGATTTTAGAATTCGCTTGGTAATTTCGTAATACTCGTTGTTGATTTGAACTACTTAATTTTGCTTAACAATGAAATAATGCAACTGTTCAATAACTGAGGAATTTGATTTACCAATGTTAATAAAAACGATACGTTTATGACGTAACAGTATTATTAATACGATATATTTGGCACTCATCAATTTCTATATTGTCTTATGATGCCAAAATCTCAAGTTTACAAAAATAAACGTAATTACTTTCGATGCGACAGCAAATTTTTAAATAAATGATTACTAGTTCAGATGTGAATATAAGTTATATTATAATCATATACTACATTTGCAAATACGAGAAGAAAAACAAGTAATGACAATGATGCGTTCAAAGCCAAGCTAAGCAAATTTAAATTAAATAAAATACAATGAAATCTTAAAAATGTATTTATTTACAAAAACAATAATACTAAGCAGACTGTCAACGAATGGTGTGTTTATAAAAGGTGTAAAAATAACGGCGCGTCTCAACAAATAGAAAAATACTGCTTTGCTAACAAAAAAAAAGAAATATTTTTGTACATAATACTTTTAATTGGAATAAATTTAGGCGTGACTATACATTTAATAAATTTTATAATCTATAATTTGATTTGAATCAAGGTGTAACTAAATAATTGATTAAAAATTAAATCGTGGATTTGAACACAGAGTAAGAAACGAACATATTCAAAATAAATAATGATAATATGTTGAATCAAGATGAAAACATTTTGGCTTGACATTTAAAAGAAAATACATTATTTCTTACTTAAGTCTACAGAACTAAGTCTAACTATTGAAATCTCTAAATTGCGTTTTTAAGAAATATATTTGTCTAGCGTCTACCATAAACAATACCCACACAGCATGAAAGAATTTCGAAATAATTTCATGAAATATTACAAGTAATAATACGTTGAAAAAATTTAAAAAGGACTTAAAAAGATAACCATATTCTTTTGAAAAGAATTTATGAAATAATACACAGAAAGATTACAAAGTCTTTACAAAAATAATACCAAGAAGGAAATGAAAGTTAAAATATGAAATATTACACGAATCCTTTCTAAAAGGACTTTGAAATGACTTCTTGAAAGGAAACAAGAAATAACTCAGAAATCTTCCAAAGATTCTAGTCATGAAATAATTTAGAAAGATTTTCGAAATAATCAAAGGTATTCTTTCTACGAATCATTTCAAGATACTTACAAAAAGCTTTTATGTAATAATTCCAAGCAAGGTTTTGGTAATATTTCAAGTAATCTTACATGAAATAATTTTAAAACCTTTTGAAATAATTCATGAAAGAACTTATCATGACGATAAAAGTTATTACATGAATCCTTACTGAAAGGACTTTGAGAGAACTTCTTGAAAGGAAACAAGAAATAACTCAAAAATCTTCCAAAGATTCTAGTCATGAAATAATTTAGAAAGATTTTCGAAATAATCTAAGGTATTCTTTCAACGAATCATTTCAAGATACTTACAAAAAGTTTTTATGTAATAATTCCAAGCAAGGTTTTAGTAATATTTCAAGTAATCTTACATGAAATAATATTAAAACCTTTTTGAAATAATTCATGAGAGAACTTATCATGACGATAAAAGTTATTACATGAATCCTTACTGAAAGGACTTTGAGAGAACTTCTTGAAAGGAAACAAGAAATAACTCAGAAATCTTCCAAAGATTCTAGTCATGAAATAATTTAGAAAGATTTTCGGAATGATCTAAGGTATTCTTTCACCGAATCATTTCAAGATTCATTCAAAAAGCTTTTATGAAATAATTCATGTAATATTTTGGTAAAGTCTCAAGAAATCATACATGAAATAATTTTAAAACCTTTTTGAAATAATTCATGAAAGAACTTATCATGACGATAAAAGTTATTACATGAATCCTTACTGAAAGGACTTTGAGAGAACTTCTTGAAAGGAAACAAGAAATAACTCAGAAATCTTCCAAAGATTGTAGTCATGAAATAATTTAGAAAGATTTTTTAAATAATCTAAGGTATTCGTTCAACGAATCATTTCAAGATACTTACAAAAAGCTTTTATGTCATAATTCCAAGCAATGTTTTGGTAATATTTCAAGTAATCTTACATGAAATAATTTTAAAACCTTTTTGAAATAATTCATGAAAGAACTTATCATGACGATAAAAGTTATTACATGAATCCTTACTGAAAGGACTTTGAGAGAACTTCTTGAAAGGAAACAAGAAATAACTCAAAAATCTTCCAAAGATTCTAGTCATGAAATAATTTAGAAAGATTTTCGAAATAATCTAAGGTATTCTTTCAACGAATCATTTCAATGTTCTTACAAAAAGCTTTTATGTAATAATTCCAAGCAAGGTTTTGGTAAAATCTCAAGTAATCTTACATGAAATAAGTTAAAACCTTTTTGAAATAATTCATTAAAGAACTTATCATGACGATAAAAGTTATTACATGAATCCTTACTGAAAGGGCTTTGAGAGAACTTCTTGAAAGGAAACAAGAAATAACTCAGAAATCTTCCAAAGATTGTAGTCATAAAATAATTTAGAAAGATTTTTTAAATAATCTAAGGTATTCTTTCAACGAATCATTTCAAGATACTTACAAAAAGCTTTTATGTAATAATTCCAAGCAAGGTTTTGGTAATATTTCAAGTAATCTTACATGAAATAATTTTAAAACCTTTTTGAAATAATTCATGAAAGAACTTATCATGACGATAAAAGTTATTACATGAATCCTTACTGAAAGGACTTTGAGAGAACTTCTTGAAAGGAAACAAGAAATAACTCAGAAATCTTCCAACGATTAAAATCAGAAAATAATTTAGAAAGATTTTCGGAATGATCTAAGGTTTTCTTTCACCGAATCATTTCAAGATTCATTCAAAAAGCTTTTATGAAATAATTCATGTAATATTTTGGTAAAGTCTCAAGAAATCATACATGAAATAATTTTAAAACCTTTTTGAAATAATTCATTAAAGAACTTATCATGACGATAAAAGTTATTACATGAATCCTTACTGAAAGGACTTTAAAAAAACTTCTTGAAAGGAAACAAGAAATAACTCAGAAATCTTCTAACGATTAAAATCAGAAAATAATTTAGAAAGATTATCAAAATGATCTAAGGTATTCTTTCAACGAATCATTTCAAGATACTTACAAAAAGCTTTTATGTAATAATTCCAAGCAAGGTTTTGGTAATATTTCAAGTAATCTTACATGAAATAATTTTAAAACCTTTTTGAAATAATTCATGAAAGAACTTATCATGACGATAAAAGTTATTACATGAATCCTTACTGAAAGGACTTTGAGAGAACTTCTTGAAAGGAAACAAGAAATAACTCAAAAATCTTCCAAAGATTCTAGTCATGAAATAATTTAGAAAGATTTTCGAAATAATCTAAGGTATTCTTTCAACGAATCATTTCAAGATACTTACAAAAAGTTTTTATGTAATAATTCATGCAATATTTTGGTAAAGTCTCAAGAAATCTTATATGAAATAATTTTGAAATCTTTTTGAAATATTTCATGAAATAACTTATGATGAGAATAAAAGTTATTAAATAAATCCTTACTGAAAGGACTTTGAAAAGACTTCTTGAAAGGAAACAAGAAAGAACTCAGAAATCTTCTAACGATTAAAATCAGAAAATAATTTAGAAAGATTTTCGGAATGATCTAAGGTATTCTTTCACCGAATCATTTCAAGATTCATTCAAAAAGCTTTCATGAAATAATTCATGCAATATTTTGGTAAAGTCTCAAGAAATCTTACATGAAATAATTTTGAAATCTTTTTGAAATATTTCATGAAATAACTTATGATAAGATTAAAAGTTATTACATGAATCCTTACTGAAAGGACTTTGAAAGGACTTTATGAAAGAAAACGTGAAAGATAACAGAATCATTTAGAAATATTTTCGGGATTAGTTTATAATTTATCCGCTTGATGGCGGTATCTCTTATTCTCGCAAGCGGTAAGGGTTCTTCCCGTTTCATATATAAGGAAAATAAGAATCTTAAATGGAAACTATAAATTGTTATGCGTGCGATGTCTGTGTTATGATAACTTCGATTTTAACCGCTGTAAAACTATTCGTAATCCTATGAATAATTATATCATCATATATCCGTTATATATATATGTGTGTGTGTGTGTATTGATTCTAAATTGATTCTTAAATAATACAGGAAAGAATAAAATTTCTAGAACTTTACACGTCTCTCAACTAAAGATAGATGAAAAGATTAATGCATTATTACTAAAAGAATTCATGGATCCTTACAGAATTCTTTCATTGAAAGGATTCTGTAATAATTCTATGTCCGAGGTATATTTCTTTCAGAAATAATACAATGAAATATTTTTAAAATATTTGATATCATTCTTACAGAATACTTTCAATGAAAGATGTATGAAAAGATTTAAGAATTATTACCAAAAGAATTCATGGATCCTTACAGAATTCTTTTATTGAAAGGATTCTGTAATAATTCTATGTCCGAGGTATATTCCTTTTAGAAATAATACAATGAAATATTTTAAAAATATTTCATATTATCCTTACAGAATCCTTTCAATGGAAGATGTATGAAAAGATTTACGAATTATTACCAAAAGAATTCATGGATCCTTACAGAATTCTTTCATTGAAAGGATTCTGTAATAATTCTATGTCCGAGGTATATTCCTTTTAGAAATAATACAATGAAATATTTTAAAAATATTTCTTATTATTCTTACAGAATCCTTTCAATGGAAGATGTATGAAAAGATTTACGAATTATTACCAAAAGAATTCATGGATCCTTACAGAATTCTTCCATTGAAAGGATTTTGAAATGACTTGTGAATTCTTTATGAAATATTTTTATGTATTATTTTTAAAAGAATAATACCTCGGACATAGAATTATTTCAGAATCCTTTCAGTGAAATATTTCTGAAAGATTGTAGTCTTTTTATGAATCCTTTCAGAATCCTTTCGAAGTCCTTTCATGCTGTATGGGTACTGAATTATTAATTTAGATATTAATTTTCATGATTTCAGGTGCGACAATTGAAATGATATTTTAATAAATTTATTATACTGAACTTGAAAAAAAAAGTTAAATTTAAAGTTGATAATATTATCACCTGGAGTATTTTAAATAAAATTAATAAAAATGATTTAATAAAAATAAAATTAGTGTATTGTTTAAAGATGCTATGATAAATAAAGACAAATCAAAGTAAAAGAATTATAGAGAAAAGTTTGTAACTTGTAAAACGTCAAGTTTTTCTATGACTATCTGGAATAAAAATTTAATAATATAAATGAATTATCTATAACCGAGGTAACTGATGATGTGTCTTCCTTATAGACAAATACAAAAGTTTTAAACAGTAATAGGTCATTAGTATACCATGTAAGTTTGGTTGTGTATCTAATACCTATTGGTAAAGCTAAATTTTCTATTAATAGTGAATTGATCGATGTGTTATTTAATAATTAAATATTAAACTACAAGGTGTGTAAAATCGTAAAGAACAAATTGCTGTTTAAATATATTCAGTTTGAAATATAAACACCAAATTCACTGTTGCTTGAAAATGTGTGTTAAAAATTACCATAATTTTATTAGGACGGGATACTAAGATGTGTTATTTTCTATCTCAATACAGAATAGAATACACTGGTCAATATACACAAAAGTGTAATACAAACTTGGTACGGAATTGAAATAAGTGTGTTTTGATATATCAGTACATAATAATTCGTTAGATAGTTAACCTTTTAAGGACGGGACTGGTCGATATATCGACCACCAATTTTATCAGGCACTCCACGTGATATATTTTTTCATTTTATGCACAAATATTGTTTAAAAAAAAAGTCGAATTTCAACGTCAAAATCCCCGTCCTTAAGAGGAGGCCGTATAGTTCTGTCCTTGTCTAATCTAAATTTTCGTTATTATGACTAAATTAAATATTTTTATACAAAAGTAAAGGCAGAGCCCAATAGATTTAAGAATAAGCAGACAATTCTATTCTATGAAAAAATATAAAATTTTCATTAGTTTTCGAGTGAAGTCTGAAACGGAAAAAGAGTTAAATTTGATTGAAGTGTTCAACTCTTTTTCCGTTTCAGACTTCACTCGAAAACTAATGAAAATTTTATATTTTTTCATAGAATAGAATCTGTTTATCCTTAAATCTATTGGGCTCTGCCCTTACTTTTGTATAAAAATCTTTAGTTTACTAATTATAACGAAAATTTAGATTAGACAAGGACAGAACTATACGACCGCCTCTTAAAAGGTTAACCAACCCTGGTAGAAGGTTAACAGGTTTCACCCGTTAAGCTAATAACAATGAGCTAAAATCAGTAACTAAAAGCTATGTTTTAAGGGTCTCGCTTATTTCTAGCTAGAAACCCAGTAAGATTTCTACCAGGGAAGCTATTAAAAAGAATGTAAGAACTTTTATGTACGATGTTTAATTACTCATGAGTTATGAGATTATAATGTATGTACATACACTGAAAAAAAAATTTGATAGAATGAAAGAAAATTTCTTTGTTTCAAAGAAATGGTGTGTTTCAATAGTGCCAAACACACGATTTCTTTAAAACAAAGAAGTGAATTTTTTAAAATTAAAAACATATTTCTTAGATGTAAAAAACGAAATATTTAATTTAAAAAATCTAAATTTTTAATTAGAAAAAACATTTCCTTAAATCTAAAATAATTTGTTTATAATTCTGTCGGATACAAACAAATTGATGTTGTTTTTAATAAATATGTGTTTGTTTGTAAGAAATATTTATTCCTTAAAAAAAAACATTTATTTAAGAACAAAAATATTTTTTCGAATCTAAGACTCATTTTTTTAAAAATCTGTCGGAAAGAAACAAATAGTTGTTTCTTTTTAATAAATACTTGTTTGTTTGTAACAAATATTTGTTCCTTCTTAAAAAAATGATGAGCCGCCATGTTGAAGCATCTAAAGATCGAATCCTGATTGGTCGATATAGAATAGACGCCAAAAATTAAATTTTAAAGGGTTTAGATTTTTTAAATAAATAAAAATTAATTTCTAGGCATTGTTTTTTAAATATAATAGAAGTAACTCAATTAAAATAGAATAAGAATATTTTATTTTAAACCAAGCAATATTATTTATGTATATAACCAATGTATAGTTTAATGATAAAATATATAACTATGAGCACAAGCAAGGTGACTACCTTTTATTTAAAAATTCCAGTAAAATTGTAAAGACATCAAATAATATAACAATTCAGATAAGTAATTTATTCCTTTATTGCATAAGTATTGCTTAATGCAGGTACAATATGTATATATTTTTAATTGTTTTTCATTTAAAAATAAGTATAGTAACAGCAATTAATGAAGGTTTGAGGTTATGAAGGTTTGAGGTTATGAAAGTTTTATTATTCTATATTTCTATTACTCAGATTAAAAATCATCAAAGTACCAAAAAAAAGTAATATATTTAACTAATGTTTTAAAGATAAATTTATGCACATTTTAATAAAAAAAATAAGGTTAGAATGAATCAAGATCAAAATTTACTGATAACAATGGATGATACAATTGATGAACAAACTGTATGTCTATTTTTAATGAAAATTTAAAGAATCTACTTATACGAGTATGCTATTTCATAATATACAATACTATTTAGTTAAACTTATTATATTAAATATTAATACATAAATAAATAGAAGTATAAAATGTGTGTTTTCAGTAAATGTAGTTTGAAAATAATTTATTGCACACTGATAAAAGTATGACTACGATAGGCAGCTTTGTTATAGATTAACATATAAAATTTGTATTACAGTTGACGAACAAGCTATATGTCTATTTTTAATGAAAATTTGAATAATTTACTTATTCATTTTATATAAGTGTGCTATTTTATGATATACGATGAATTAATATTTAATATAATGTATTTAACTGAATAGTTTGCTTATACGAGTGAGTTATTTTATTATATACATTACTATTTAACTAAATATTAATACATGAAATTAAAAAATGGAAAAACAATTTATGTTTTAATGAATAAAGCTTAAAAATAATTAACATGCTGATAAAATTATAACTATAGTAAGCATCCTTTTTATATATTTGTATATATAAAATTTGCATTACAGTTGACAAACAAGCCATATGACTATATTTTCAATAAAAATTTGAATATTTACTAATATAGGTGTGTTATATTTTATAATATAAAATGAATTAATATTTAATATAATATATTTAACTGATTAGTTTACTTATACATATGGGTTATTTTATAATATACAGACATAAGCTGAAATAACTTGGGCGCCTATGCACTTTCTACTCAACTGTAGTTATTTGAGCTATCAGACCTGAGTTTCAGTCTGAAAAAAATCAGATTTAAATGTAATTGATAATTTTTTGTTATTATAATATTAACTAATAAAACTTCTTTTTTAGCTTAAATATACATCAAATAAAAAAGTTTGATCCATGAATAGTTTTAAAACCCTTATCTGATGCTTAAAATCCTTTTGATTAGTTAAAAACTTGATTTTGTTTATTTAATAACACTATTTAAAATGAAATAATGTTGTATGTGTATCATGTCTTAAGATTTATGAGTCATAAATATATTTTAATACACTTCTACTTTCTCATAAAGAAAACATTGTATCAATAAAAAAATTTGTTCTATTTTTTTATTAATTTGTACATATTCAGACTCGTGGAAAAAAGTGGTTTCCACCCTGTTAAAAAAAATCAGGCGAGAAATCACCTGATTTGTTAGGTGATTTATCATGCCAAAATCTCATGTAATGATCTCTCACCTGATTTTTTTTTGTAGGGCAGAAAATGTCTGTATGTATGTGTGTGTGTATGTACTCATTACGTCAATTAGATCTCGAAAAGTACTCGACAGATTTCCTTCAAATTTTGCATACAATTTATTTTTTTGTCTAACTGGTACGGAAGCTATTGAAAACTGGTTTTCTTGGCATAGTTTTAATTTTAGAACAATTTAAAACATTTTTTTTCAATTCTAATTTTTAATTTTTTTTTGTATTTTACTTTAAGTACTCGATGGATTTGCTCTAAAATTTGCTTGGAATTATTTGCGACTACCAAAAGAAAAACTTCTGAAAACTGATGGGTGGGGCTCGAACATTAGAATATTTTTTATTTAATTAACATTTATTTAGAAGTTCATATAAATTATGTGCATATCAAGACTGCTCATTTATTCATTTTAGAATTTTCGTATTTTCAGCGACTGAAGTAACGAAAATAACTAATGCGCGTAAAGCATTTTAGAATATTCACTTTATCGAAATAAGAAGTAGCAAAATAAATGTACGTCTAAATTTAGAATAAATTATATCAAGATTTCGAAAGAACTCTAAATATTTTAATCGAATAATTTGAGATTATCACTACTGCTTTTTGAAATCATGAAAATTCATTATTACTTTATTCTAAATTATGGAATACGCTATTCGTAATTGTGGCACTCTAATTAAATATTCATTAAATAAAAAACATTCTAATGTTCGAGCCCCACCCAAACTGATTTTCTTAGCGTGGTTTTAATTTTAGATAATTTTGTAAAATTTGAAAAAAAAAATTCATTTTTCTTTTATTTTACGTAAATTACTCTATAGATTTGCCCCAAAATTCGCATGCAAGTTATCCGCTATTGTCAGAAGAAAAAAAATTTTTAAAACTAATTTTCTTAGCGCAGTTTTAAATTTAGAGCATTTTGAAAATTTTGAAAAAATTTTTATTTGAAACCACTTTTTTTGACTCCCGGAGTTTAAATATGTACAAATTAACGAAAAAATAGAAAAAATTTTTTCACCGATACAATAATTTTTCTTTGAGAAAGCAAAATGAAATCAAAATACTCTAACACAATGAGCTCTATGAGAAAGCATTACACCAAAGCACTTGGCAGCGTTTTTGTAAATGCTTAAGTTCAAATAAATGTAATAGATATATTTATTATTACCTATAATGCGGTTATGAAGTGGCTAAGTAAAGTCATTTATTTAATAGTCATTAAATATATAAAGATGAAAAAGATGCTTTTGTAATTTTAAATAATGAGGGATTTTTAAACTCTTATTACCAATAATAGTATTTAAAAATTTAATTTACTGCAATATTTAATTTAATTTAATGCTATCCAAACTAAAGATGTAACGCATATAATAATTAGTGAAAACAATTTTATATGAATGAGTTGAAACAAAATTTAATGCAAGTAAAAAATAAAATGTTTTTTTTTGTGGAAAACTTTTTGATTCTTTATTGCAAAATTTATATTATTTTCATACATTATTTTAAAACTCGGAAATTGATAGTGATGAAAATCAATAATGAATCAGATGAAATGTTTCTTCTAGAATATTTAAATTCTTTTAATCCTTCCAGAAAATTACATTTGAGAGAAAAATTTATTGTAATGCTTATAAGAAATATAAGTATTAATAAAGGTTCATGCAATAGTGCGAAATTGCAAATTTTAGAATTTTCTAATCATTTATTAAAATGTAAAATTTTGACGGGTGGTATAAAATAATATTTTTCCAAACCGTAGTAGATTATATTGTGAAAATGAATATTCCTTTTACATTTAAAAGAACGTAATTTTCATGTGAATTATCTTTTGCTATTACAATTAGTAAATTACGTGGACAAACGTTTGATAATATAATTATTGTTTTAAGGAACTGAACACGGTTAAAAACAATTGTGTAGTCTGTTAACTTTTATTTTCTGTTACTAAATTGTCTGTTGAAGTAACAAACAAGGATGTGACGATTTAACAGACTTTATGTCAGTTGATTCTGAAAATGTCCGTAACAAACGACTAAAATAGATAGTCCAGGGGCAAACTACATAAGTCTTGGTCGATCGAGGTCCTCAATTCTACCCAGGTTTTTTTATGTATTTTTGACCTGCTGAATCCGAATTTTTTGGGTAGAATGTCTGAAAATGGCGCATTTAATAATTATTAACAATTTTCATAAACAAATTATAAAAATGCACTTAAAAAAAAATTTTATCATATTTTTTTAGTTCATTTTGAGTAAAAAAGGTTCTCATGAACATATTGCTAAAATGCACTGAATCGGCAGAAAACAAATTGCAAAGTTTGAAAAACGCGATTTTTTATAAATACGGTCGCTAACTACTGTAATCTTTAAGTTTATATTTTAACAAACAATTTAAGCTATTGTGAGTTAAAATGAAATCAGTAGAAGCTGAGCTATAGGCTGTCAAAGTTTTGAAAAATCGCGTTTTTTCAAACTGCGATTTTTTTTTGCCGATTCAGTTCATTTTAGCAATATGTTCATGAGAACCTTTTTTACTCAAAATGACCTAAAAAATATCATAATTTTTTTTTTTCGAAAAAACGTATTATTATAATTTGTTTATAAAAATTGTTAATAATTATTAAAATTATATCATTGTAAATGTCACGAAAGCTATTCATTAGACAGCGAATATCATATTATAAACGAATATGATATTGTATAAGATATAATAAAAAACGTTCTTTCGAATATTTCTTGAGTTCTTGTACATTTATTAATTTAAGGAGTTTCATATGTCAGCTATAGTTTGTTGTTCATAAAAATTAAAAGTTTAAAGAACTCTTCAAAATTTTGATAAAAATTAATTTATACCTAGAAAAAAATTTCTGCAAATTTTCAAGTAGTCTTATCAACTAATTTTTTTATATGTGCTCACTCGAAGTCCGCGTGTTTTGTATCTCATAGTAGTAAAAAGATAAACTTTAAGTGAGCATAAATAATAAAATCAGTCGATAAGTCTAACTAAAAATTTGCAGAGATTTTTTTCCAGGTATAAATTAATGTTTTTCAAAATATTGAAGAATTTTTTAAACTTTTGATTATTATGAACAACAAACTATAGCAAACTATAGCTAGCACATGAGACTTGTGGGTACCAGCCCACAATGTATATATATATATGTATGAAGGAGCAAAGCCAGGAGAGGATAGGACCTGGAGATATAATTTAACAGCTATATAAATATAGTGATACTTTATTGATGAGTCAATGCAACTGATCGCAATGACTCTTGGAACAAGACTGAAGTACAGAGAAGCAGTCGCTGAGCTGCTTCTTCCTCGACTAACTTGAGCCTGCGCAGAGGCGTTCTCATGTACACACTTACATGTGTGTTGGTGCGCTTGCAGCGCCGCACGCATACATAGATAGTGGATGTCCCCACATCACTCCCCCCCCCCAACAATTAGTTATTGCTATGGGTAACTTTATTAGTATTTTTTAGTGCGAAAAATGCACTATATCACAGAGTAAGAATAATACAATTGTACATAATAACCATTAAATTAAGGATTTCGCATTAACAATTTTTATTAAATAATCGCAGTAATATTGTAAATATCGCAGTTATATCACAGTTTGAAATTTTAAAATTACAAATATCGTAGTTATATCACAGCTAAGAGTACATTTAATGCAGTTTATTAAAAAAATATTAAATGTTGCATATAATTCTTACAAAGAAGTACATTTATGTCCCAATAGGGATTCACAGAGGCACGATTACCTTATCACAGTGAGAACTGTTAAGATTAATTAGCTAGATTTATGCATGGAAATGCTTTATCACAGTAGAGATTATCAAGTCAATTAGCTATTATCGCTATTATTATGTTCGCAGTGTAAATAGATTTTTTTATGCATTTAGAGTGCAATTAACATTATAGATGGTTTGTTCGCTTTGAACACAGAGCGTAGTGAAAATGTATTTTTTTTATTAAATCGCGCTACACACACAATGTTACGTACGGAACGTATTTTACTTAATTGCATTTATTTTAAAGTGTGAGCGCTGTTATGTACAGACATTTTGTTCGCTGTGAAATATTACAAAAAAATTACAAAATTACAAGGTTTTTGCGCATTAGTTACTACAGTCAAATGCACTATAAATGCTGTTCAATAAGTACAACTCGTTGTGGTTTATTCGTAAGAATAATTTGATGCATTAAAGTTTTTTAATTATCCAAATTGTTACTTGTTATGTGGTTTGATTTGCATCAGTAATACATGAAGGAGAAAAAATAGTTGAGTGTACAAAAAGAAAATGTATAATGCTTATGAAATGTATGATTATTACTTCAAAAGTTTTGCGCAGTGCACCTGACTGTTTAAGAAAATTGCATGCATGAGTTTACGTGTTACAAAAATTGACTCTAAATAAAGGTAAAAAATTTATCCAAAAGGATATATGTATATAAAAGTGAAGTGAAGTTTACAAAAAAAGGAATGAACCATGCGCAATTACAAAAGGTGTTAGTAATGGTGTACGCGGGCTTGGACCACGGTGGATCTAGTTATAGATCCAGACTTCGAAGCGCTCATAATATGAGGACCCAGATGTTACGGAGTTTTTCTGCGTGACATAAGCGCCAAGCGTGATGAGCTGTCGCCGCATCGTGTCACGCATGTGGATCTTGCACCCGAGCGCAACGAAGTTGAATGAGGGCACTCTGGAGATGACGTCCATGATGAAGCGTGGGCTAAACGCTCGATTTCGTTTGTTGTTCTTCCCCAAGGTGTTGGTAATGGTGACGTCACGAACTTGGAGAGTACATAATGACTCCAGGGTGTCCTCAATGCCCTGATGGTAAGGCAGTTTTACTGTGGTCAGATGTTGGAGACCCGAGAAGTTTAATCTTTGTTGGGGAATGTCCAAGCCCGTGTAATCAACCACACGAAGCTCTGGGGCATAGTTTAAGAAATCCTGCAAGCTCTGCTCTGTGAATCTACTGCCCTTGAGGCTCAACTCCATCAAAAAAGGATGAATGTGGAGGTCTGGTCGATGAATAAATTCCAGAGGTTCGGTGGTTGTAGTGTTATACTCCATGTAGAAGGCCCTCAAGGAGTTAGGCTCCCTGAAGACCCTCTCAGGGAGAGACCACATCTGCAACGTTGCGTCGATGTTGGTGCAATCCACCAGGCTGAGCTCTGAAATTTTAAAATTCTCTTTTAGAAATTCGATTAAGAACTCTATCCGTAATTGAGGACACGATACTAGCCGTAAAGAAGAGAGCGTACAAGCAGCCTGGTGGTTGAGCCATGGAATGAGAGTGCGCTCGTCGGGGTTATCCTCCTCACGCCCTCCCATCCAAGCGAGACGAACCGTTGGGTTGTCATGGACGGCAAGATGCACGACACCTTCTAGGCTGACTCGACTCTCGAAAAACCCGGTGGTTTTTCCTATAACTAACCTTTCTATGGAGAATCGAGACAGCCCTTCCAGTATCGTAGGCGTCACCACGACGCCGCGCAAGTCAACGCCCGTGAGGTGCGTCCGCTCCACCCGACCCGACGGGTTAAATAAACTAAGATCCAATAACTTTTGGAGAAAGGACGCATCCACGGGCCACCATTCACGGATGGTGATGCCTGAAAAGTAAAATTGTTGCGCATCTTCCAGCATCCTTTGCCGCCCATTTGCCGTCCGGTATCGCCCGTTACCCGAATCAAGATGCAGGTGGCCTATTTTATACTTGACCACGCGCCATCCTTCAAATGCAGTGATAAATGCTAGCTTGGAATCATTGTCCAAGTGTTTTAAAATGCATGCTACTATAGGATCGAGTCGAAGGGCCGTGAGGCACACAGGAGTTGGCTCTGAAGAGCTCTTTGCCACCGGTTCTACGCCGGTGGTCACACTATAATCCGTAAATGGAGATACCTTGACATATCTCCTGCGCGTCTCACCCCCCCGCTCGCTTTCAAAATACAACTTATTTAGAATAGCGTCGCACTGCATTTTAGTTGATGACGCGAGGTTATCGCAAGTCACCCGCGCACTGCACCGTGAACCCTTGACGTAGACCGCATCGATGTAAAATCCGCTCTGTCCGCGCGCAAGCAGCATGTCGCCTAAAACCCTCTTTGAGACCCTGTGCATATTATAAACTAGTAAGGTGCGCACATGCTGGTTGCCGACGAACAGCGTAGGAAGACGACGGTCGTAGGTGGGTGGAGTGCGCGGGTAAGTGCGTTGGGAAGCACGAACGGCCGCGTTCATGGTCTCGGTGGTGCGTCGCATATAATCTTCCTTAAACTCCGAGAGAGTGATCTCCGCCATGCGAAGATGGTGTCTCGTAGAAGAGCCCTCTGGAGTTGCCACAATGGCGTCCAGAAGACTCTCATGCAGGCGAAGGATCTCTGCGGAGATGTCCTGCGTTTTGACCCAACTGCTGGAGGAGGCCATGCCTACAAGCAAGCTGGAGCGACAGGAGCTAGAGAACAAACGAAAGAGAATTTTGATTAGTTGTGTTTATATATTTTGTAAGGAGGGTTTTAATTTCCTCCAGTTCTCTAGCAGTATCTAGCTTACGTTTTTTGTACAATTTAGGAATTGAGTGCGAGGCCCTACTTACATATTTGATTGAGACTTTGTCGCAGAACCTAACTTTTTTACCTGCTTCCCCACTCTCCGTTGCAAGAGAGTTAATGTTTTTTTTTTAGGATATTAGGAATAAATTTTTTCTTTTTGGGTACAGTGGGAGTAGGATGTGAAGGAATGTCAGAGGAAGACGTGTTGTCTTGATTAGAGGTGGGGATCTCTGGAGTTTCTTCGCATTCCGGTGCGTCGGGAAATGCGTTCTCGCTGGTTAATCTATTGCTAGTCGCTTGAGTGTTATCGCCCATGGCACGACCATCCCCCCCCCCGGCGACAACTCGTCTTTGTCATTATTTCTATGTATAAGAACCTCGTGTGTAATAGCATGGGGCTCGGCAACGGAATTTGTTTCACTGATCCGCGAGGGCTCTTGGCCATTTTGCTCGATTGCACTAGGTGCAGTGTCATTGTTCTGCGAGAAAGGGGGTCGCAAGGCTGTATCCTCCGCGTGGGCATCGCGGTCTTCATTGACAGACTGCTGTGTCAAGATGTTATTTGATTCGCAGTTATCATTCTGCACGTTATTTTCTGTCACATCAGAGGGTAAGGATTGCGACGCCCTGTTCCCTGTGTCGTCAACAAGTTTGCGCACTGTGGCGCTTGTCGGTGCATTAAAATTCGGAAAAAGAAAGTTTTGCAGAGATCTTCCATATGCATTATCGTTGACGTTTGAGTTCACGTCTAAATCATTGAATTCCTCGGCTAGAAAGTATGCTGGTTTTAAGCGTTCTACGTTTACTACGACGTGTTTGCCGTGTTTGTCAAGTGTAAATGTGCGCCCGTCTTGGTGTCACGATATGACCTTGTAGGGCCCGGTGTATGGTTGTGACAGTGGTGGCTTTACGGCTCTTACTCTCTCGAACACGTGTGTGCAAGTTTTAAGATCTTTGAAGATGAAGGGCTTGGCGGAATTTTTATGAGTTACCGGGACAGGTTTAATTTGTGCGATATAATCTTTGAATTCCGATAAAAAGCAGTTGTCTTGGGAGCTGCGTGTATCGCGAAACTGAAGGATATCGCCCGGTATTGTTAATTTTGTGCCGTACACAAACTCAGCCGGACTCACATTCGTATCCAGGCGTAGCCTAGTACGTAAACCTAATAATACACTTGAAAAAACTTTGGTCCACTCGTGAGTCTGCGCAAGACACATTAATGCAGCTTTAAGTTGCCTATGCCATCTCTCGATCATCCCGTTTGCTTGCGGATGGTAAGCAGTCGTACGTGTTCGATTGCAGCCTATCAACTCTAAAAGCGAGGTGAATAACTGAGATTCAAATTGCCGCCCTTGGTCCGCAGTGATTGTTACGGGTGCACCGAATCGCGATACCCACGTGTCAAAAAATGCGCGTGCAACCGTTGGTGCTGTTATGTCGTACAGAGGTACCGCCTCTGGCCAGCGCGAGAATCTATCAATCATCGTAAGCAGATACTTGTAGCCTTCGCTCGAGGGCAAGGGACCTACAATGTCAATATGCACGTGTGCGAATCTCGCGTCCGGTTCGACGAAGTGCGATGGCAAAAATTTATTTTGGCGAGAGACTTTTGCTCGTTGGCAGTCTATACAATTTTTGCATTGCTCTTTTACTTCTTTAGCCATATTAGGCCACACGTAGTGCTGTCTAATAAGTCTGTCGGTTACACGGCCTGAAGGGTGCGCGTTATTTATGTGAAAGAGTTTAAAGATTTCGCGTCTGAGCGACCTGGGCACGAATGGCCTAAAGGTTTGCGCGGCGAAATTGCAATATATAGCCGTCCGTTTCGGTCCCCAGCGCAGTTTTGTTGATTTAAGAGGGTGATTTGGATCCGATGTTATGTTTTTTAGTTCGTTATCGCATTCCTGCTCTTGGGAGATCTCTTCGAGCGTGAAGAATGTTGGAAAGTTGAACGTTGTTATGCTTGCGAGGGTCTTTTTTACAAAGGGTTCGCCCGTTGATATCTCATTGTTCCAGTCAAAAGAGGCTGGCGCAATGGAGGAATCAACGCGCGAAAGCGAGTCCGCAACCACATTGTCTTCACCCCGCAAGTAACAAATTTCTGTGTTAAATTGCGATATGAACGATAGTTTGCGTGCGCGCAACGGTGTGCATGTGTCTATTTTTTGCGCAAGTGCATAAATTAATGGTTTGTGATCCGTAAAGATTTTAAAATTACGTCCCTCCAAAAAGTAATTAAAGTGTTTTAAGGCCTCAAAAATTGCCATCAATTCGCGATCATATGCACTGTATCTCGATTGCGCGGGGTTAAACTTTTTCGAGAAGAATGCCAACGGCTGCCAACTGCCGTCTACCAATTGCTCCAAAGAAGCACCCATGGCGAAGTCCGAGGCATCCGAAGTTACGCGTATTTCTGCGTTGGGGCACGGATGAGCTAATGTAGTTATATTAATTATGTCTTTTTTTGTTTTTTCAAAGGCTTCTAACGCGTGCGGGGTCCAAATGACGGGTGTTTTATCTTTCTTCTTGTTGGTTTTTATGAGCGCGTGCAGATGGCGCTGCGTTTCTGCTGCGTGAGGAATCGCTCTTCTGTAAAAATTGATTAAGCCGAGAAACCTGCGTAGTTCGTCTACTATTCGCGGTTGAGGATAATTTTTTATTGCATCGACTAATTTTGGGTCAGGCTTAAGGCCTTCTTTGTCTATTGTATGACCGAGGAAAACTAAACTCTCTGCGCCAAATGTACATTTTTTAAGGTTTAGATGCAAGTGGAAGTTCTGTAATCTTTCGAGCACTATGTTTAAGTGCTTTTCATGTTCCTCGGGTGAGGCGGACGCCACCAGGATGTCGTTGATGTAGGCAAAAATGAAGTCTAAGTCCCCCAGTGCTAAATTGACGTATCTTTGAAACGTCTGCGACGCGTTTCTAAAACCGAAGGTCATTACGAGAAATTCGTATAGACCGAATGGCGTAATTACTGCCGTTTTGGGGATATCATCTGGAAAGATAGGAATCTGTAAGAATGCGCTCTCCAGATCTAAGGCGGAAAAAATTGTTTTACCGTGTAGGTTACTCGCGAAGTCGTGCAAATTCGGTATGGGGTATCTATCCGGTACCGTTACCTCATTTAACTTCCGATAGTCTCCGCAGACTCTCCATTCCCCGTTTTTTTCGGTACGATATGTATGGGCGTGGCCCAAGGACTTTTCGAGGGTCTGCACACGCCTGACTTACACCACTCTTCGAATGCCGATTTGGCTATTTTTAATTTTTCAGGGTGCAAGCGTCGCGGTCTCTGTGCACAAGGAGGGCCTGTGGTTTTAATGTAATGAAAAATGCCTCTTTTTTTAAGAGATTTTGGCCTATCGATGCCTATCACCGCGGGAAACTGGTTTAAAATGTGTGAGTACTTGACTCTGGGGTCAATCAGAGAAATCTGTAGATCCGGCACGGTCTTGTTAAAACCATTTATTATTTCATTTGTATTGGCATTAATTAATATTTTTTTGTTTAAATCAGGTAAAAGGTGAAAATGATTTAAAGCGTCTCCCCCCAGTATAGGGTAAGGGACGTCAGCAATTATAAAAGGCCATATTAGCTCCTGAGTGAACCCAAAATCAAGTTTTTTATTTAACGTGCCATATGTGTCTATTTTAGTGTCGTTGGCTGCGTATAAATGTATGTGTGTTTTTTTACCGATATGTTTTTTTGGTCTAGGGATTACGGAAATTTCCGCGCCCGAGTCAATCAAGAACACCTCGTTGGTAGTTCTGTCTTTTACGTGGAGACGCACAGATTTAATCCCGGCCATGCTGGTCTCCATGACGCGCCGAGTTTCTAGTTTACCGACTCTCCGGAGTTTCTCTTGTTGCCTTCCGAGCTATTTTTATCTTTATGTTTTACGTTCGGTTGGTCTGCTTTTTTAGAGTAGTTCACCCAATCACACGGCTTCGAGCATTTATAAGCATTTTTGCCGTATTTACTATGATAAAAACAATATTTTTTACCGTCTCTACTCTGACTGCGCGCACGTCCTCTAGATTTATTGCGCTCAAACGATGTTCTTTCACGCGGGCGTCCTTCACCTGTACTGCGTTGATTGACCAATGCGTCGACTTTAGTCATCATTTCCGTTAATATATGTGATTCACTTTGTTTAATTTCGTTGATTTTATTATGATTTTCGTATAGATCAGCGTGAATTTGATCCGCGAGCTCGACCAACGCCATTTCATTTTCCGTCGTTATCTCTTCTCTTAAGAATGGACGAATATTGCATGGTAAGTTGGCTTTCCATGCTTTGAGGATGGAAGCGCGCGACATTTGCTCTCCCCTAAATTAATTAATTCCATTTAAGTATTCCGATGGTTTTCTCGTACCTATTTGACAGCCCCTGAAACAGTTTTTGTAATTTAGTGTCTTGCGATTGAGTATATTTCTTTATTAAAATGTCTTTAATCCCAGCGTAGCGATAGTTCGGCCTTAATAATTTAATGCTGTTAGATATTTCATTTACTATATTACTATTAAGATTAGGCATTACATTTACAAATTTAATATTATCATCCGTAATATTCTGTAAGGCGAGTTGATATTCGAACATTTCAAACCACATTATGGGGTCATGTTGCCAGAAGGGCAATTTAATCGGTTTAAGGTTAACGTTTAACGGTATTGACGGTTGAATGTTGTGGTTAGGTGTGTTTGTGTAGTGTATGTTTGTTCTATTGTGTGTGTTTGTTGTTGTTTGCGGATTAGAGGTGTTAGGTATTGAGTTTTGCTGTGTAATGGAAAAATTTGAAGGACATATAAAGTTTGGAAGTATTTTATTGTTTGTTATTGTTGGTTGAGTTACTTGAGTGTTTTGAATGTTTGAGGTTGGTTTGAAGGTTAAGCTTTGTTCTGTAGAGTGAGAGTGTAATGTTTGTTTATGTGTCGCAGTAGAGGCCGAAGGAAGGTTAAAATCGTCTTGATTGTTATCGAAAAATCTAGAATTTGAATTTTGTGACTCTAACGGATTTTCTTTTCCGGTTTGATTTAAAACAAGAGATTTTAATGAGTCTATTTGCTTTGTTAAGTCCGAGATTTGCTCTTTGTGTAAATTATGTAATTGCTTAATTTTATTATTTAGGGTTTTTTCCATCCTTTCGTAGGTCTCTCTCGGAACCGTTTTTTCATTTTGTGTGTTTAAAGGGAGAAGTCTGTTTTGGTCAAATTTATGCGCGATTCTTTGCTTGTAAGCCAAAGGGGGTCTTTCACCGTATTTTTGAATTTTATTTATGCTCGAAGTAGCTAAATTTATGTCAAGCCCGGTGGGTGGGCTGCCGGAGATGGTTGGCTCCATCGCGTTCTCCGAAGCTCCTAGGACGCCCCCATCACCCGAGTGCATGCTCTCTGAAGGAGAGCTGTTTTGTTGCGCGCGTAGCGTATCTTGCGTATTTTGCAAGTCTTGTGTGTTGCCGAGTTTCACGCTTTTTAGAGGAGAGTGGATCACATTTGCAGGCATTTTGCAGACGAGAGGTCGCAGAAGAGGGAAAACCGCCCTTTCCTATTTTATATCGGAAGCAGTCCGAGAAAACTCTCTCTGCGAAAGTAGCTTTGCTACAATTATGCTTGAAGAAATAAAAGATATAAACAAAATGGCGTCTTGTGCAGTCGAATTGACCTCCACGTGTTCAGCGTATAGGACCTGGGTGGTCGACGACTGAGACACGCAAAGAAGCTCTCCGATGCCCAAGCGCAAATAATTATAGTTACGCGCACTCGGCGCTTCCAAGTTAGCCCCCGGCGTTGGTGTTAAGGACCGCATGCGGTCTACGACCAAACGACGAAAGGTTTCTTCTCTGCGTGCGAGTGAGAAAGAGAAAGAAAAACAGAGAGAATTCTCCCTATGACCGCTTACTCGAGAAGATGATAATTGTGGGTCTCTCGCGTTTGCTTGAATAAGAAAAAAAGGAAAAATTCTTGGCACCCGCAGTGCTGTTGAAAGTCTTCGAGAAAGATCCCAATGAGATCGGCGAAAGAGCTTTCTCAGGCAGTGCCGGCGCCTCGAATATAAGTGAGATTTTCTCACAACAGTACAAAATAAAATGTAATGTAGCACCACTGTGCTGTGTATTTAGAGCGAGAGGCCCACAAGTACTCACAATTGAAATTTATGTATATATATATATATAAAAAATAAAAAATGTAGTATAAGGACGAAGGCACAAACAAAGAAAAAAAATAATAAATATCTATATGATAAAATAAATAATTACGATACAAACATATATGACTAGTTAAAAGAATATATTGCACTAAGTTTGTTCGCAAAACAATAACTTAAGAGAAAACTCCAGAGAATTCGTAAAAGCTAATTTTTAATTGTCTGAAGTCGATACCTTCACTAATTGATAAAAAAATTTAATTTTAATATAAAACGTTAAGCAAATATAGCGAATGTAATTTTAATGAAGGTTCGACCCCTCGCACTCCGCACTTAAGATTATAAATGTTGATTCGTTGTTGACCGTGAGATGAGATAGCTGATTTTTTGAAGAGTTAGTTATTTATTTCGCGACGATAGACGACTTTTGTCTGCAATACGCATTTGCCTCACTTGACACTAGCCGTATCTTGTGCTTGGCAAAATTGCGTGATTTCCGGTCGCGAAATTTTTACCACGCCAGACAGAATGCAAGCACAATTGTGCTGCGTGTCTTAAGGCATGAAAATTTTATGTTCTCGTTGCAGGTTAGGATTATCTGCGAGAGAATTTATCAACGCCAGACAATATATGTGCATAGCCTGCACTCATGTCAACGGCGTGCTTTTTAATATTAAAAATTAAATTCACTCGCGAACCTAACCTATTTGACGGCCACAACACGCACTGCCGTAAAAAGAAATTACTCTTCGTTAGCATGCGTGTAAAATAGAATATGGCGCCACGTGGCCTGAGTTTAATGAGAAAGAAAAAATTTTTCGCGAGAACTTCGCACTTTGTGCGTAAGTGAAAGAAAGAAAAAGAGAGTGTTTGGTGTAACAACTCTCGCTACCTTACAAAGAAGTTCTGCGATGCTCCGTGAAGGAATGCTGAGGCTAGCCGCAAAAGAAACGTTCCTTATAGAAGAGCTGCAGAAGGTCAGAAGTTGCACGGGCGCGATGTTCCAATAAAGATAAAAAGTCCAGTCCAAAAGAAAGTGGCTCTCCTGGTGCGTGAGACAGCGAGGCAGCGGCAAGCTTGGTGCTTGGTCAGCACAGAGCGTCCAAAATGGCGGCTTCGAGGCGTCCCTCTCGTTCGGCGTTGGAAAATGGCCGCTTGGTCGTCGCTGTTTTAAGTTGTCGAGGTCACCAGTTATGTGGGTACCAGCCCACCATGTATATATATATATGTATGAAGGAGCAAAGCCAGGAGAGGATAGGACCTGGAGATATAATTTAACAGCTATATAAATATAGTGATACTTTATTGATGAGTCAATGCAACTGATCGCAATGACTCTTGGAACAAGACTGAAGTACAGAGAAGCAGTCGCTGAGCTGCTTCTTCCTCGACTAACTTGAGCCTGCGCAGAGGCGTTCTCATGTACACACTTACATGTGTGTTGGTGCGCTTGCAGCGCCGCACGCATACATAGATAGTGGATGTCCCCACAGACTCCTTAAACGTGAATTCAAAAAAATAAAACTATATATAAAACGTGTATGTATGTGTACGGAAAACAAGACCAAAAAAAGTTTTAGTACATTGACAGACAATGACTGTAATTTATAAGTAAAATTTTAACAGACATTTGTTTGTTAAATCCTTTAAGAGCATGACGAAGCTGTTCGCCTTCTAATAATATTTCCAATCTTAACTTATGAATAAACGATGCGTTTAATTGAGTTTTTTTGCTATAAATAAAAAATTTGTAAGATTAAACTCTAGTGCGGACAACTCAAGAAAACCACCAAAATATTATACATACAAAGTTATAATAAAAACTTTCAATATATCGTATTTTAAGGTTAGGTTTGTCGAGTTTGATATCTAATTTCCAATCAAATCTCATAAAAAAATAACAAGTCCAAATGATTTTTTATTTTAACAAAAATTATTGTACTAATATAACTTTAGTGCGGACAAGTCATTATATTTGTTTAATTTAAGAATTTAAAAAGATATCGTTAAAATAAAAAAAGCAAAACTCGATTGCTGCAGCTCCGACATGCCGTTAAAGACATTTTGTTTGTTAAAGTAACACACATTTTTGTCTATTAACTGGTTTTAACAGACTTTGTCTTTGATATTTCTAACTGTGAATAAACTAATAGCAGCAGCTGTTTCAATTTTTCTTTATTTCTATAAGAGAAAAAACGACTTTTCTCCTCTATTTTTTAGAGAGGCCACTTCAGGTGCTAAAACATAAAATTTAATAACAACTGATAACAGTTTCTTAATGATTAAAAATTTCTAAATTCATCAACAATACATTAAAAAAACATCACCTAAAACAATACATTTTAGGCGTAACAATAAAAATAAAAAATGAAACTTACAAGTATTAAACATGTGGTATTACATAACTATTTTTGTTTTATAAAAATGTATAATAATAGATATTTCTATTAATAATAAAAATTTACGCAATCTAATATGCGTCGTCATGATCTACGTGACATTATGAAGTATAAGTTATTTCAACGAATATAGACGCTGATAGAAGCGTACATGGAAAATTTCTGCCAAAAATGAGTTGGTTCTGTTACCCAGCTACTTGGGGACGCCATCAAATCCCATGTATTTTTATATCTATATAAATCATATATATAGCACATTTTTCATATGTATAGATATACAAACAATGTTGAAGTGTTACCCAGGCTTTCAGACGAAAAATGTAACCCAGAAGAATCCTTCTATAAGCGTCTATCTTCTTTGGTTACACAAATCTTTAACATAGGTAATTTAGGTGAGTTACGTATATACAAAGTGACTAGCAAGTGTTTTCTTTTATGTACTTGGTATTTGATTCAAGATTTTGACTCACATGAATGAATTTCATTTAATTATATTTAATCTAATTTAACAATTATTGCGTTTTATTGTAAATAATTTATTCTTGAAACCGTTTTATCAAAAAAATTAATTTCTTTTCATATTTTTTAATATGTATCATTTCTGATAGCAATCTTTTTTGATAGTTGCATTCAATGTCTAATATGTTTGAGGTTCCTATGTTTGTATCAAAGCGATGGCTAGAATTTTTACAGTGTGTAACCAACGCAGATTTGTCTCTATTATGTTTCAAATCACTTATATGTTGTAAATAAAGAAAAATTGAAACAGATACTGCTATTAGTTTATTCAGTTGCTTAAAAAAAATTTTAGCTGTTGTTAGCTGTTTAAAAGAATAATATAATTATTGATCGATGAAGAGAAGTTTTTGATCATGGTCAGTTGTATGCTGCGGTATCTAGAGTTTGATCTTATATCCTACATGCCAAAATACTAATATAAATATTGAAAATTATGTATGTAAAAAATTATATTAAAAATTTCTTTTAATTTAATTTTTTTATTTTTTGATGACATATTAAAGGCACTTCGTACTGTTTGATTTCAAGGTTCATAATTTTAGTTTTTATTTAAGAGGAGGTCACGTATCTCTGTCCTTTTCTAATCAAAGAAATGATTTTTTGACAAAAACTAATAACTTTATCAAAAAATGAAGAGAAAGCCGCATCTTGTATCAAAAAAAGCAATATTTTCTTTGATAAGCAAAAATTAATTTTATTGCTTCGTTTTCAAGAAAACCTTGAAAAACCAAATTGTCCACCCTAACCTCTATGATTTAAGTTTTTCAAGGTTTTCTTGAAAACGAAGCAATAAAATTAATTCTTTTTTATCAAAGAAAATATTGCTTTTTTTATTACGAGATGCGGCTTTCTCTTGATTTTTTGCCAAAGTTATTAGTTTCTGTAAAAAAATCAATTCTTTGATTAGAAAAGGACAGAGATACGTGACCTTCTCTTAAAATTAATTTTTGATAGATGACCACTCATCATTTTTTTAAAAACATTAAAATTGCTACTAAAATAATTTCGTTTATTAAAATTACTTATCATGTTTATAGATGTTATTATATTCATAGTTGACCCTGGAGTATGAATTTGTTGCGCGCTTCGCGCGCATGAATGTAGCTAGTTACCTTAAAACAAAGATTTATTTTATGAATTCAACAAATTTGTATGTCTACTCTCTAATTTCTAAATCGAAGAATCGAATGCTTGATTATATTATCACATTCATTAAAACGAAAAAAAACATTTTTTTTTAATCTGTCAAACAATATTTTGTTTAAAACCAATACTTTTTTTAAATTCCTCTTGATAATTTCTTTGAATCAAACAAATAATTTTATTAACGGTCAAATAGAGTTGTAAAAACAAATAATGATTTGTTTAAAACAAAAGTTCATTTGATTGATTCAAAGAATTCGTATGTTTACTCTCTTACTACTGAATTAAAAAATCGAATGCTTGATTATATAACTAAATTTTTTAAAACAAAAAAATCATTGTTTTGATACTGTCAATCAATATTTTGTTTTGAAAAATACATTTTTTAAATTCCTCTTGATAATTTCTTTGAATCAAACAAATAATTTTATTAACGGTCAAATAAAGTTGTAAAAACAAATAATTATTTGTTTGAAACAAAAGTTCATTTGATTGATTCAAAAAATTCGTATGTTTACTCTCTTACTACTGAATTAAAAAATCGAATGCTTGATTATATAATTAAATTTTTTAAAACGAAAAATCATTGTTTTGATACTGTCAATCAATATTTTGTTTTGAAAAACACTTTTTTTAAATTCCTCTTGATAATTTCTTTGAATCAAACAAATAATTTTATCAACGGTCAAATAAAGTTGTAGAAACAAATAATTATTTGTTTGAAACAAAAGTTCATTTGATTGATTCAAAGAATTCGTATGTTTACTCTCTTACTACTGAATTAAAAAATCGAATGCTTGATTATATAACTAAATTTTTTAAAACAAAAAAACCATTATTTTTAATTTGTCACACAATATTTTGTTTAAAACCAATACTTTTTTTAAATTCCTCTTCATAATTTCTTTGAATCAAACAAATAATTTTATTAACGGTCAAATAAAGTTGTAAAAACAAATAATTATTTGTTCGAAACAAAAGTTCATTTGATTGATTCAAAGAATTCGTATGTTCACTCTCTTACTACTAAATTAAAAACTCGAATGCTTGATTATATAACTAAATTTTTTAAAACAAAAAAATCATTGTTTTGATACTGTCAATCAATATTTTGTTTTGAAAAATACTTTTTTAAATTCCTCTTGATAATTTATTTGAATCAAACAAATAATTTTATTGACGGTTAAATAAAGTTGTAAAAACAAATAATTATTCGTTTGAAACAAAAGTTCATTTCATTGATTCAAAGAATTCGTATGTTTACTCTCTTACAACTGAATTAAAAAATCGAATGCTTGATTATATAATTAAATTTTTTAAAACAAAATAATCATTGTTTTGATACTGTCAATCAATATTTTGTTTTGAAAAACACTTTTTTTAAATTCCTCTTGATAATATCTTTGAATCAAACAAATAATTTTATCAACGGTCAAATAAAGTTGTAGAAACAAATAACTATTTGTTTGAAACAAAAGTTCATTTGATTGATTCAAAGAATTCGTATGTTTACTCTCTTACTGCTGAATTAAAAAGTCGAATGCTTGATTAGATAACTAAATTTTTTAAAACAAAAAAACCATTATTTTTAATTTGTCACACAATATTTTGTTTAAAACCAATACTTTTTTTTAATTCCTCTTGATAATTTCTTTGAATCAAACAAATGATTTTATTAACGGTCAAACAAAGTTGTAAAAACAAATAATTATTTGTTTCAAACAAAAGTTCATTTGATTGATTCAAAGAATTCGTATGTTTACTCTCTTACTACTAAATTAAAAAATCGAATGCTTGATTATATAACTAAATTTTTTAAAACAAAAAAACCATTATTTTTAATTTGTCACACAATATTTTGTTTAAAACCAATACTTTTTTTAAATTCCTCTTGATAATTTCTTTGAATCAAACAAATAATTTTATTAACGGTCAAATAAAGTTGTAAAAACAAATAATTATTTGTTTGAAAAAAAAGTTCATTTGATTGATTCAAAGAATTCGTATGTTTACTTTCTTACTACTGAATTAAAAAATCGAATGCTTCCCTGGTGAAAAAAATCAGGTGACAAGTCACCTGATTTATCAGGTGATTTATCATGCCAAAATATCATGTATCAATTTTGTTGGTTTTTACACGTTTTAAACCATGCTTAGTCAATTTAGAACAATTTTTGAAAAATTTTTAAAATTTTTGAACTTAGAAATTTTTTTGTGATTTAGTCAAAATTTTTTCTAAGACCAAATTATCTAAAAAATTTTCTAAGTTCAAAATTTTCCAAAATTTTCAAAAATTGTTCTAAATTGACTAAGCATGGTTTAAAATGAGTAAAGATCAACAAAATCGTTACATGATGTTTTGGCATGATAAATCACCTGATAAATCAGGTGATTTATCACCTGATTTTTTTTAATAGGGTTGATTATATAATTAAATTTTTTAAAACAAAAAAATCATTGTTTTGATACTGTCAATCAATATTTTGTTTCGAAAAACACTTTTTTTAAATTCCTCTTGATAATTTTTTTGAATCAAACAAATAATTTTATCAACGGTCAAATAAAGTTGTAGAAACAAATAATTATTTGTTTGAAACAAAAGTTCATTCGATTGATTCAAAGAATTCGTATGTTTACTCTCTTACTACTGAATTAAAAAATCAAAAGCTTGATTATATAACTAAATTTTTTAAAACAAAAAAACCATTATTTTTAATTTGTCACACAATATTTTGTTTAAAACGAATACTTTTTTTAAATTCCTCTTGATAATTTCTTTGAATCAAACAAATAATTTTATTAACGGTCAAATAAAGTTGTAAAAACAAATAATTATTTGTTCGAAACAAAAGTTCATTTGATTGATTCAAAGAATTCGTATGTTTACTCTCTTACTACTGAATTAAAAAATCGAATGCTTGATTATATAATTAAATTTTTAAAACAAAATAATCATTGTTTAGATACTGTCAATCAATATTTTGTTTTGAAAAACACTTTTTTTAAATTCCTCTTGATAATATCTTTGAATCAAACAAATAATTTTATTAACGGTCAAATAGAGTTGTATAAACAAATAATTATTTGTTTAAAACAAAAGTTCATTTGATTGATTCAAAGAATTCGTATGTTTACTCTCTTACTACTGAATTAAAAAATCGAATGCTTGATTATATAACTAAATTTTTTAAAACAAAAAAATCATTGTTTTGATACTGTCAATCAATATTTTGTTTTGAAAAATACATTTTTTAAATTCCTCTTGATAATTTCTTTGAATCAAACAAATAATTTTATTAACGGTCAAATAAAGTTGTAAAAACAAATAATTATTTGTTTGAAACAAAAGTTCATTTGATTGATTCAAAAAATTCGTATGTTTACTCTCTTACTACTGAATTAAAAAATCGAATGCTTGATTATATAATTAAATTTTTTAAAACGAAAAAATCATTGTTTTGATACTGTCAATCAATATTTTGTTTTGAAAAACACTTTTTTTAAATTCCTCTTGATAATTTCTTTGAATCAAACAAATAATTTTATCAACGGTCAAATAAAGTTGTAGAAACAAATAATTATTTGTTTGAAACAAAAGTTCATTTGATTGATTCAAAGAATTCGTATGTTTACTCTCTTACTACTGAATTAAAAAATCGAATGCTTGATTATATAACTAAATTTTTTAAAACAAAAAAACCATTATTTTTAATTTGTCACACAATATTTTGTTTAAAACCAATACTTTTTTTAAATTCCTCTTCATAATTTCTTTGAATCAAACAAATAATTTTATTAACGGTCAAATAAAGTTGTAAAAACAAATAATTATTTGTTCGAAACAAAAGTTCATTTGATTGATTCAAAGAATTCGTATGTTCACTCTCTTACTACTAAATTAAAAACTCGAATGCTTGATTATATAACTAAATTTTTTAAAACAAAAAAATCATTGTTTTGATACTGTCAATCAATATTTTGTTTTGAAAAATACTTTTTTTAAATTCCTCTTGATAATTTATTTGAATCAAACAAATAATTTTATTGACGGTTAAATAAAGTTGTAAAAACAAATAATTATTCGTTTGAAACAAAAGTTCATTTCATTGATTCAAAGAATTCGTATGTTTACTCTCTTACAACTGAATTAAAAAATCGAATGCTTGATTATATAATTAAATTTTTTAAAACAAAATAATCATTGTTTTGATACTGTCAATCAATATTTTGTTTTGAAAAACACTTTTTTTAAATTCCTCTTGATAATATCTTTGAATCAAACAAATAATTTTATCAACGGTCAAATAAAGTTGTAGAAACAAATAATTATTTGTTTGAAACAAAAGTTCATTTGATTGATTCAAAGAATTCGTATGTTTACTCTCTTACTGCTGAATTAAAAAGTCGAATGCTTGATTACATAACCAAATTTTTTTAAACAAAAAAATCATTGTTTTGATACTGTCAATCAATATTTTGTTTTGAAAAATACGGTTTTTAAATTCTCTTTAATAATTTCTTGGAATCAAACAAATAATTTTAATAACGGTCAAGTATAGTTGTATAAAACAATTAATTATTTATTTAAAACAAAGATTCATTTGATTAATTTAAAGAATTCGTATGTTTACTTTCTTTCTACTGAATCAAAGAATCGAATGCTTGATCATATAACCGAATTCTATAAAACAAAAAAATCAATTTTTGTAGATACTGTCAATTAAATTTGCGTTTTGAAAATATACTGTTTTGAAATTATCAATAATGATTTCTTGGAATCAAACAAACCGTTTCTTTTACAGTCAAGTATGATTGATTAAAACACATAATTATTTTTTTAAAAGAAAGCTTCATTTTATAAATTCAAAGAATCTGTATGTTTAATTTCCTACTTATAAATAAAAAAATTAAATGCTTGATTATATTACTAATTTCTTCAAAACAAAAAAACCATTTTTTAAATCTGTAAATCAATGTTTTGTTTTGAAGAAATACTGTTTTCCAATTCTCCTTAATAATTTTTTTGACCAAAACAAATAATTTCTTTCACGGGCAATCATAGTTTTATAAAACAAATAATTATTTATTTGAAACAAAGATTCTTTTGATCGAATCAAAGAATTCGTATGATTACTTTCTTACTTCTAAATAAAAAAATCGAATGCTTGATTATATTACCAAATTCTTTAAAACAAAAAAACCATTTTTTTATATCTGTAAATCAATGTTTTGTTTTGAAAAAATACTGTTTTTATATTCTCCTTAATTATTTCTTGGAATCAATCAAACGATTTCTTTTACATTCAAATATGATTGCATAAAACAAATAATTATTTATTTGAAACAAAGATTCATTTGATCAATTCAATGAATTCGCATGTTTACTCTCTTACTCCTAAATCAAAGAATCGAATGCTTGATTATAATACCAAATTCTTTAAAACACCATTTTTTTTAATTCTGTTAATCGATGTTTTGTTTTTAAAAAATAGTTTATTCAAATTTTCCAATAATTACTTTGGATCAAACAAATAATTTCTTTTACAGTAAAGTATGATTGTATAGAACAAATAATTATTAATTTGAAATAAAGATCCATTTTATAGATTTAAAAAATTCGTATGTCTACTCTCTTAGTCTTAAATCAAAGAATTGAATGCTTGATGATATTACCGAATTCTTTAAAACAAAAAAATCATTTGATTAACTTTTTCAATCAATGTTTTGTTTTGAAAAAATACTGTCTCGAAATCCGCCTTTATAATTTCTTTTAATCAAGCAAATAATTTCATTAACAGTCAATTATGATTGTATAAGACAATGATTTATATGTTTGAAACAAAGATATATTTGATCAATTTAAAGACTTCATATCTTTACTTTTTTACTACTAACAAGGAGAGTGCATTGCATTTGGGTCTTGGATTTTCTTCTAGCTTTGGGATCTTTTTTCTTACATAAAATCATGAAAAAAGCCGCGTCCATTCGGTCCAACGCTCGATTTTTCCCGAGTTATGAGCAGTTTTGTCTGTTTTGTTGAAAAAATTGCATCTGCTTTATAATTTTACAGTTTTTGAACTACTCATTCTAGAAGGTTTTTACTGATTGCATATTAAAGTTGAGATTAAAACCTTTCGATTAAAAAAAAAACGTGTCCAAAAAGCTCAAGTCATTAAAAAGTTATGGGCGAATAAAAATAGCGCAAATATTTAGCTCAAAAAATGCATAGAAAATAAATGCAACATTTTAGTCACAAATTCATTTCAATTTTCATTCCTTCATAAGTTTTTAACAACTAGAGCTTTTTGGACGCGTTTTTTTTTTAATCGAAAGGTTTTAGTCTCAACTTTAATATGCAATCAGTAAAAACCTTCTAGAATAATTAGTTCGAAAACTGTAAAATCATAAAGCAGATGCAATTTTTTTAACAAAACAGACAAAACTGCTCATAACTCGGAAAAAATCGAGCGTTGGACCGAATGGACGCGGCTTTTTTCATAATTTTATGTAAGAAAAAAGATCCCAAAGCTAGAAGAAAATCCAAGACCCAAATGCAATGCACTCTCCTTGTAAGCCAAAGAATTGAATACTTCATTAAATCACCAAAATCTTTGAATCAAAAAATTATTTCTTTAAGATAATAAAATTATTTTTTTTGAATTAGAGAAACATTGATTTAAAAAAGTATTTGTTTGAGATGGGGCTATCTCCTTATTTTTTGCTACAATTATTAGTTTTTGCAAAAAAATAAATTCTTTGATTAGAAAAGGATAGAGATATACGACCTGCTCTTAACATTTCTTTTTTTCAGTGTAACCATACATGATATAAGTCATAATATAATTGCTTTAGAAAAGTTTGCATCTTATTCCAATTTTGATATTATTTAAATAAAAGATTTAAATGCGTTAAATCCATAAAGGTCTAGACTTCAGAAATGAAAATAGACGAGTCTTTTCAGTAGGATGTATACCTAAAAGTTATCAATTTCTTAAATCCAAAGTGGAGAAATGTTGTAAGAAAAGAGATGCAAGATATAATGAAAATCATTACATGATGTTTTATATAACAATGTAAAATAAAAGATTACTTGAAAAGTTGTTAAAAAATTGATGAAGATTAATGATTTGAAGAATTGATGAAGAAACATGAAAAATTTGATTCTGATATATTGTTAAGAACAGAGGGAGAAACACAATCTAAAAGGCGTGATAAATCTTGTAAAAACATTTATAAAGTTCTGGTGTGTGAATCAATCAATATTACATGTTTCTCGACTATGCAAGTTAATAAAAAGATTAAACATGATAATTGTCAAGCATATTTTGTAATTAGAAGAATTCAAATGCGAATAATGAAACGGATATAATTTAGCATGTATTATTAAAATAATATTTAAACAAGCAGTTGAAACAAACTGAAATTGTGCTAGCTGCAAATAAACCAGGTGCGTAAAGAGAGTTAGCTTTGGTAAGCAGTGTTAGATTAAAAGTTTAATCTTGTAAATATAAAATCAAGTTTTAAACTTGGAAATGGCCCAACAAATAAAATGTTGTCTAAGCTAATAAAATTGTTTCAAACAAGTGTTTAAGAAAAATTAAGCCCGGTGTGAAATTGAGCACAAGATTTAATTTGATATAAGTGATTCTTAAAGAATAAAACTTATATGAAATTTGATGAGCTTATGCTTCCATAACAAGAGTAGCTCTGGTGCGTGATATTATAAGAATTTCTAGTGAATCTAACTTAATGTTATGGAAAAGTAAATGAAAGCATTCATATGAAAATACCAGATGGTGTGAGTTGTGCTGGTTAAATTGGTTAAGGACTGTAAATTGTGAAGGATTTTCACATATTAAGTCTAAACAATAAAATAATGAATATCTAAGTAGACTGAGTGCAAGTATGCAATTACTAGTCTAGGTCATGGTTTATTTCTATGGCGCGATAATAATAAGTTATTGAAGATTATCGTTACAAACAAATGACACTTTGCTGATGAGCAATCATTCTATAAAAATTAAAGGCGTGCAAACTAATCTAAGTTCAAATTTGAAATGAAGAATATGATATACAGAAAAGTTATGATCAATTTACTGCATCTAGAAGGTGTGCTAAGACTAGATATTAGTTACACAATAAATGTATTAAATTGAAATAAATTACATTCAACAGAATATGATTGAATTGATGAAAAGAGCATCCTGATGCGCAAAAGGTGCTAAGTTACTGAGTTTAACTTTTAACGGTGCGGGTAACGGAATTCAGATTTTTCCAGATGTGAATTTTACTGATCGTGAATATTAATTGATAATATTTGAGTGTGTCATTTTAGTGAGTTTATAGCCTCTGTACAATAAATCCTGCATTGTCTTTCTTACATGCTGAAAAGAATACGGTGTGACAAATGAAACCAACTAAGAAATGTCAATTTATGATTCTTTAATGTATTGATTAAAGAAATTGCTCATTTCTTGATGCAAAAGTGTGATACAAATGTAGATGTATGTGCTTAAACGAAAAGAGGCAATGAACTGTATTATATGATTAAGACGTGAGAACATCACATTATTGAAAGTGCAAGACTAAAATAAATAAAATTTAAATTGGCACGTTGCAGAAAAAAAATCGCAGTGATGTGTGCAAGACCTCTGACGGTCGACTGTCGCGAAGTTTTAAACTATGATTTCGAATATTTTGTTTAATTATTTTGTTCACAGGAAGCAGCTGAGTGGATGAATTATTCCGTAGGGTCAGCCGAGAGGGAGTGTTAGAATATGCGACTGCCACCTATGTCATCCCCTCCATTTTACCTATACTCTTTGTATAAGAAGTAGCGGGCCTAACGGCCAGTCTTATATGGGTCGTGTCTTGACGACCACGTATTGGCGCGTTCCTCTTAATACATTATATATAATAATAAATTCTTATTATAATTAATTGTGTTTATTCATTTATTTCTTTAGATAGAAATCCAATATCCTAACAAAAAGTTATATACGAATTTTCAATTTTTAATATTTACAGGTTTGGGTTTGTCAACTTTGATATCTAATTTGCAATCTAAATTCATAAAAAAATAATAGCTTCAAAGGATTTATTTTAACTAAAATAATTGTATTAATATAGCTAATGTCAAAAGTTGTCAAAATTTAAAGAACAAGCCGAAAAAAATAAAAAAATAATAAATATATTTTTTGGTAAAGTAGGTTTCTAGCTGATCCGTAAGCGGAAAGTGATGCCATAAAATAGAATGTAAATTAATTGATGTAGCTAAAATAAGTACTACTGACCTCGGGAAAAATATATTGGATTATATAGCTCCGCTAAACACAAGGAATATGATAATGTTCTAGTATTTCGACACGTATTTATAACAATAATGTAATTAAATACACTAAGAGCAGGCCTAATAATATTGGCAGATGACTGAAGAAAACAGTTATTAACTGTTTTGAAACGAAGAAAAGTGAAGAAAGTTAAAGAAATATTTTTTTTCACACATAAAAAGTGAAGGAATCAAAACATAACTGGAGAAAACTGATAATATTGACAGATAACTAAAGAATACAGTTATAGATGGATATATATTGATTTATTTTGTAAAAAGAGTACAAAAAGGCGTGTAATACATCCAACAATGAGTAATAATTATATATAAAGTATTGCACATAACAAGATAAGATATCGCAGTCAAATATTAAAATTAATATATAATACTGTATCAGTGAGTCACTATATAAAAGCGATATCACAGACTATTCTAAATACACGCAGAAAATAAGAAAACATAATTTACAATTAAAAACAGTCTTAAATATCTATCAGTCATAGAATTAAAATCAAATGACATAATATAAAAAAATGAATCACTGTCATGACATCAAACAAAAATAAAATAGGACAATAGTATAAAAATAAAATTGGACAATACAACAACAAAGTTATAATAAATAATTAAGAATAAAAAAAAATAAAATAATAATAACATTCAAAGAATAAAAACTTAATACCGAAGATGTCACGACTTCTAATAAAAACAGAACCAATCATTCTTTCTGCATTCATTTATCCATCAGCTATATATAAGACAAAACAAAATAAATTAACACAAAAATTAAAATACTTAAAATTAAGTTCATTCGAGGTCGAGTAAGTACCTCTTCAAAGCCGACCTGAACCTGCCCAGCGATGGAAGATTTTTTATACCAGCAGGCAGGGAGTTCTAAAAATGCGCACCTTCAACTTGAAACAGATATTAATTGTTTTAAAACGAATAAAAGTGAAGAAAGTTGAAGAAATATTTTTTTCAAGACATAAAAAGTGAAGATTACGGAACATAACTGTAGAAAATTGATAATATTGGCAGATAGCTGAAGAAAACAATTATTAACTGTTGTCTTTTTTTCAATTCTGACATTTTTCTGCCTTTACCTGCTGTTATAAACTGTTTTCTTCAGTTTTCTTCACTTCTTCATTCAAACAACCTTGAATTTTTTTCCAAATAATTATTGAATAAAAATGAAAAAACACATTTTTTTAATTCAAAGAAATTATTTTTACTAATATAGTTTAGAATTCATCCGCTTGATTTCGTTTGTTGATTTTCACGATCTTTTCTTTTCTCTTATAACCCTTACTCTGTTACTCTCGCAAGTCATAAGAGTGCTTTTAGTCTGATATATAAGAAAAGTAAGAATCTTGAATGACAACTAAAATATAATGCGTGCGATGTGTAATATACTATCTTTTCTAGAAGAATGTAACCTGCGTATCTAATTACTGTATTAAGAGGCGGTCGGAACCAAATCGGTGACTTGCGGTATATATCAAGTCAGCATTTTTCGCTTTACGATAATATTTTGTATATTTTTATGGCTTAAACTATTTCAAATTATTTTTTATATACATGACTAGAGGAAATGACTATATTTTTACCATATGAATAAGTAAATAAATTATTATAAGCATTTATTACCAATATCAAACTGACTTGACATATATCGCATGCAAAAAACTGTCGTGTCGATTGTTAGGTGGCATTTTTCGCTTTATAACAATATTTTGTATATTTTTGTGGCTTTAACTATTTTAAATTATTCTTTATATACATGACTAGAGGAAATGACTATATTTTTACCATATTAATAAATGAATAAATTATTATAAGCATTTATTACAAGCACCGAACTAAGTCACCGATTTGGTTCCGACCGCCTCTTAATTAATTATACACATTTTAAATGCAATATATATAAACATATATATATATATACATGCATACATATATTCATGTATACGCTATAACTAGCCGTCCAGGCGCTATCGCGCCTCTTAATGTATAATTTAGAAAGCTGAAATAATCCTCAAAGAAGGTTTAAGGGAATGTAAAATTGACACTACACCTGTCATTATAAATATTCACTATCTTTACATTTTATTGCAAAATTTTCAATAAAAAAATGCATTAGCTTGTAGTATGTGCCATGAACAGGGGTGGCAACTTCGTAATGGAAGATATGGAGCGCTCCATATCTCCCACAATCAATGGTATGGAATTCCATACCTTAAAAAGTATTCAAAAATTATGTTTTCTTAACATTTATAAAATGATCATTAAAAAATATATATATGAGACGTATAATATGTATAGAATACATTTACGGCATGTAACTTATTTTATTATTTAGTTGATTTCTGCCGCCAAAACGTCCCAACCTCTCATAAGAAATATAGCTTTAATTAATGAACGTGCTTTTTTATAAATTAGTGTTATTGGTTTCATTTAATATACGAACGTACTTGAATTGGTTTAAAGGCCGCGCAACTATCATCAGCAAATCTCATGCGCAAGCGCAAGAGATATGCGCTTTCATTTGTTTTATGCCGTCAATGCAACACATACTTGACGTCACGTATATGTATAAAGAAATTTCATGATTTAAGATTGTAGTCGTGTTACTTTCCTTAAAATTGTGGATAAAAGTAAAAATTTTTCATTCTCATTGTATGATATTCAAAATATTTAAATAATATGGATAGATATGTAGTCAGAGAAATAAAAAATACTACAGAAAAAGATAAGAAACAAAAAAATGATTCAGAAGGTCCGATTGTTTCTAAAGCTCCTTCTATGAAAATGGATGAAATACAAAATAAAATTCAAAATTTTCACAAAAGTGCTGAAGATCAACGTAAGTAATAAAATAGATTACTTAAAAATAGAGAAAACTTAAAAAATCGAAAAATTAAACTTAAGGTTAATATTTAGATAATAAAAAATATCATTGAGTTTCGAAAAAAAAATTTCTTTGAATAACCGTTTATTCTGTTGAGCTAAACTAATTCGCGGAAAACATGCTGAGCAATTTAAGTGTATCTGGAATTCAGTAAAAACATTATTAAGAATTGATTTTTTAAGCAAAATTTAGAAATAATAAAGTATTTTCGTTTAAGATAACAGAATTTATGTCTCAATGATTTTAAGACTGTATCAAAATTACGATTGATTTTTTATAAAATACACAAATTAATGTTTCATGCATATACTAGAAAATTTTGTTACGTCATATTACAAAAATAGATAGTATTAAAAATATTTTGCATATATCTTTAACAAAGATCCTTATCAATAGTATGTGTTTTTAAAATATTATAAATTTACTTGCGTTGATCTGTTATTTAACTTAAAAATTTGCGCTAATGACGTAATTATATATATATAATTAAATACGTTTTTCTGTTAATCTTATCATTTCACAACTATATTTTTCAATTTTGAAATTAAAATTATTTTATGTTAATTTAAGTTTGCTATAAAATATAACTACAGAAAATTAAAGATATTTTCAACCTTTTAATAATGCAATAAATATTAATTTTATATATATATATATATATATATATATATATATATATATATTATACTTTGAAACGCTAATCAATTTTTATAACCTTCAAATGATTACAGACGGATTTTTTAAGTTTTAATAATTCATTATAGTCAGAAATATAATTCAGTTCATTCATCTTTATAGATAAATCAAAACCAGCATCTTTTGAAAGATGGAAAAAGACCTTCGATTGGCTCCTATACAAAAACGAAAAAAGTCTTCTGTAGTCTTTGTACTGAAATTGTCAGTAAAAAATGTCCTTTATTTGAAAATAAAAAGTGTGAAACTTCTCGAAAAGCATTCGTTGAGTCAGGTTTTAGTTGCTGGAAAAATGCTGTACAAAGTTTTAAAAATCATGAGTGCAGTGAACTGCACACGGCCGCTATTCAGTTAAAGCTAAGCAACAACTCGAATATTATTGATCATTTATCTGATGCAAAAAAAAAGAAATGCTTAATGCTCGCGTAGCACTGCATAAAATTTTTACAACGATTGGTTTCTTATCAAGACAAGGGTTAAGTTTTCGTAGAAAATGATGAGGAGTCTAATTTTTACAGACTTTTAAAACTTAGATCAGACGATAGTTTAGAGTTACAAACTTGGTTAAATAGAAAAGGAAGCAATTATACATGGCTACATCACACATTTATTAATGAAATATTGACCATTATGGCTGATCACATAAGGCAAGAGATCCTCGAAGAAATTAAGTTAGCTCCTTATTTCTCTATAATGATTGATGAGACCTCTGATATAAAAAGATTAGAGCAAATTTCATTGTGCTTTAGGACTGTTAGAGAAGATTTAATAATAAATGAATATTTTCTTGGATTTCGAGAAACAAAAAGTACTAAAGCAGCAACTCTTCTTGAAATTGTACAAGAATCGTTAAAAATTTTGGATTAAGTATATTTAATTTACGGGGACAGTGCTACGACGGCGCTCGTAATGTTAGTGGTCAAATAACAGGACTGCAAGCTCGAATACGTGAAATTGAACCTCGAGCATTACATGTTCATTGCCTTGCACACAGTCTAAATTTAGTCGTACAAGATGCTATGGAAGACTTGACTTTTGTCAAGAATTTTATTGGAATTATAAAAGAATTATTAAATTTTATACGCGATTCACCAAAACGACTCAGCCAATTCAAAGATTTGCAAGCTGAAAACAGCCCTTCATTAACACCCTTTTGTCCAACTAGGTATGTTCTTTTATGTAATTCAAGCGATAAAAATTTTTTCAATCGAACAAAAAAACTTATTATTATTAACATATTAATTTTATTAGCAAAAACTACCAGTTTATTTTAATAGTCAAACTTATCTCCGAAAGAAAACTAGTATTTTAATATTAATTGATTCATCCTGAAAAAAACAATTGGTGAAAAAAAGTTTAAATTAAGAAATAAAATATTTCGGCCTCTGTGTTAATAAAATCAAATTTTATGTTTTCAAATTTTCTTTTATTATTTATACATATTAAGGGAAATATATTTTTAATAAAATTTGCATATATGTCAATAAAAAGAATTTAATCACAATTTTAAAACTTTTTTACAATTCATATAATTTTTTTACTCGAAAAGAATATGGTTAAACATAAAATTCTTAATAGCTTATATCAAAATTCTTATATTAACTTTTGTATTTTTAGATGGACAATGAGGATAAGTTCTTTGAAAAGACTTCACGAGAATGACAATTATAATTCTTTACTAGAATTTTTTGATAATAAGAGTACAGATCATGAAGTAGATGCTGTTGTATGCGCCAAATCTAGGAGTTTTTTACAATATTTACAATCCTTCGAATTTTATTTTTTGTTAACAACAATCACTGAAATTTTCGAACAGATTGAAAATTTAAATACAAAACTACAAAAATCTGAGTTGTGTTTAAACAACTCGAGCAGATTAGTCAAAATAGTTTTCGAAAGCTTAGAAGTTCAACGAGACAGTAAATTTGAATCTATTTGGAAAAATGTTAATGAAGGTGTTGAAGTTCTGAATCTCGAAGAGCCTCGTGTGCCTCGCCAAAGAAAAAATTTCAAAACGTGTGTGCGATTCAAATAATGAAGCTTACATTTTCCGTGATCCTGAAATATATTACCGAAAATTGTATTTTGAAATTTATGATAAAGTTTTAATGGCACTAAGAACGCGATTTGACACTTCAACCATAAATCTGTTGTGTCGATTCGAAAATTTTCTGGTAGGAATGAACGATGATGTAGCTGAAATCGTTGATTTTTATAATAAATCTACAGAGGAGAGCGTTTCCTTAGATCATTTTGATTGTAAAATTTTATTATCACAAAGGGATTTATTTTTATCATATGCAAAAAAAAATGAATATTCCATAAAAAGTTTAGGTGATATCGTTTCGTATTTAAAATCGAATGAATCTTTACGATCTATTTTTTATGAATACACTAAATTAGTTCGGCTTCTTTTGACCATTCCAGGATCGACATGCACAAATGAGCGCTCTTTTTCAACTTTACGTCGACTCAAAAATTATACCAGATCGACTATGTTGGAAAGTAGGTTGAACAATTGTGCAATTTTAAATATCTACGCAGATCGAGTTGACAAATTACCTCTTAATCATTTAATGAACAAATTTATTCAAGCTAATGCGCAAAGAAAGAGTGTGTTTGCGATAATAAATACAGAATCTATTTAAATACATTGGAGCATAGCATTTATTTTGTACATTACTTAATATCTATGACCTTTTTTTTTTTTTTTGCTTTTCAAATAAACTTTAACTGTTCCATACCTCCGCCAAAACAAACCTGCCACCCCTGGCCATGAAGATTATTCGGTTAAATTTTTAAATAAATTCATTTATTACTTATTGAGAATTTTGGGTTCCAAAATTATTTATTAACATTTTTCAATTTTGTACAGAAATACAAATATCTTAAAAACTAATTAATGAATATTTTTGAAAATTTATCTAAATAATCATCATGGTACATACCACAAGCTAATGCATTTCTTTTCTGGAAATTCAGCAATAGAATGGAAAGCAAGCTTATATCTATAAGTACAGGTGTAGTGTCTGTTTTACATCTCCTTAAGAGGGTATGATAAAAAAAATCAAAGGATACTTTAAAATTTCATATTTTAAAGGTAGCCATCAAGCATTGCTTAGATGTAACAAGGTTCATATAAAATCAATTCGATTTAATAAAATATTTGTTTAAATGTACATTTCAGTAAAAAAAAATTTTTTTCAACAATTATTTATAAAAATAATCACAAACAATAAATTTTAATTGAAATTAACACTTAACTGTTTTGAAGAAATATTTCTTTGAATCAAAAAAATTTAAGTAATTAAAAAAAAATTTTAATTTATATTGCAGAAATAGTACTTAAATTTTTTGAAACATTTATTTTAATTTACTTGTAACGAATTCTTTCTATGCTTAAAAGTGATGTTTCATGTTTTTATAATAATATATTCTTCTGCAAGGAAAATATTTCTTAGGCTTGAAAAGTCCAGATATATTTTTAAAGAAAGAAAATATTTATTCAATGAATATAGTTACTTCTATTTGGCACGAAGGATTTAATTAATACAAAAAATTTTTAGATACATAAAAATATTTTATTGAAGGAAAAAAATTTTATTTCAATTACTTAACTTAATTTTTATTTTAATATTACAAGATATAAATTAAAAATAAAATTAATAATTTTCAGTATGAGATATTGTTAAGTTAACCTTCAGGCGGCCGGGGTGGCCCCTTTCGGGATCATCTGATGTTGGCCACTTATCACTAGATATTTTTGAAAGTTTAGTATGGAATATTGAAAATCCTTCAAATAAAGGATTTTCAATATAAAATAGAATTAAAAGAAGGAAGTGTAGGTAAAGTAGAGTCATGTAGGCACGTTCCTTTTAAATTGATTAATAAATTAAAAATTGAAATTAAAAAAATGGAAGCTGAGGAAATCATTTCAAAAATTGAAAAACCGACTGACTTTGTAAACTCATTGGTAGTTGTAGGTAAAACAGATGGATCAATAAGGGTGTGTTTGGATCCACAATATTTAAATTCGTGTATAAAAAGAGAGCACATACAGCTTTCTACAATTGAAGAAATAGCAGCGAAGGTAAAAAATGCAAAATATTTTACTAAATTAGATGCAAATAAAGCATTCTGGCAACTAGAGCTCTCAAAAGAAAGTAGAGAAATAACTACTTTTAACGCTCCTTTTGTGAGATATCATTTTAATCGGTTACGTTAAAATTTTAAATCATTTTAATAGATTACGAATCATGGTATAAGTTCTAGCCCAGAAGTATTTTATAAAGTTTTTAGTCAGATATTTGGAGATATTGAAAATGTGGGCATATATGTTGATGATATGTTAATCTGGGCAGAGACTAAAGAACAATTGTTAAAAATAGTGGACAAAGTATTTAAAAGAGCCGAAGAGTTCGGTATTAAATTTAATGCAAATAAAAGTGCTTTTATGGTAACAAAGGTTTAATATTTAGGTCATCTACTATCAGCTTAAGGAATAGAAATTGATAAAGAAAAAATGGTATCTATTGAAAAAATGCATGAGCCTGAAAATAAAAAAGAGTTATTAACGTTTTAAGGAACTATAAACTATGTATCAAAATTTATACCCAATGCAGCACAACTAACTTGCAATTTGAGACAATTAATAAAGAAAAATATACCATTTATATTGAGTACGGAACAACAAAAATCTTTTTTAAACATAAAGAAGCATTATGTAAACCACTGGTACTAGCATATTTTGATATAAACAAATCAATAACATCAAGTGTAGATGCTTCAAGCAAGGGACTTGGGTGTGTCTTAATACAAGATGAAAGACCAGTGGCATATGGTTCGCGTTCACTTACAGAGACTGAGAAGATGTACAGTCAAATTGAAAAAGAAAAACTAGCTATTGTGTTTGGCTGCCATAAATTTAATCAATACGTATTTGGTCGAAAATTTGTCGTAGAGACTGATCATAAGCCACTGGTCTCGATTTTTAAAAAACCAATGAATAAGATCCTTCCTTAATTACAAAGAATGAGAATAAGCTTACACAATTTTGATATAGAACTGCGATGTGTACCAAGCAAAAAATTATTACTTGCTGATCATCTAACCAGAGCGTATTTGCAAAGCACAAAAGCTTCTAAAGAAAAAAAAATTGAAGCATATGTAATGATGACAGAAGAGAACCTTAGTGTTACCGATATAAAATCAATAGAAATAAAAAACGCTGCCAAGTGCTTTGGCGGAATGCTTTCTCATAGAGCTCTTTGAGTTTCATTAATTTTTTTATATTTATTTATATGTGATTTTAATATGAAAAACTTGTCCAACATTATTATTTATTTAAAATTTGTACTTTAAAAAAACGATGACAACGAAATTTCTAATCGTAACCATGCTAAGAAAGAAGATAAATGAAAAATAAAAATTTGTATGAAAATTTTCAAAATTCTCTTAAATTAAAACTGAACTGAGGAAATTATTTTTCCAAAACTTGTTTTCTTCAGGCAGTAGCAAATAACTTGCATACAAATCAGTTTTCAAATGTTTTTATTATTTTAACAATATCAAATAATTTCTATGCACATTTTTAAGCAAATTCTTAGAGTAGTTTACGTAAGACCCAAAAAAATGAAAAATTTTTTAAAAAATTTTTCAAAATTCTCTTAAATTAAAACTGCGCTAAGAAAATAAGTTTTCCAAAGCTTGTTTTATTAAGGCAATAACGAATAATTTGCATAATGATTTTAGAGCAAATCTAACAAATGGTTTTTGTGTAATATAAAAAAAATAACAAATAAACATTTTCTCAAAAATTTTCTAAATACTCTAAAATTAAAACTGCGCTGAAGAAATGAGTTTTTTAAAGCTAATTTTCCTCAGACAATAGCGAATAATTTGTATACAAATTTTGGAGCAAATCTATCAAATGGTTTTCATAAAATAAAAGAAAAATGAAGAAAAAATTTTTTTTTTTAAATTTTCGAATTGCTTTAAAATTAAAAGTGCGCTAAGAAAATCAGTTAGTAAAAGTTTTTCTTCTTTTGTCAGTTGCAAATAATGTCTATACAAATTTTCAAGAAAATTCTTCGAGTAGTTTACGTAAAATACCAAAAAAATGAAAAATCAAAATTTTCTAAAAATTCTTAAAATGGCTCTAAAAAAAACTGAGCTAACAAGATCAATTTTCAATAGCTTTCCCCCCAGTTAGACAAAAAAATAAATTGCATGCAAAATTTAAAGCAAATCCATCGAGTAGTTCTCGAGATATTTTTGGCATACTGAAATCATACACACACACACACACACACATACACACACATAAACATACATACAGAAATTTTCTGGAAACCACTTTTTTCGACTCCTTGAGTCTAAATATGTACAAATTAATGAAAAAATGGGAAAAAAATTTTTTTATCGATACAATGCTTTCTCTATGAGAAAGCAAAAGGAAACTGCGAAAGATGAAGAGTGACAGGAAGTAATGAATTTATGAAAAATGGATGGCCGGAGAATAAGTCGTTAGTAAATGAAAGCGCAAAACCGGTATAATGTTGAAAAATACATGTACTATTGTACCACAGTCAATGAGAAAAAGTATGCTTTCAAAAATCCATCATGCACATTTTGGCAGAGAAAAATGCAAAATGAGCTAGAAAAACGATATTCTGGCCAGGTATGTCAAAACAGATTGATGATATTGTAAGTAATTGCGATATATGTTGTGGGTATCGGAAAGACAACAGTAAAGAGCCGATGATAGAAAAAGTTATACCTAAAAGTTCATGGGAAATTGTAGCTTCGGATATTTTTTTTCCATTGGGTAAAAAATATATAATTATAGTAGATACATATAGCAAGTTTCTAGATATGCAATATTTGAATGACTTAAGTGCAGAGTCGACGATACAAGCACTAAAAGAGTTCTTTGCACGTTATGGAGTACCCAAAATCTTATATTCTGATTCAGGTGCTCAATATACAAGGGTTAAATTTTAACAGTTTGCAGAACAATGGGGCTTCCAACATAAAATAACTACCGCAAGACATCATCAGTCTAATGGCCTAGCAGAGAGACATATACAAACTCTTGAGGATGTACTAAAAAAATTAATCCAAGAGGGGAAAGATAAGGAGATGGGTCTGTTACAAGTGAGAAACATGCCTATCGATAATAGCGGTCTGACACTAGCAGATTTTAATTAATTTACAACAGAAAAATAAGAAATATCATACCAAATCTAAATGAAGACAAAGTAGAGGCAGGTGATTTTGAAAAGGTTTTGAAAGAACGACAACAAAGGCAAAAGTTATATTATAACAAAGGAACTAAAACTCTTAAAGAACTTAGTGTCGGTGATAGAGTCAAAATACATGAGGAAGGGAAGAAAACGTTATTTCACGAAAATAGTATAATTATGGATAAACATGAAAATCCGAGATCATATAAAGTTAAGACTGAAACAGATCATACAATAGTACGTAATTGCAAAGACTCGACTACAGGTATTAGATTTAATAAGAAAAAATCGGACTTAGATCTATCATTTGAAGAACCCGTACAACAAGAAGTTACGAACAACACAAACAAGATGAACAATATCAGCTGTCCAACAAACAATGTAGCAATAAATGATACTTCGGCTGTAAAGACTAGATCAGGTCGCGTAATAAAAAAACCGGAATATTTAAAAGATTATGTGTGTTTGATAAATGTCATATAAATGATTTGTAATAACTAAAAAGGGGAAGATGTTATAAGTACTATTTTGATAGGTGAGAGGGCACTAAATGTTATATAAAATAGGTAGAGGTAGCTAGGTAAGGATCAGAGAAGACGCAGACGTCAAGAGTGTAACTTGTGTACGTTGTATTTAAGCGTTAGTAAAGATATATCTATAAATACAAATGACCATCCTTTTATTAATTAACATAATTAATATATATAATAACATACAAAATATAACATAATCAAAGAGAATTTTTTTGAAACTATTCGAAAATTTTTTTTAGATTTTTGAGGTCATGAAAATTCTAAAACTATTCAAACAATAAATATTTTAATTACAAAATTTTTTCATGTTTTATATTTAAAACATTTTTTGAAAAAATTTGTTAAGATTTTTGAAGTTCTGAAAATCCTAAAACTACTTTAACAATAATTATTTTAAATATATAATGTTTAAATCTTTTATTTTTAAGACATTTTTTGAAATAAGTTAAAGAGTTTTAAAAACTCTTCAAAAGTGTTGAAGACCATTAAAAACTTTTAAAACTATTGGATACAGTTAAAAATAAATGAAAAAAAAATAATACATGTTGTTCTGTACATTTTCAATACACAAAGTAATAAAAATAGTGTTAAGTCCTGGCTTTACACCAGGACGGAATCAATAATTGATTATGTTGTTGTTGTTATGAGGAGAATCTATTTAATATTAAATAAAAGAATAAAGTTTGATTTAAAAATGTTTAATTTGAAAGTTAATTCTAGTGATAAAAAAGCTCTACCAATTTTAATTGATATTGAATCGTTCCCACAATTAAATATACTTGAATTCAAAGGAAATATAGATCAAAATATAATTGTAATGACTTAACCTTAATTTCAGTGTAGTAGTTACAGGACGGGTACAGCCGGATGATGAATAAACACACTTGGTTAATATTCAATTAGACAAATATTTATTTCTTATTTTGAACAGTATTTATAATCAGTTGAATATAATTATTTTGTATATTTTATAGTGCAATTTAATTGTATAGCGCGATTTAATTAATGTATTCGAAATTTCTATATAATAATGTCTTTACGAGTGCTTTTTTTGAAATGCTCGCTATATCTGATTTTTCGTCTGTATTTATAGTAATTATTCATATTTATTATTTATGAATAATTGTTTTCGAATTTCTTTAAAGTTGATAAATAAAATTATTAAGCATTTTTATGAAGTTTTATAATTTCATTCATATAACTGATTTTAAGTTTCTTTAACTGTTCTACTTATTTTTTTGTTTAGCTTTACACATTCTTTTATCGTTTAATAACTGTTTTAATTAGTTCATGTTAAGAAATTTTGAAAAGAAAAGATACGTTTGTGACGTATCACCTTGGGGCTCAAGATGTTGTTTATTACGGTACGAGAAACAACAAGGATGGAAAATACAGTTATTAAACAATGTCGCGAATCTTGCGCGCTGCTTTAATTAATTTAACTCGGGGTGCTGTCACGAGCGCCATCATATACTAGTATTATAAAGCGTCAATCGACGTGCACGAGAAGGAAGAGAAGCCGCGGCGCTTCAGACTTGATTCAACGGCCTACAAGCGTGCATCTTTACTTGATCTTTCAGATTTATTAATCGATTCGCTGGTGTAGTGCCGTAATAGTTTGGTGAAAAGAATAAAAGGAAATCGGAAGAGACACGAGTATCTTCTCCAGGCCGTGCTCTACCTACGTCGACTGTTTTCTACAAGTTGCAGCGACCTGCAAATTGTTTATTGCTGAGCCGAATTCACAAGCCGCAGCGATCAGGCGAGACAAAGACGATCTCTGTTGGTCAACGTCGATCGGCGTTCGTTATCCGGAATAAGAGGCCTCTGCGCGATATCGTAAGTTATTATTAAGATTTTGTTAACCAGAAGTTTCTTACCTCCAAGAAACTTCTGGCGTTGTAACAACTATCGTGCGTTCGAGCGTACGTTGTATCTTAGCTCGCGTCGCGTCCCTCCCTATTGCTATCTCTTTCTAGAGAATATTTTTCCGTTTAATTTAAACACTTTTGTATTGCTTAATTTTACATATTAATTCATTCGCGTTCAGATATTGTTTTTGTATTATACTCATTGCTTCTAATAAATACATTTTAATTATAAAATCTTATTTTGTCTGCCGTAAGTGCATGTATTAAAGAAAGCCTATCCTGTTGCTTACCCCAACGCCTCCGCAGTCCTTATTTATTTTATCACAATATATACATATATTTACTTCGTAAATATATATAATAAATTTAACTGGGAAAGTTAAATTCCATATAAATAAGGAGAACTGTGCTAGCGGCATAGCGTCTCTCGATCAGGTAAGAGAGAGAGAGAGAGAGAGAGAGAGACGCGCAGCAACGAGCTGACGGAAAAATACTCCGTCGCATATCAATCTAATATACTAACTAGCTTTGCCGGAGTTGTTGCTAGTTTACCATACTTGAGATAAATTCTAGCAGCTCCGTATTCAATCAAAAATTAATAAGTCTAGTTAAAGTTAAATTGGAATTAAAAAATCTAATTTTTTTTGTAACGCATAGTAAAATTACCGTTACAACAATTTACATAAAATTTTTTTTCTCTTATGATCTATTTACGTATAATTATAAAAGTGTTTAGTTCTTAAAATTATTTAATGAATTTTTGACATGTTTTGCAATAGTAAGTGAGTAACATAGTTTTTGTTGATGTATTTGCGAAAAAAAAAAAAAATATATACTGCTGATGTAGTAAAGTATATGATTGGTTTTGATTGTTTTTAGTTTGTATAAAAGGTTGGATTGTTTACGACATGAGTTCACTCAAAAACATGAGTTTCTATTATCCACGTCGCCGTTATCGAACCGCCCGTGTGAGTATTATATATATATATATATATATATATATATATATATATATATACTAGCATCCCCCGTCTCGGCTTCGCCCACGCAATAGTTGGGCAGAAGTCGGTAGATATAGAAATAGAATCTCAAAAACTATTATTTATTAAATCGTACTCTTACAAAACTTTGGAATACACAACATTTTTTGTTTGTGAACCATGTGATAATAGAATGAATTTCCATTTAAAATAATTTTTTTTGTAGAAAAAATAAGCATTTAATTTTTTTTTTATTTTTCGATATATGTTCAATTTAGTACCAATAAGTCGAAAAATATATTTAAATTGACGATAGAAAATTTTTTGAGCAAATCAAAATCGTGTAAGAGAAATTAATAAATATGAATGTTCAACAATGATAGAGAATAAGTGCAATAAAAATTCAATGCCGATAAGCTGTTCGCATTATCCTCGCGATATAAGTACCGTGCTAATCTAGTAGAGTGAGCGGCAAAACAGGTCGCCACCTATTGAGAAGTAAACAAAGTGTTATTTTTAATAAAAAAATCGTAAGTTATTAAAATTATAGTAACATAAAAAAAGTACAAAATAATTTAATTTTTATCTTTAAAAATTACCAAAAATAAAATTGTTAAAAAAATTTTTGAAAAATAATTACATTAGAAAAAATTTTTTTTTTCCATAATTATGTCGATTTTAGTAAACATAAACTAAAAATGACAATTAAACCTTCAGCACTTATTTATTTAAAAATGACAAAAATCTGAAATGAGAATAAAAATTTTTTGAAAATTAATGACATTAAAAAATTTTTTTTTCCTTCCATAATTATGTCAATTGTAGTAAACATAAACTAAAAATGACAGTTTAACTTTCAGCACTTATTTATTGAAAAATGGCAAAAATATGAAATCAAAATAAAAAAATCTTTGAAAAAATGATTTCATTGAAAAAAAATTTTTTTCTTGAATATGTAAATTTTTGTTCAAATTAAAAATGATAATTTAACCTTAAGCATTTTTTCTTGAATAAAATCGGTAAATATATATAATATTGAAAAAATGTATTTTTTCCGAAAATTTGCTGAAATATTTGTTTGAAAATATGACAGGATGATAAAATCAACGTTATTTGCGATTGTGTTAATAAATGAAAAAAAAAAATTATTTGTATAAAAATAGTTAAGTTTTGTAAACATCAAATTTCTTGAAAAATCTATGAGAAATTGTATTTTGAATAAAATTGACGTGATTTGAAAGCGGGTCAAATATCTTATATTTTTTGTTAATATATTTGGAATAAAATTTTTAGAAAAAATCGCAAATCATACATAATTATTTGTTATTTTTAATAGTACATTATTGACCAAGGATGCATATTGATCATTCTCGACGAGTGCAAACTTTTGGGGCCGAGCGTAGCGAGGCCTCGAAAGTTGCACGAGCTAGGATGATCAATATGCACCCACGGTCTAATATATTATTTTTTTGTCCCGAGGTCAAGACATTTAAAGTTTTTCCGTAGGACGCAAAATGGTCATTTTGCGGCCTAGGGCAAAAAAATTATTTTATTAACCATGAAGGGTTAAATTCTCATGTATGGGCCAATAAATATTTGAGGAATAAAAATTTTCCTTGATTAAGAGATAACATTTTTTCTAAAGTAAAAAAAATTGTCTAATTTTTGATTCTGCCTAATGGAATAGGAAAATATTTCATTAAATGATCCGAGGTAATGTTACTCTGTGATTAGAGAACATGCAATAAAAATTTATTGTGTTGAAGTTACGGAATATCATAGGTGTATAAGTATTTCTACCGTACCAGTTTCATAAAGTGAAAGACAAAATCGGTCGCCACCTTTTGGGCGACCAAAGACAGTAGCAAGGATAGAGCATGTTGACCGCAGAACGCCGAAAAAAAATTAGTCCCTATTCCCTACGCGTTAAGATCTAGGTCTATAATTATTTTATTGCAATTATTAATTAAAAAAATAATTATTTATATAGCCTATGACACTCGTCACATTATAAAGAATTTAAATTTAAAATTTGAAAACGATCGGTTAAGTAGTTTTTGAGATTATTGAGATCATTCGAACAAACGCTGTCCTTTTATATAATAGTAAGATATATATATATATATATATACTAGGGGGGTTCCCTCTGCTCGCTCCGCTTGCCGACCCCCCGAATACACACATTCCAAAGTAAATAGGAGAGTAGGACATAATGAGTTGAAATTTCATATTTGTGAATGTAAAAAAAGTTCAATAGAAAACATCGATACATAAAAATATACGATATGAAGTTATAGAATTAAAATTAATAAAAAAAAGATGGTTTAACGCAATATTCAAAAGTTCACAATGAATCAAACTTATATATTTTTGAAATAAATTAAAAATATAATAAATAATAATAAAATTTTAAGTTATGATTGTATATAATAATATTTAATAATAATTATTAGCTAATAATAAAAAAAAGAATAATAGAATAATTGAAAATTATGAATATAAATAAATATTTTTATCTTTTTATGTTATAAATTTTATACATAAGATGCAAAAAAACGCTTCCTCTCTGCATTTTTTATTTTTGGGCTTGAGACCAACATATATAAATATATGGCTGCATTAAGAGTGTTTTTTCAGAAACCTCGCTGCAATCTTTCATGAAAGGTTTCTTGCGAAATTTCATGAAATATTTCTAAAATCTTGCTGGAAACCTCGCTGAAACATGTCATGAAAGTTTTCTTGCAATTTTTTATGAACTGTTTCTAAAATCTTGCAGAAACCTCCCTGCAACCTTTCATGAAAGGTTTCTTGCAATATTTCATGAAATGTTTTATAATCCTTGCAGAAACCTCGCTGCAACCTTTCATGAAAGGTTCCTTGCAATATTGCTTGAATTATTTTCTGTAACCTTGTAGCAAGTTTGCAGCAATATCACACTGAAATGTTTCATGAAACTTCTTAGCAATGTTAAGACAAGATTGCTGCAATCTTGTGACAATATTTCAGCACAATATTTCAGTGAAAGTTTCACTGCAATATTTCATGCTGTGTGGGAAGTTGTAATTAATAATATTGTATATTATAAAAATTTACTTTGTTTAATTTTAGATTTTTTTTTTAATAAAAAAAAATACTAAAATTTTTAAAATAATATAAATCTGTATGCTTTTTTCAACGACAATAAAAATAAATTTGTAAACTTTTTTTAAAAATAGTAAAAACAGATATACATATTTTTTAACGACACTAAACAATAAATTTGTACGCTTTTATCAGCGACAATAAAATATAAATTAATAAATTTCTTTCAGCAATTATGAAGAATAAATATGTAACCTTTTTTTATCGACAATGAAAATAATTTTGTAAGCTTCTTTTAGCGACAACAAATAATAAATTTGTCCCCTTTATAATCTTTTTTCAGCGACAATAAACAATAAATTTGTACGCCTTTTTTAGCGACAATTGTAACGGTATTCTACCGTAATTGAATCTTGCGCGCTTAAGTATCAAAATATAATAAACGCTCGATCATATGTCTCGTCTAAGACGAGTAAAGAAGGGCGTATCTTGATGACCGGCACGCGAGAGAGAAGCTCACCGGCCGTGAGGCGCTTTAGAGAGTTTCCGGCTACCGTTGCGTTAGCACGAAACCTAAGCCGCGCTGTGCTTATTAGCGAGTTTCGCCACGTAGTCGTATAATACGTTAGACTAACTTCGCAATTGATAACGCGAAACATTGTCTTAAGTAAAAGTCGTAAGTTTATACCGACAAGCGTATTATATTATATTGGCAAGTTGCAACTCTCAGAAATTCTTTCTGTAGAGTTTTGCTTGACCGCTTTTCGCGCGTCTTAGCAGTCAGCCATTAAGTGCCAGCAAATACGTTGATCGGCGTGTATAGGATTCCACCGATCTACGTACAGGCAACCACGTTGGCAGAGCTCAGCGGAATTCAACGATCGGGAAGAGACGTATTCCGACCTTGTCTAGAGCATCTACGTATTGATTACGTACAGGGGAGAAGCTACGGTAACGAGCGAGCGGCATCTACGTGCACGTAGGTAATTGGTGTAAGCTGGCCAGCGCGTTACTGTAAGTATTATATACAGTGCGATACCCAAGTGTCTCTTCCTCGAGAGATACTTGTTTGGGTGAATTGTATCTTTGGTTATATAACCGACCGTCATAAGCGAGTTCTGTTTAGTTCGCGACGCGCCCTACCTTTGCTCACTCTCTCATCAGACGCGTACATTACTTTTCAAATATTATATTATTTTATTTTTGTTTAATTCATATTTTGTCTTTATATTTTTATTTATCTTATAATAAATTAATTTTTTTTTCTATTAAATCGTGCTTTCAATTAATTTATATTGCCTGACTATACATAACATAAAAATATATTTCCCGTTGCTGACTCCGACGCCTTCGTGGTCCTTGTGAGCAGTTATAAATTATTTAATTGCGTAATATCATATATTTTAATATAACGTATTTTGGAACCTGCCTCACGAAGGAAAACTGCGTTACCGGCCACGCGTCTCTCGATCAGGTAAGAGAGAGAAAGAGAGAGAGGGAGAGAGAGACGCAGTGCGTGCAGCAAGCGACAAGTATATCAGATATGATTTTGTCATTTATCAATAGGATTGATTAGCTAGCACAATCGGAGTTCGCTGTATAATATTTAGTGAAATTCTTACAAATTTCAGCAACTCTGCATATAGTAAAAATTAAGGACTTAGCTAAAGTTTACATTAAATTAAAAACTAATTCTTTTTTTTGTAACGGGCAAAATAACCGTTAAACAATAAAAATAAATTTGTAAGCTTCTTTTAACGACAACTAATATATTTGTATGCTTATATTAAATTTTTTTAGTGACAACAAACAATAGATCTATACGCTTCAACAACAATATTAAATGAATTTGTAATCTTTTTTAGCGACAGTTAACAATAAATTTGTACGCTTTTTTCAACAACAATGAGATATAAATTTATACGTTTGTTTTAGCGATTATGAAAAATAAATTTTTAAGCTTTTTTTAGCGACAATAAACAATAAATTTATATGCTTGTATAAAATTTATTTAGCGATAACAAACAATCGCTTGAGCGACAATAATAAATTTATAAGCTTTTTTTAGCGACAATAAAGATGAATTTGTAAGCTTCTTTTAGCGACAACAAACAATAAATTTGTATGCTTATATGAGGTTTTCTTAGTAACAACAAACAATAGATCTATACGCTTCAACAACAATATTAAATGAATTTGTAATCTTTTTTAGCGACAGTTAACAATAAATTTGTACGCTTTTTTCAACGACAATGAGGTATAAATTTATAAGTTTCTTTTAATTATTATAAAAAATAAATTTGTAAGCTTTTTTTAGCGACAATAAACAATAAATTTATATACTTGTATAAAATCTATTTAGCGATAACAAACAATCGCTTCAGCGACAATAGTAAATTTGTAAGCTTTTTTAGCGACAATAAAGATGAATTTGTAAGCTCCTTTTAGCGACAACAAACAATAAATTTGTATGCTTATATGAGATTTTTTTGGTGACAACAAACAATAAATCTGTACGCTTCAGTGACAATAATAAATGACTTTGTAATCATTTTTAACGACAGTAAACAATAAATTTGTACGCTTTTTTCAACGACAATGAGATATAAATTTATAATAATTAAATAGATCTTTTAATTATTATAAAAAATTAATTTGTAAGCTTTTTTTAGCGACAATAAACAATAAATTCATATACTTGTATAAAATTTATTTAGCGATAACAAACACTCGCTTCAGCGATAATAATAAATTTGTAAGCTTTTTTAGCGACAATAAAGATGAATTTCTAAGCTTCTTTTAGCGACAACAACCAATAAATTTGTATGCTTATATTAGATTTTTTTGGTGACAATGAACAATAAATCTGTACGCTTCAGCAACAATAATAAATGAATTTGTAATCTTTTTTAGCGACAGTGAACAATAAATTTGTACGCTTTTTTCAAAGTCAATGAGATATAAATTTATAAGTTTCTTTTAGTGATTATAAAAAATAAATTTGTAAGCTTTGTTTAGCGACAATAAACAATAAAAATTATATGTTTCTATAAAGTTTTTTTAGCGACAACAAACAATCGCTTCTGCGACAATAATAAATTTGTAAGCTTTTTTTAGCGACAATAAAGATGAATTTGTAAGCTTCTTTTAGCGACAATGAAGATAAATTTGTAAGCTTCTTTTAGCGACAACAAACAATGCTTTTTATAAGCTTTTAATGCAGCCATATATTTTTATGCTGGTCTCAAGCCCAAAAATCTTTTATTAAGATAAATATGTAAATATCTTATTTCTAATTTTAAAAAGAACATGTTTTATTCAAATACAATTGTTAATAAAGTACCTATGGATATTAAGCTAAATTCATTTTGTAATTCATAGTTTACTATTGTAATTAATAAATTTTTTCAATAATAAAAATAAAGATACAATATATAGAAATAAAAATATTAGAATAGAAATAAAAATATTATATATTTATCTGAATAAAGAAAATACAGAGAGGAAGCTTTGTATTATCAATTAATTATGTTTGCAATAATATTAATAAAATATTAATAATAATGATTTTTTTTTCATTTTTGAAATTCAATATTAGAATACGAAAAAACTTTATATGATTAAATAGTTACAGTTACAATCATAATAATAAAAAATAACTAATTATAATAATATTTAATTACATATGATTGTTATTATAATCATAGAATATTATTCATAATAGAAATATTTTTTTATAACTAATTACTTAATCATAATATCATAGTGGGGGGGGGCAGAATGAGAGGGGGCTATAAAAGTAGGGGGATTAAGGGGGAGCTGAGGGGGCTACTAAAATTGAGGGGGGCTGAGGGGGCCTAGGTTGCGTTAATTTTAGAATAGCCATTTATAAGAGGAATCACAACGTAATTTGAGGGGGGATGCTGACAGACATTTGAGGGGGCTGATGGGGGGCTACAAAAATTGAGGGGGCGAGGGGGGGCCGAGGGACGCCTAAGTTACGTTAATTTTGGAATAGCCATTCATAAGAGGAATTACAACGTAATTTGAGGGGGTTGAGGGGGGTACAAAAATTGAGGGGGGGCGAGGGGGGCTGAAGGGGCCCAACTTACGTTAATTTTGGAATAGCTATTTATAAGAGGAATTACAACGTAATTTGAGGGGGGCTATGCCGACAGACATTTGAGGTGGGGCTGAAGGGGGGTAAGTTGAATTTTGTCTTACGACTATGTATATATATATATATATATATATATATATATATATATATATATATATATATTTATATACGTATACGTGCTTGTATTCGATTGTTTTAGATGTTTGATTCTAAATCGACTGATAGTAGATATGTATGCAATAAATTGAAAAAACGGGCAACACTATCAATATTCTTCATTCCCAATCGACAATATCGATTAGAAATAAAGAATATTGATAGTATTGCCCGTTTTTTGAATTTATTGCTTAATTGTTCTAGTTTAATAAATATTTGTAAAATTTGTTTGTATCTTCTTTTTAGTTCGACGATTGGGATTTCACTTGTCTTGAACGGCGCATTCGTAGACTATCTTTGGAGAGATCGCTGTCCGGAAATAGCGTAGCTAATAGCTTTGATGTGTGGGACCTGGGTTCACTATTCCCTTAGGAACAATGGGAGGTCATTGTCCATGGAATCTACATGCGGATGCTGTTGATCTAGTACAGCTACTTCCTGTCCATAATATACATATTTTCAAACGTTATCATGTACATATTTCATAATATACATGTATATTTTTCTATTGTTTTTACAATATAATTTTTTTTTATAATATATATATATATATATATATATATATATATATATATATATATATATATATATATATATATATATATATATATATATATATATATGGGACGTTTCACGTCAACTCACCTAACAAAAAAATAGAATTCGTCAAAAAATTGTGAAAATGTTATGTTTGATACCCAAAATATACAAAAAAAATTTTAGAGGTCCAGGTCAAAGGGGTCAGGATTTAAACGTGATGGAATTTTTCGAATTTTCCAAATTTTTTGCTAAATAAATATTTTAATGAATTTTTGCCTCAAAAACTATCAATTTTTCGTTAAAACTTAATAGAATACTTTTTCTTGGAAATTAGATGTAGAATTCACCTGAATTTTTGCAAATTATAATATACTGATTTTTATGCTTACTTGATCGGTTTAAACATACTATTTAGTATATCTAAAAATCGAGCAGGTTAAATTGGCTTTTTAAAGTCTTATTTTTTTGGTTTTTTATGAGGAAAAAATATACGAAGCCTCCAGTTGGGCAGCCTTCTCAAAGTTACTTAATTGTGCAAATATGTCTGAAAAAATTGTTATTTTGGATCAATGATGAGATTCGTGATATTTTTTCTGAAAAAGTATTGATTTTTGGGACAAATTTATAAAAATGTTTTTTATTGGAAATTGTATGTTAAATGTATGTAAATTTTTGTAAACCATTATTTGCGAAACATCACAAATTATAAATGAAATTTTTAAATTTTAAAATTTATTTTCTGTTAAATTTTTAGTATATATGGTTCATAATGTCTTAAATTACAATTTGTAAAAATATGTTCATATTCTACACATGATTTCCAATAAAAAACATTTTCATACATGTGTCCCAAAAATCAATACTTTTTCAGAAAAAATATCACGAATCTCATCATTGATCCAAAATAACGTTTTTTTCAGACATATTTGCACAATTAAGTTACTTTGAGAAGGCTGCCCAACTAGAGGCTTCGTATATTTTTTTCTCATAAAAAACCAAAAAAATAAGACTTTAAAAACCCAATTTAACAGGCTCGATTTTTAGATATACTAAATAGTATGTTTAAATCGATCAAGTAAGCATTAAAATCAGTATATTATAATTTGCAAAAATTTAGGTGAATTCTACATCTAATTTCCAAGAAAAAGTATTCTATTAAGTTGTAACGAAAAATTGATAGTTTTTGAGGAAAAAATTCATTAAAATATTTATTTAGCAAAAAATTTGGAAATTTTGAAAAATTCCATCACGTTTAAATCCTGACCTCTTTGACCTGGACCTCTAAAATTTTTTTTGTATATTTTGGGGATCAAATAGAACATTTTCACACATTTTCGAGGAATTCTATTTTTTTGTTAGGTGAGTTTACGTGAAACGTCCCATATATATACCCTAGTGGAAATCGAATCAGTGAACAACTGGGAACAACTGTGAATAACTGGGAATAAATGTCATAGACTGTTCAGTTATTCCCAGTTATTCCCAGTTATTCCTAGTTATTCCCAGTTATTCCCAGTTATTCCCAGTTATTTCCAGTTACTTCTAGTTTAGTTAAGAAATAATTTAAAAAATCAGAGGTATAAATAACAGTTATTCCCAGTTATTTCCCGTTTAGTTTAGAAATAATTTTAGAAATTAGAGGCACTATAAGACTTATTCCTAGTTAATTTCAGCTATTCCATTTATTTTCAGTTATTCTCAATTTAGTTAAAAAATAATTTTTTTTATGGTTTTTTTTCTATTTCTCTTTCCTTAGTTTAACTGCGAATAACTGGGAATAACTGTTATTCGTACCTCTGTTTTTTCAAATTATTTTTAAGTTAAACTGTAAATAACTGGGAATAAATAAGAATAACTGGGAATAACTGGGAATAACTGGAAATAACTGTTATTCCTGTCTCAAACTGAACAGTTTATAACAGTTATTCCCAGTTATTCCTAGTTACTCCCAATTATTTCCATTTATTCCCAGTTATTCACAGATTCGATTTCTACTAGGGTATATATATACACTCTGCAACAAAATTATCGCAACAAAATTTTTCATGAAAAAATTGCCATTTTTCAAAAGCTTGTAACTCGGTCAATTTTCATCGTATTGAGATGATTTTTCTTTAATTTTGTAGGGAATTATGTGTACTTTTAGGAATAAATGATGTTCAATAGCTGCGAGATGATGCCACATTGCTACGTCTCAATCAGGCCTACCAATTTTTTTTTTGTTGAAAAACGCAATTGCCGCCTCGCTGACGAATTACCTCTCCTAAATGTTCTTGCGAAATTATTAGGTTACATTTTGAGAAATTCGTGCCCCGGAAACTATCCTGAACTCCCATAAACAAAGAAACCACATTGATATTCGTTATTTTTTTTTAAATTAACCCATGAAAAGTGTAACTTTATTTAAAATAATACCACTACGTTTTCGGTACATTTAACATTGCATCTTCACACTTACTGTAAAATTATCAACTCTACCAACAAATCAATTAAAAAAAAATGAAGTGAAAGTTTAAGGCGGCATACTGGCCAAGAGTGAAAGCGAAAGATCATTCAACATTAATTTTATTATACACGAAGTACATAGGAACTAAAAATTATAATAACATATTCTTAATTCAAATGCCTCGGCTTACTGAAATCCAATCTGCTCAAATTGTTGCCCTGCTAGAAGCGGGACTGAGTCAAAGCAATATATCCAGAAGAATGGGGATTCATCGCTCAACGGTGTCACGTGTTTTTAGTCGGTATGAAAAAACAGGTTTTTATCGCCGGAGGTCTGGTCAAGGTTGACATAGGACTACTACGAATCGAGAGGATCGCCACATTGTTAATGAAACCCTGCGCAATCCAAGGCAGGTTGCGCGATGAATTGGGAATAATGCTTTACCAGGCAGACGAATTAGCGCTTAGACGATAAGGAGACGCCTTCACGAAAGGGGTTTGAAATCACGAATTCGTGCTAGAGTGCCTAATTTATCAGCAGTTCACCGACGAACTCGTCTGAATTTCGCCTGTAATTATCGACACTGGACACCTAGAGAGTGAAGACATGTGTTTTTTAAAGATGAATCTCGATTTTGTCTTTACGGAAACGATGCTAGGATTCGAATTTGGCGCCGTAGACGAGAACGTTTCGCACCAAATCACGTTGATCCAGCTCGAGCATTTGGTGGAAAAATCGTTATGGTATGGGATGGAATATCAATGAACCATCGATCAAACTTAGTGATTATCCCACCCCCAGGATTAACAGCGGGACGTTACATAAACGAAGTTTTACGCCCTCATATAATTCGAATGCGTCGACAAATGGGCCGTAATTTTATCTTGATGCAGGATAATGCACGTCCCCATACTGCAAGGGTAACTCGTACTTACTTGGAAGAAAACAACGTAAGGGTATTGCCTCATCCTGCTAATAGTCCAGACCTCAATCCTATAGAGCATGTGTGGGACATGATGGGCAGGCGATTATGTAACTTAGAGAGACCTCCTGCTAACCTCCAAGAGCTTGAGAGAATTCTTAATAAAATTTGGCACGAGATACCTCAAGATTTAATAAGAGCGTGCATTAATATGCAAGAATGTTTAGGAGAAGTTATTCATCAGTGAGGTGGCAATACACGGTATTAAAGGTCTCGGGCGCATAGGGTTTAGAGTAAAAAAATACTGCGGAAGTGACGAGCCGCGAGGTCTCTAATGTAAGAAACGGTTCACACAATCGGACCATTTCAGGGCCACAATGATGCGTAAGTCCATCCAACAACCTCCTTGAGATGCGCATCGGGCTAATGCTGATGTTGGCAGTATTTAGTTAAAACATAGGGATATCTTTAAAATGACATAACTCGGTCAAAAAAAATCGTAAAGGGTCGATTTTTTTTTAAATACTCTTTGGAAAATGTACTTTAAGATGGTATTTGTGATTTTTAAAAAAAAATTTTTGGTAATCTAGGCAAACGTGCAAACTATTGCGTTTTTTAAGAAAAAAAAATTGGTAGGCCTGACTAAGACATAGCAATGTGGCATCATCTCGCAGCTATTGGACATCATTTTATCCTAAAAGTGCACAAAATTTTCTACAAAACTAAAATAAAATCATATCAATACGATGAAAATTGACCGAGTTACAAGCATTTGAATAATGGCAATTTTTTTATGAAAAATTTTGTTGCGATAATTTTGTTGTGGAATGTATACATACATACATATATATATATATATATATATATATATATATATATATATATATATATATATATATATATAATGTGTGTGTGTCTTTTCTTTTGTTGTTTTAACCTATTCTTCTTGAACCTCATCCTTTTAAAATTGGTGCCATCATTCATGTTATTTTCTTTAAATTCGTGAAAATAGTCATAAATTTTAAATAAAAGATTCTTTGTTACTTTCAACTTGTAATATTTGATAACATTGCATTTAAGTTTTAACTAAATATTTTTTTGATTGATCAGTGACTGTATATGTTTAAATTAATAATCTTTTTAAATACAGTATTCAGTAAAATATTTTGTTCGAATACTTTCGTACAATTATTCGATGTATTTGTAGTATTTTTTTTTTCTTTTTAAATATATTTAAAAAATGAAAATTATTAAATTATATAGTTATTTTAAACTTTTTTTTCAAATTATTTATGATTTTGCTTATAAATACTTTTTAATTAATTTAATCTATATATTTTAAATTTTCTTTGCAAATGAAATTTTATATTAACGGCAGGCCGGAGTAGAACCTGATACCGACCGAGTAACAATTGAGTTGTTTGTTATTTACTCAAGTATTAATCGGCGTATCTTCAAAATAAAGGTTGATCGCAATAGATATTATTATTATGAATATCTATGCACAAGAAAAAAAAAATCTACTGATTTGTTTATGAGAAAAGTAAGGAACGCCGAAGTAAAAGATTATGTTTATAATATTTTCGCGTTCCTTACTTTTCTCAAAAACAAAGCGATAGATTTTTTTTTTCTTGTGCATAAATATTTGTAATAATAATATCTATTGCGCTTAACCTTCAATTAGCAGATACACCGATTAATACTTGAGTAAATAACAAAAATGCCAATTAGACAAGGACAGCGAATCCGGCCTGCTCTTAAAGCCTATGAGATAAAAAAAATAACATAAAATGTTTCGTAAAAGTAATAATTTAAATAGTATAAAATTATTTAAATATAATGTGAATATACAAGTGAATATTCATGTACTTCCCTCCCGACTCAAGATGATTGTATAGGTAACTATGCAATCTGAGATGTAATAGACTTAAACTTTAACTAAATACCTTAGATGTAACAATATAATTAAAATTATGGTTTGCATAGCTTAAATCGTTTCTTAATTTGAAAATCATTTTAGAGAAAAAATAATAATAATAAAAATCTGTAACAATAATAATTATTTAATTAATCCATGTGAGAGCAGAAGAGTGGTAATTCTCTAGGCTCTTCTTAAATAAGTTTGGGAGAAGGTGTAAGCATTGGTGGTTTGGTGTATAGTGCTTTTAAGAGAAGATCACGTATCTCTGTCCTTTTCTAATCAAAGAAATTATTGTTTTTACAAAAACTAATAATTTTATCAAAAAATGAAGAGAAAGACGCATCCTGCATCAAAAAAAGCAATATTTTCTTTGATAATAGAAAATTAATTTAATTGCTTCATTCTCAAGAAAACCTTGAAAAACCAAATTGTCCACCCTAACCTCTATGATTTAAGTTTTTCAAGGTTTTCTTCAAAACGAAGCAATAAAATTAATTTTTTTTTATCAAAGAAAATATTGCTTTATTTGATACGAGATGCGACTTTCTCTTTATTTTTTTCTAAAGTTATTAGTTTCTGTAAGAAACTTAATTCTTAATTCTTCGTGACCTCCTCTTAAGGGTAAAGATGGAGGTGTAAGTTACGCTATGCATGATTGTGTTGTTTCTTTTAATGGTGTTGGTTTTGATATAGAAGGTTTTTCTATCCTTATTTCTTTTAGTTGGATCTCTTCGTAATTTGTTTTTCTTTCTACTTAATTGTTATTTAATGTAATCATTAGATGTGTTAGAGAGCTGAAAATTGCTCATAACGGATGTATAGACCAGCCATGAATAGTGTGAAGGACCCCTTATTATTGTGTCTATAGTCAATTAAATTATTTGGATAATAATTAATATCATTATTATGGCTGAGCTTATAGATCCAATAGTTGTCAATTTATTTATGAATTCATTACAAGTATTTTCTGCAATATGCGATAATGTATTTCCTGTAAGTAGATTATTTAATAAGTCTACTTGTGTGTTTTATTCTCCCTGTATCCCTCTTGCTATGGCATTAAATAGAGCTGCTTTTTCAAAAGGAAACATGATGTGTTGCTGTAATTCTTGTAAATCCTTTTGAGAATAAATTCCGCTTATTGCTAGGGAAGATATTTTTTTTGGTATCCACGACTTTTGAGTGTTTGGTTTTAAGACTTTTACTATATTTTTTGTTGGTCGTGGTTTTGGTAGAAGATTTATCCAATTTTCTCCAATTTTATAAAATTGAGGAATTATCGAATTACATTTTATTTCCGATCCTGATTTTAATAATATATGTGTTTTTGGTGTCAAAAGCCATGTTTGACTTTTTGTTAATACTGGCAATTGAATATAACATTTGTTTGTATGCAGCAGCTGTATCTCTACTGGTGTACATTTAATAATATGTACTACTTCGTCGGCAAGTTTAGCTATAGCCCAGTTTCTGCATGATGTCATAAGCGAATTCATCGGGAGCTATGGATGCAAGGGATAAGGATTCGCGAATTACCTTTTTTTCTACCTTGCATTTTTCTTTTAAAATATTAAAATATAAATCTGTAAGATCAGCCCTAAAATTTTTTTCAAGATATACAAATTTTGAGTTTGTATATGTAAATCAATCTAAGTTTGTTACATCTTTTTTTATCGTATTATCGTCAAATAATATTTTATTATAAGATATATCTAAAATAAATAGTTTCGGGTGTTCCGTTTTTGTTAATATTTCATCGCAAATTTTCACATTATTTAAGGATGTTCAGAGGTTATGACTTCACATACAGAAACTCATGAAATTTTCAGATTATGTCATTTAGCATTCGAGAAAATACCAATAATTCTTTCAACACTTGTTATCACACTATTTTTTTTTAAATGAATTTTAAAAATAGCCTAGTTTAACATGGGTGCTAATGGCAAGATCGTGAATTAAACAATTGTCACGGAATTTTCACTCATACCCTACATACGGAATGTAAAAAAATTATGCTATAATGAAAGGTTGTTTCCTCAGGAATAATTTAATATGTTATTTTATATAGGTTATCAGTAATTTTGCAATGAAAATGTAAATGTAAATTACAATATCATAGGTTTTGCAATAGTTCGAGTTTTACAAAGTTGCGATTTGGCAACGTCGCAGATTGAAAGAGCGCTGACTATATAGACAGTAGTCTGCTGCAATGTAAATAATGTGTATAGGTTACTCTAAACAGTAAAACAATATTTGCAATTGAATTAAAATTTAGGATAGATATTTTTATTTTTTTATATTTAATGAATTTTAATGGTGATAAATATAATAATTTATATGAATATACACGATATTACTTATGTAGTATTTTTATTTTATCAAAAATACATAATATAAAGTAATTTATTTAAAATAATTTAATATTATGAACATAAACTTTATGTGAATAAAAAAACATTTTTCAAATAACATACATATCACTATATACATGCTTAAATTTATATTTGAAAACAACTTACTATTAAATATATTCATCTTTTATTTTAAAATTTAAATTACTTTCAAATAATCTAATATTTTATTTAAAACTTTTTTTGTTTTGATAACTGTTGCTTTTCCATCAACAATTTTTTCTAATAAAGATTTGGTTTTTTCAATACCTTCAGTCTTAAATGTGTTGACTATGTCATCATAAGTGATTCCATGATCTATTAGTCTGCATTGTAAGGCAGAACTAATAATTCCATTCATTGGTGCATATGAAGGAAGAAACTTTTTTTTATTTTCCCTACTTTCAATAATAATCATTGTCATAGAAACAGATATTGCATTAGCTGTTATTTCAGTCGCATCCATATAACTTTGGCACAGCTTTTCTAATAACAATACATCAAAGAGAGCATCATGTGCTCCATCACATGAAAGCTCTTGTAACTCAATTGCCAGAGTTGTTAATTTATAACCATTTGGCCTGTTGGGAAATTTTTTTCTGAATATAGGTAAACTATCACTGAATCCATGTATATGATTCTCAAATTCTTCAAGTAAAGATAATTTGTTAATAGTTGATACCAAAAATCCTGAGTCAAAGGGGCAATTATGTGCCAAGAGAACACATTTTTTAGTGAATATTTTAAAAAATTCCAGTAGTTTTGTAAATACTGTTAATTTAGATAATGTAACTACTTCTACTCCATGCTGAAAAAGTTTTTTTTGTGCTTTACTGAATCCATTTACTTTTGTGGCTGAAGAATTAATAGGTTTACTAGGAGTAATGTATGCATTAAAAGTATATTACTGACATTTCATAGCTATTTGTAATATATCACTGTTACTACTTAGTCCACCAGTTTCTAAATCAAAGAAAACTATTTCAAAATTGTGATCACTATATTTACAAGGTGTGTCTGAATCTTGTTTACTAATGCAATTACTAATGACTGCTTGTGGCTTGTCGAATAAAGACATATTACTTTTATACCTATCACCTTCTAATTTTTCTTTTCTATTCCTTAATTGGACTCGTTTGGCTTTTAAATCAATCCTTTTCCTATATTAAAAGGGAGATGAGCTATAGAGCGCAGCCATATTGCTGATCAAAAAATGTGATTGGTCAATAGTGGTCGCCATATTGCTTAGTTCAGCGATGCCGAAAGTGGCAGAGTTAGAGCGGGAAATTCAAAAATGTTTTTAAAAAAAGTATTAAAAATTAGTTTTTACAATTTGATAATTAATAAATAATTCTAAAAAACAAAGTTACTATAGCAAAATTAATTTTTTTTCATTATTTACATTTTTTTTGTACAAAAAATTTTTGAAACTCAAAAAAATATAAATAATAAAAAAATTAATTTTGTTTTAGTGACATTGTTTTTTAGAATTATTTATTAATTATCAAATTGTAAAAACTATTTTTTAAATACTTTTTTATAAAACATTTTTGAATCTCTCGCTCTAACTCTGTCACTTTCGGCATTGCTGGCTTAGCTGCTTAGCATTAGAAATTGTAATATAAAGTGGAGTACAATCTCTTAAAGTTCTTAGACGAGAAAGATGATACAGAGTACAATTTCTTAGAGTTCTTAGAAAATAGAAATTGGAGTACTTTTTTTTAAGAATTGAATTAAAATAAGTTTAGATCAATTTGCTATTTGGATCAATTCATCTAAAAAGTTTTGTTTTATCAAACTGCCCAATGTTTTATCACAAAGATAGATTGATATAAAATTAATGAAGTGAACAAAGATAGTACTATATTTTATCACTCTGAAGCAAGGGGTCTGAAAGAAAATAGAGTACAGTTCATTTGGAAAAATTTGTTATTATTAAAATCAACAAAAATATAAATTTAAAAATAAAAATGAAATGAAATAAGAGATTGATTGTGAAAAAGTAAGAATATTTAATTTTTATATTGTATTTTTTATTTTCAATCATATTGTATTTTTATATTTTTAATTTTAATTTGTAAGATCATAAATGTATTAATATTTATTATTTATAAATTTAAATTTAAATAGGGTTAAAATAAATTATACTTTCAACTTTAACTAACGTTAAATAATAAAATTAATATTGCCAAAGTTTACTCAAAAGATAACTTCCTTGGTCATCATGTTATTATACATTTTTTGAGCAATTGCTATTGATTTTACTATATTTATACTAAAATAAATTTTTAATCCGCTACATCTGTTACCACTAATTTTGCAATTTGAATATCTGGTAAAAATTTATATATCATAGCAGCTAGAGAAAATTTTGTATGATATGTGCCTATTCCATTAACATGCATAAATGCATGGAATATGCTTCACTGATTTTTCCTTTATTAATCTGTTTTTAAAGGATATATGAACAATTTAGGATCAACTTTTAATGATAATAAATCTAATCTATGTGCAAGTACTTTATTTAGATTAATATTTGTATAAAATGTTCAACTTTGTCGATAATCATCTATATTTTTTTCATTTAATAAAATAGTAATAATGAATATTAGAAGAATGTTATTAAGTGAAGTACTATAAATGGTTATAGAAAAAGTAAACATGTTATATATGAATATTATTCAAGATAAAGTACTTACACATAGATTATAATTATTATCATTAAAAACAAATTGTTGTCGATTGATTGAAACTTTACCATTTTCAGTGACAGTTATCGATGCTACCAAAGTGTTCAAATAATTCAAATTAAATGTAAATTTTTAGTAGATACTTCAAGAGTATTGGTTAGAATGTAGATAATAGATTATTTAGATTAAAATTAGCAAACATCAGTTATTAATAAAAGATGGGTTATTTTAACTTTGGTAATATTATCATTTAATTAAATATATTTTTATAGAAGATAACAAACGTGAATTGGAATTTAAAATAAATGCAAGTTTTTTTTATGAACATAATAAAAAAATTTGAATTTATATAATAAAAAGGTTCTTCTGTCATATTCATCTATTAATACTTTTTAACATTTCATCTTATCTAATGGAATGTGTATAATTTTCAATTTTATTTTCATGGTATTGTATATCAAATGTTTGAAATTATAATTATTTATCACGTATATTTGACCAAAAATTAAAATTTTCTGCAAAATCTCAATCACACAAGATCAACTAGAATTGTATGAAGAAAAAATTTTATAGAAATGCTAAACAACCAGAAAAGTATAATAATCAAGTTGATCTTTGCTCTATTATAATTACTTTACAACATATGGTAAAAGTTGATATTAGAAATTGTATAACATCTAAGGAATATACATCAGCATTTAATAATAAATTTATTATTATTATAAAAATAAGTTTTGAATTTTAAAAATAAAAAAATTACATTTATTTAGATTGTCTTTTTATTTAAATTTTTAAATCAAGTCCATTTTTGACTTTTTATTATAAACAATTTATTTAATAATATAATTTTTAAACACAAAATTAATTTTATATCGGTCAAGTTTATTTTTATTTTGTATTTTATTACAAAATTATATATTGAATATTAGAAAATTATTTTATTAAACATTATTACAAAATAATACTAAGATAATTATTTAACATCAAGATTTCTAAGTAATTACACATAATTAAAAATGTATGTTTTTTAAATTAAAATTATTGACTGAATTGTAATTATTTTCAAATGATTTTTAATATCCTTATATAAATTCATGCTTTTTTCGTTTTTATATACTTCTTTACTTCAATTTAAAAAAAAAAAAAACATACATTAGAAGCTAATAGAATATGTATAAAATTTCCAATAAAAGAAATACACCAAAAGTATAAAAGTACACAGAGATAAAAAAATATTTTCAATGAAAGAAATTTGTATTTCTTTTTCCTAATTGAAAATTGACCTTTTCCGATTTTAACGATTGTTTTAAGTATACACGTGCGTTTTTGTTATAATAGAGTAGAATGAAGAATTTTGTAAATTTCTCGAATGATAATAAAAATAAATTTTTCTCGAATATAGAGCCTTACAAATTCATCAGAGGCACTATTGCACTATAGGGGTAGGATAGGTAGGAATGAGGTAAATTCCAATTTTTATGTTATGATTAAATTGCTTGAAATCTCTTATTATTCAATTAGATTACGGTAAATTACGGTAAATAGATTATAAAATTCTAATCCATCAAATTTTTATACCTGTATTACAGTAGTGCCATTGATGGAAAAATTATCCTGCGTTTTATATTTGTGTTACAAGGAACACGAACAAACTAAACATCAATGCTTGATTACAGCTTATATATTTTTCGAATATCAGTCGATAAATTTTTAAATTTAAATATTTTTTATATTTACATTGTTTAAATTCATTTATTTTTACCACAGCACTTAATTCCACACGCGCGGTACGCGCGTTAATGAACTTCTAGTTTTTTTAAAATCTGGTTTGGAAATTTTTTGTTTTATTTTTAAAATGTGTTTATTGTGGTCACTGATAATTTTATTTAATTTTTCTTCTTGGTAAGGGATTGATGATTTATCCAAGGTTCGTTTCAGATAATTTAGACCATCATTTTTTTGAGCAACTGTAGCAGCAAATCTAAAGTCTGCAGACTCCGTAGTACTGTAAGAAATTCCTTTTGGAGCTTTACTTGTCATCGAGTGATTTAGACTTTCATTTGCTTGGCTACTAGCAGCACTAGCAAATTAATAAGCATTTTCAGATAGCTGAGCAAATAACTTTACCAAATTTTCAAACAAAATTTTATTGCTAAGCCTTACACTTGTTCTATTTTCTGAATCCGTACTACACCATGTACCACAATTCTGATGGTTATCGAATAAATGATGGGGAATACTTTCTAAAGCTACTTGAATTTTTGATACGTGTCCTTTGTTTTGATGTATTGCATAAGAAAAGCATCGTTGAATATGTTTGATAACATCATTGCTTAATTCTTTCTCCGGATCAGTCTTCAGATTCTTATGAATTTCATGCAGCATATTACCTACTCCTTTTGTTGTATGATTCATATCTGACTGTTTAACTATTACATGACTCGAAGCATTTCTAATAGCAGATAAAGAACTACTATCATTGTCACCAATGAAAACCCCAACTCGAACATTATGTTCCTTAAGTATACTACTTTTGGTGACCAATTGAGTTGCTTCATCTGCTTCCATGGCCTTCGCACTACCAGAAAAATTTAATCTGCAGTCATGAGGTTTTTTTAATGTGCGAATGGAGTTCTAGATCACAAATCTTACATTTCCTATTTCTTGTGCAATAATCTAAAACTTTTCCTGTTTTTAAGCCTATTATTGCACATTACCCATTCAAACTGTCATAATTATAACCACTTCCTCTTTGGCTCCAACCCATGTCAAAAGAAACAAAAATTCTTACTATAGGTTTTTCACTAGAAGATGAATCACTATTTATTATTAAAAATTCATGTTGCAAATCATCAGGCCTGAAAAAAATAGGATAGAAAAATATGGAGTGTACGAATATTAAATAAAATTGTTTAAAATCTGAATAATTATAAATTCATTCTTTATTGCAGAAAAATGAAAATGTAAATATTGATGCGTACAGTTATAATTATTATTTCCTGCAAATATAAATATATCATTATTTTACATAGTGTATTAAACTTATTGTAAAAACTATATAAACTCTTCAGATCTTGTATACAATTGTTTAAAAACTTGTCAAATTATTATAGTATATATATATATATATATATATATATATATATATATATATATATATAATAATTTTTCATGGTATATTTTTATACACACACATATATATACATATACTTGTTGTAAATACGGAAATAAATCATAGATTAAAAAAATTCATTAAAAAGTTTAAAGAAACCCTGACATAAGTAAGTTTAAATAAATATACAATTCTTGATAAAAATATCACTTCATCAATTTACAAATTTCAAAATTCACACCTATAATAAGGATTAAAATCATTTTTTACTGATTTTAAGCTTACAAAAATTTTTTTAAATCTTCAACGCATTCTGCAGTCATGATACGCTCTAATGCAGTTGCTTCTGAGCAGGTTTCTTTAGCTACACATTCAATTATAGGACCAATTATTCTTTCGTGAGTTTTAAAAAGATGAGAGTTAACTTCAGGTAAATCAATCAACGAAAATATTTTATTTATGTGACTTTGTCCTACTCCAGCATGCAATGCTCCTGGAATTGTATATGCATACACATAGTTTATTAATTTATAGATATTTTAATAATAAATGAATTAATTAAAATAACTGCTTACCTAAAACTGTTTTTGAATTCACTGCGAACACACTTTTGCCTGTACTTGGATTGATGTACTGTTGACTTGAGTGAACTGTATTTAAAAGACAGCATTTACGGCATCTTATTTTGAATGTTGAACCAAGACCTGCTACTGTCTCTTTTTCCAAGTCTTGAATTAACAAAATTTCAGAGCAATCTGAGCAATTCATGTTGTTTGACATGTACTCGAGATCAATGAGACGATGTCCTTTGACTGCATAATCCACAATTTTTTCTGGTTCACGCACTTCCTTCGATTTATTACGCATTTCTGCTATTTTTTTACAAGTAGATAAGCTATAGGCATACTGGATCAGGTTCCTTCTGGATCACCCCCTCTCTCCTCAAAGTGATCCAGAAAGTACGCATTGTAGATCACCTCAGTGATCTAGAATCCGAAAGTGATCCAGAATGCCTATAGCGTTCTCTACTACTTTTTTTTTCTTTTTTTTTTTTTGTCTTTTTTTCTTACAAATGATTTTCTGAGAGATAGAATAATTTCATGAGTTTGACATTGTGTAGTGCACAGACAGTTTTATAAATTGGATTATGGTTTGTGCATATGGTAACACACTTGAAAGATGGTTTTGATGGATAGCCGTATTGATTGATATTATAAGCAGGAAATTTGAATCGTAACAGCCATTTACGTTTGAATTCATTCAGAACAAAAATTTTAGTAGCATCATGTAAATATTCACGAAGTAAGTTTGCAATTTGAGAGTAGTCAAGCCCATCAGTATTCCAAGCTATTCCGTGATTATGTTTGAGGCGAATGTTTTCTTCTTGTAATTCGTCAGAGAGCCTTTTCCATGAAAAAGGTTTTTTGAATAGATGAACGATAGGATCACCACTGTCGTTGAGAGGAATGATTGCTATTTCCTTTAGAACATATTCACCACCCATTTGCTTAAAACCAATCATGTCTACCGCATATTCCATTTCGAAATGTTAATTTTTACGTAAAAGTGAAGATAATTCAGACAAGCTTTCGAACATCTCCACTAATAGGATTGTACTGAATGATGCGATTGTGTAAGATCATGCAATAAGCTGAAGTATTAGCTGGAAAGTCATTTTGAGACTCAAATTCTAGACGTACATCGACAGGAGCGCTCTTTAGAGATTCGTTTTGTCGTGAACAGTCAATAACTATGAGTGGTTCAAAGTTGATAAACTGAGACTTTGTCAACAATGGCTGTGAATCTCTTCCGTAATAGCTTTTCTGAAAATTAGCATACATATCATAGAGAATAGCAAATTGATTCTTAGATATGTCAAGATTGAGATTGTTGTACGGATAATATTGCGAATTCAAGAAAAGTCTCACATTACTAATATTACAGTGGTCGAAGCGACTGGCATTTTTAGATCTTGAACCTTTTTTTCCCGATTGTAATCCAAGAATCACGAAACGTGGTTTCTCCAATTGATTTGAAGTTTTTACCGTCCAGACGTGTTTATTTGTTGTTGGAAGAAGAGGATATTCAAATAACTCCCATGAACGAAAACTCATAGAAATAGGATTATCTTTGCCAATGAAATTTAACAGCTGGATTTTTTGTTTATCTGATGCAATAACATATGGCATTAACCACTCTATCTTTGATATTTTTATTTGATAAGTTTCATATGTGGTTGCATTGTTGGCTACAGTACCTTCCTGTATTATAGCATTCAGGTCATTTCTTGATCTTGTGAGAATGAGTTCATGCTTCATATTAACAACAATTTTCTTGTAATCTTCTGCAAAGCCTAAAATCATACTTAGAGGGATAGAAACGTCAAAATTTCCATGATCATCTACAATTGTTTTGTTTGCTTCTTCAACACCAAGCCAGCCTGCATTTTCTAATGTTAAAGTCTGATTTGGATTAAATGAAGTGCATCCCTTCATGAGACTACTCAGACCAACATTTTTACTTTTATCTATCTCTACAGCATTAATTTCATATCGAATTTCATCAAACAGATGACAAATGCCATTGTTAACGAAATTAGTTTTAGTTAGTGCTTGTCCATCCGGTTTTTGTAATTTTCCACATACATGGATGTAACTACATGATGGTAAGAGGCATAAATCTTGATGCTGAATAGAAATACGGATTTCATCACTGTTATTGTAACTTAATGTGGAGTATGGTTGATGTGCGTGAACCTCATAATGAGCAATAGACTCATCGAATGCGACACCTGATTGAATGCTTAGAATTTCGTCCATTTTTCTGAAAGCAGCAGAGAATGATACAATTTATCTTTTTCCACGTACTTTGAGACCTATGCTTTTGAGAAACTGGATGCTCTTCCGTGTTAACGGTTTGAGTACCTTTGGACGACTGATGGTGGGTTGACATGATGGCTGACTTATATGCACACTTGAATTATAAACGATTCCCATTATACAGATTTTATGTGAAGTCTAACAGTAATTTTCTCTCCTCGGAAATTCACTTAATTTCCGTCTTGATCAACGATTCGGATTTGAAGATGATCTATACTCTTAACATTGAGTGGTAAATATATGACATGCGATGGAACTTCTATGATTTTATATCCTGGAGGAACTTTTGGGAAAAACTCATGGATCGTGTGAACTTTTTTGTCGTTGATGTAAGCACCTGTAGTAATATTACACTCTACTCTGAGTGCGTTTATTTTCAATATCTTCACAGGTAAATCAGAGCTGTGATGAATGTCTTCATGAAGAACGCGACGAGTGAAACCGAGAAGACTGCCTATTGAATCGCGAGGACTAAGATCTATCTGATGGCTGCAATAAATTTCACTTCTGAGAGTATTGTTGTTAGCTTTCAAGGAAAACTCGATGTCTTTAGATTTCAAATCTTTTTGCAAAAATTGATTAATAGCATCAATTTCATAACTGCCAGTAGGAATAATAATAATCTTCTCTCCGTTTATATGAAGTTTATTATTCGAATCGTCAACATTGGGAATCGAGTTGAATGTTAAAAGTTCAACTAAACCCAAAACAAAATTCTTATGCTGTGGTAGTTCTATTGAAGGAAAATATTGCGCTTCTAAGATAGAAGATTTGCCTGAAAGACTCAAAGTGAAACTATCTTCCATGACTGATTGAAAAAGAATGATCCTGCTTGTCTGAAAACTCTTCTTTTATAGTCTTTCACACAAGAATTGAAGACAAAGATGTCCACAAATAAATGAGTCAAAATTTTGATATCTTTTATAGTTGTATTTCACTTCTTCCACGTTAAAATATAACATTTGATCTATAGGGGGTTTAAGATCACCAAAACTATCAAAATAAATCACTTCAGAACCTCGTTTTCGATAACATACCCAGTGAGTGCCTTTGTTTTGAAAATCATCTAAGTTAACTATAGCAGATTCGTTATGCCATGGGCCATCAGAAGGTAGATTATTTCTCATGAAAACACCTCGAAAATATGGGATTTGCATCATACGAGCATACTTTATAAGATCATAGTCAGTCAGTGCACGATTTGGCAAAGTTAAATCGAAGTTTTTTTTTTTAACTTGACCATTACCGATATGAGGTTTCATAAATAATCCCATTCCAGTTTTATATGGTTTAAGATAGAGACCTTTTCCTAGAGCAATAGCTTCCATAGTTTTATTATGTCTCTTACTTTCTTCATAATTTTTCTGTGCAGCTTTAGCCTCATTTACTGCTTTAGCTATTCCAGCAGCTCCTCCAGCCAGAGCACCAGTTGCACTTAGTGCTGCGAACAATGGTATGAGAAAAGGCAGAGCGCCACCTATTTTTGATGGAACAGGTAGAATACGTGGAATGATAATTTTTTTTCTTACCGCCAACGATCTTGAGAGCTTCACGTGCACCTTTTAAAGCGGACTGTATAACTTTGCGAGAATGTTTACTTGGTTTTAATGATTTTTTACTTGCAGTTACTAATTTACTCAATTTTACGCCCATTCCTGTCTTTCCTTTTAATTTCATAGCATTTGCAACAACAAAAGCAGTTGCTTTTTCGCTAAGACTTGCATTTTTGGCTCTAACACGCTGCCAAGCTTTATCAGCGAGCTTCATGTCAGCTACTTTTCGATCAGCATTTTTATCAGAATAAGATATGTCATGTTCTTTGCATGCTTGATCAAGTGGATTGATACCTGTATCACCTCTTTTTAGACGCTTTTTCAGTTTTGTTCCGGGACCACAATATTGATATCCAGGAATATGCATTTCAATAGGTAAGTTATTGATTACTTTATCAAGTAACCCTTTACCCTTAGGGTGCTTCTGTGATTTGTGTACGAGCATCTCTCTTCGAGTGTTGATTTACAACTGATGATCAAAATATAAAACAAGCGTTTATATTTAGAAAAGGTCAATCTTAGATTTGACTTTGTTACGTAAACATGGATTTTACTGAGCAGAACGTCAAACTTCCCGTCGGCAACTTTGATTTTGAGAAAACGAAAAGAAAAAAGCGACATGGAGAGTTACTTCCAGATAATATACGAGTAGTATTTTGTGGCCCATCGAACTGTGGAAAAACTAATAGTTTATTAGCTCTAATTACACACCCTAATGGTCTTAGATTTAAAAATTTGTACGTATACTCTAAATCCTTAAATCAACCAAAATACCAATTTCTTCAAAAAGTTTTAGAACCAATTGAAGGTATATCATATCTACCGTTCAGTGAACATGCATCTGTAGTGTCTCCAGATGAAGCCCTACCTAATTCAATTATGATTTTTGATGATGTGGCTTGTGAGAAGCAGGATAACGTCAGAGCTTTTTTCTGTATGGGGAGACACAAAAGTGTAGATAGCTTTTATCTATGTCAGTCATATGCTCATATACCGAAACATCTCATCAGGGACAATATTAATTTGATGGTAATTTATCATCAAGATGATGTTAATCTTAAACATATCTATGAAGACCATGTGAATACTGACTTAACTTTAAATGAATTTCGAAATCTTTGTACAGAATGCTGGAAGAATGACAAGTATGGATTTGTTGTTATTGACAAAGATAGAGCAATGAATGATGGTAGATATAGAAAAGGATTTGACTGTTTTGCCATTAAAAAGGAAGTATAAATCTTAATCTTTGCAGTTTGATTGTAGACAGCATCTTGTCAGCATGCCTGACTTTAAGAAAGAAAAAAGTGTTCTTAGCGAGCTCTTACGAGCACGCGAGGCTATTAAAAAAAATACTCTTTGTTAAAAAAGGAGAGAGATGATTTTGAAAAGGTTATTGGTGATACTTTAAAACCAGTTATTACACCACTTGAAAAGCTTGTCGATTCGACAACTGAAAGTGTGTCACGTTCTAATCACATTAAGGCCATAGACAGTAACAGAAAATCTGCAAAAAAAGATTGAGATTTGATGAATCAAGTTATATTGTAAACGATATTAATAACTCGGGTTCGGCGTTTGATAATGATGCTTCTAATGGCGATGATTTTTCTCCGATAAATAGCACAATGATGAATTCATCATTCAATTCTGCAAATTCATCATTCAAATCTATATATTCACCATTTGTATCTGCGCATAAAGAAACTGAACAGACAGACTTTTTATCAATGCTAAATGGAAGCCGCAGCAAAATCGATAACATATACGGAGTGAGAAAAGTCAGTGGGGTATACATGATGGGTGATTCACAAATTCAATTTGATGATAAAATGATAAAAGTGAAAGATTTAAGTTTTCCTAAAAGCAATGGTCTAATGGAATTGCTTTTCAAAAAAGAACCAGATGATAATCTTTTGAGTACAACAGATCGCAAGAACTATCGCATTATCCTGGAAGCAACAAATGCCCATAGAAAAAGACATAGCAAAAGTGAGAATATACGCTCTTCGAAGAGTAGAAAATATTCAAAAATCATAGCACCAATGTCCCGCAGTGATCGTAGTAGAATGTCTACCAGCGGAGGGGGTCTCATACCTAAATATAAAATAGCAAAAAAGAATACTTCCATAGATCTAGTCTACTGGGATGATCCGAATGAGCTTGTCGAAAGACTGCGATTATTGATAGCCGAACGATCTGCTGGAAATAATAATCACAACAATGAAATCCAATCAATCATAGAGGAACTACGTGAAGCTGGGCATATACATTGACGTACACAATTTTCAAATCAATAGTAGTATCATGAGTCTCGATGTGTTTGGAAGAAAACTTGAGGGCTCGCAAGTGAGTCGTGGTCCTCGAGGTATTGGATTCAATGTTACATCAGATGGTGATTTTGATTTAGAAAATAAGCGGCTTTGCAATATTGGAGAGGCTAATGATCCAAATGATGCCATTAGTTTGAATTCACTAAATAATATCCTACAGAAAGAAGTTGATTACTTATCTTCTAAAATTATAGAAGTTGCTAAAGCTATACAAGAATATGAGAACAAAGTTGAAATATATAAAGCAGAAATAGATGAAAAATTAACTTATGTCTATGATATGACTCAACGAAATTTTGCAAGTATTGAATATATAATTAAAGAAATGAATAGACGATCGGATATTGCTAAAGTTGAAGTTTAAGATGGAACGTCAAAGAGTAGTTGAAGAGCTACACAAGCCAGCACGTCGAAGGTACAAGCGAAGAAAATATGACATACGCGGATTAGATGAGACTTGGCAAGCTGACCTTGTAGAAATGATACCTTATTTCAAGGAAAACAAAGGTTTTCGCTACTTACTAACTGTCATAGATATATTTTCAAAGTATGCATGGGCTGTACCAGTCAAATCGAAGAGTGGCAATGATGTTACTCTAGCTATGAAGTCAATATTAAAACAAGAACGGGTGCCATCGAATTTACAAACTGACCAAGGAAAAGAATTCTACAATTCAAACTTTCAGAATCTTATGAAAAAGTACAAGATAAATCACTACTCTTCACATAGTAATCTTCATGCAAGCATATGTGAACGCTTTAATAGAACTTCAAAAAATGCAATGTGGTTAGAATTCAGCAAACAAGGAAGTTATAAATGGTTGGATATTCTGCCTGAGTTAGTGAAAGCATACAATTCAAGAAAACATCGGACAATAGGAATCGAGCCTGAAAACGTTACGAAGGTAAATGAAAAAGAAATCAAGAAAAATTACCCAACTGAAAAAAGACCTGTAAAAAACCAAAATTCAAAGTAGGAGATAAAGTGCGAATAAGTAAGATAAAACAAGTTTTTGAAAAAGGTTATACACCAAATTGGTCAACTGAAATTTTCACAATAACAAGAGTTGTAAAAACCAATCCCATAACTTACCATGTCAAAGATTATTATGATGAACCAGTCTCCGGCGGCTTTTATGAAACGGAAATTCAAAAGACTATGTATCCAGAAATTTATTTGGTAGAAAAAGTTTTAAAGAAAAGTGGTAAACGTGTATATGTTAAGTGGTTAGGTCTAAATAGCAAGCATAAGAGTTGGATAGATAAAAATGAGATTATTTGAATAAGCTAAGATGTATTTTACCACGTATTTCAGTGTAATAAATAAAAAAGAAAAAAATTTAATTTTATTATGTTCATTAATTTAAGTTATATATAAAATATTTTTATTATTAAAATTTTCTTTTTATGATTCAATATAAATATAATAATTATAAATGGTGGTGATAAATAAAAACAATTATATAATGTTTAATAATTTTCATTTATTCATGTATTCTTATTATGTACAATTTACAATAAATAGTTTGAAAAATAATTTGACGAGTATATTTTTATTTATTTTAAGCCCGATCGAATTTAAAAGAAGATCCTCCCAGGTATATTGCAATCAAACGCAGTTCATTTGCATTATCACAGAGATTGTAGAAAAATTCTTCATCTTTTAAGATTGCAGATGAAATCTTATCTGGTAAGAAGACTTGGAAGCTTTGGTCGAAATCTGCTACGACCTTGGTTCCAAATCTTGTCTTGACTTGTTTCAGTGAAGTCACCATGTACTGCTGGTCTTTTTCTAAGTCTGTGACTTTCTTCCTTGGCAGGAAGTCGCTTCCAGCAATCTTGTTTAGTGCAGATAAATCCATTCTGAAAACAAGAAAAAGTAAAAAAATTAAAAATTTCTGTTAGAAAAAAATTTTGATGGAAAAAAATAATGTTTTTGGTAAAAAAATAAATTGTAACTTACTTAAAAAGTTAGTCGATTTTAGATTTCTTTGTGCAAGGTTGATCGTCCTCAAGCTCTTCGATTACTTGAATGCGCTCCTCATTGTGGTCCATTGGTTGATATAGCCCATTCCCCACTTCGATGTCTGCCCTTTCCATTGCTACTCGTAATATATCCTTTTTTTCTCCTTCCTGGGAACTTGCCCCCTCCATTGATGGATGCCAGTCATTCATGAACTCCTCTAACACATCATACTCAATGATAATTTGCTCGCCTTCATAAAGTGACATCCCCACTCGCTCTGCACTATTTTCATTGGTGGCTTCATCCCTTCTCTCGATTTCCCTCTCTCTTTCATTCTCTGTAGCATCCATCTCCACTCGTGTATCTCCCCTCCTCATTTCTACCTCCCACTCTTTTTCCTTTTTTTCAGCAGCCATTTTTCTTGCATGTTCCCTCTCTACTTCAAGTGCAGCTTGCGCCATCTGTATTTCTTCAATTTTATAATGTCCCCAAGGTAAAGTATCTGTACTATCAGGCAATAAAAATCTCTTATCATCGTGAGGACTTAGAGCAATTTTTCTCTGTTTTTCAGTATGCACAGTATGCAATTTTGAACGGATATTGCACTGTTCACGGTATATAATAGTGAGATCCTGAAGACAGCTTCGGTAATCCTCAAAAGTAATTGATTTTTTAACAACACTGGACTTTATACCCTTGGCTTTCTTTATAACTTCTCCTCCATCGATTGAAATACTATACATTTTGCTTCGTAATCCTATAAATTCTGTCATTATCTTACCATTACATTCGTCTTTCATCAAACCCGGAACTTTCTTATTAACTCGAGGAATTTCGAACGGATTATTTTCTTCATAATCGGAAGTATCAAATTTATGTATGTCCTCTTTCATTATTTTGTACATGTCAACATCCTTAACTTCGTATATGAGACTATCAGTATCAGTATACAAAAGTTTGCATTTGTCTCCAACTCGCTTTTTCATATACGAATAATGAAAATCATAAACTAATGTTTTTGATAATTCTAAAATGCAAAATCCAACATAAATTGGTTTCTTGATTGTGATGCTCGTTCTCTTCATTTGAATGGCAACTAAATTCTCATCAAAAATAGCA